>JAKTPF010000013.1:0-418793 GCA_030557475.1 Wenyingozyma nanaspora | reverse complement strand
TTTTGCAATTCAGTATTCTTGAACTAAGAGAATTATGACCTAAAAGCTATTAAACAACGGAAACAATTAAACGAATATATATACTAAGTACTCTAAATATTTCTTAATAGTAATAAATCATAAATATCAAAAAAAAAAAAAAAACCCGTAAAAATTCAATCAAAATAAGAGTTATAATTTTGTGGAGGACGGCAATCAGAATTATAATGGTTTCAGTCTATTTTGGCAATATGGGTTCATATCTAGCAGGTACCAAATTTCTAACAGAAGAAGTGTACTATGAATAAAATTGGTAGTTTAAATCAATATACTAGAAAACTTTTGAAATCCGTGCACCGCTAGTTCTCCAGGGATGCTGAGATTAAAAGATAGTGATAAGGAAGTGGTTATGCTGAATTGAGTTGATAGAGTTGACTTGACGTAAGTACTCCTCGTTTGTTTGTTATAATAAAACAAAAACATAGGTACAGTAACGAACATCAACATAAATTATAATAATGCCGCCTGTTATATCACCTCAGGTATGTTTAATTGGAAGTATATATGCAACGCGGCTTCAGGTTAACCCAACGCCTTTAAGTTCACCTACTAACTTCAAACTTGTGAAATCAATTCTCCAAAGCTGAGGTTCAAAACTTCGTTGAAGATGGCTATATCTAAATTAAGGTTCATGCAGACTAAAAAAACAGCAATCAATAAGCAACAACGTCGTCAAATGGGTGAGTTACTCGGTCAAGGTAAAGAGGAAAGCGCTAAGATTCGTGTGGAAAACATTATCCGTGATGATATATTAGTTGAATTGCTCGAGCTATTAGAACTCTACTGTGAGCTTTTACTAGCCCGTTTGAGTCTCTTGATGGCTCCTACAGTTGAGAAGATTATGAGAGATGGTAAAGAAGTGGATGTACACCGTCCTGATCCTGGATTAGAAGAAGCAATACAATCCATTATTTATGCAGCCCCCTACACAGAGATAAAAGAGCTAACATCGATAAGGGAACTATTAATGGCTAAATATGGAAAGGAGTATTGTCATGTTAGCCTTGATCTGAAAAACGAAGATAACAAAGTCCCAGAACGAATAAGATCCAGGTGTGATATTAACCCTCCTAGTAAGATGCTTGTTACCTTGTATCTGAGCGAAATAGCTAAAGCATATAGAGTCCCCTATTCTGAAATGGTCCCAGATGAAAGTGACGAGGAGGAAAATGACAAGGAAAGCAGCAATGACGATGATGATAAAGATGGCGGTATTGCAGTCTTAGAACCCCCCTCGTATAAGGAAGTTGATCCCGAGCTTGTTTCCGAGAAGGGTGAGCAGTCAAAAGAGCCAATCAAGGTACTACCTGCGGGAAAGTCTACTGATAATCCACGTCCTTCTGTTAATGTTCCGAAGGGAGTACATGTTAAGAAAAGAAACAGTGATGCTGGTACTAAGAAAAAAGAAGATGAATTAGATGAACTCAGAAAGAGATTTGATGCATTAAAAAGACTTTAGATTACCTTATGCCACAGCAAGAATTTTTCATAAAAACAAATAGTAATTAATTGAATCGCCAGAGGTATAAAATTAAATAAAAAAAAATATATACAAAGAAGAGATGATAAAAGAAAAATCGACAAACCTTGTGAAGGGGAGGTGAATGAAGAAAGATGGTATAAGAAAAGAAATAGTTTATAAAATTGGAACATCGTAAATAACAGTAAAATCAAAAATCGCTCAATGCTAGTTTGACGAGTCAGCACAGTGACTTCAATTCAGACTAACCATAAATCTGGAACCAAAAATAGAACTGAATCGGTCAGTCTACATGTAAAACAAAGTGTATAAACAACAAAAAAATAACATGGGAAATACAATATATACCCACCCGAATTGAATCATGTTTAAAAAAAAAAATTAAATTAAGAAATCATGGATTCCAAATGAATAGCCAGTATTTACCATTTCAGAGTATGCCTTACCAGTGACAACTGCCCTTCTTTTCAAAGCTCTCTTACTTTTCTTAGAAGAAACTTGTTTCAAAGGCAAAATGTTATCATCGTCGACTAAAGCTAAGTTAAGCTTATCGTGGTATCTATACTCTAATGGACCTTTATTGAAAGAGAACATGACTGGAGAGTAAGATGATAATGACATAGATGCTGTAGAACTAGATGGAGCAGTTGGGGTAGATGGAGTTAATTCTTCATCAATTGAAGAAGCTGGTGACTTAGGCCAGTCTTCGACATTGCTTTCAATGTCATCATAATCGTCAGCAACTTCATCAGAATTTTGAGTTAAGTTCAAGAATTCTTCAAGATGAGGCATGGCTTGTTCGTCATCCAATTGTAAATTATCTGAAGATTGAGAGAATGGTGCGACGTTTTTTGATCTGAGTTGGTGTCTCTTTGCAGGAAAGCCTAACGAGCCAAATGAACCGAAGTTGTCGTTATCACTAGGAGTTAGTGGCCATCTCATTTGATCAGATTCAGTGGAGGAAGTCTTAATTGAACGTAAAGATTCAATTAAATTAAAAGCTTTAGAAGACAAAGATGCAGTATTATTGTTATTGTTGGTAGTATTATTCTGATGATGGGTAGTCATTGACATTTGGGATTCAGTGGAAGATAAATCATTGTACTCTTTCAAAATAATGTTGTCTTCATTAATAGAGTTTACTTGGGAAATGATACTATCAACAGATTCTAAACCCATCTTGAAAGTGTTATTAGTTGGATTTATGTCAGTTAAGAGTTGAGTTTGGAATTTCTTTGAAGAGACGTATTCTTCATCCACTTCATCGTCTTCAGAAGATAAAATAGATTCATCAAATAAGTCAATATGATCTTCTTCATGATCATCCTCAAGACTAGATAAGTCATCGTTATTGCATTGAGATACATCTTCATCACCGTTAGTCAATAACGCCAATTGCAATAGTCTTCTTTGTCTTTGTAATCTCATTTCACTATGTAAATCAATTTTCATATTAGGAGCAACGTTAACGTTTAATAACATGGTATTAAAAAAAGGCTCGATATCAAGTTTCTTCAAATTCACATGAGATTCTACTGTTGGAAATCTTTTGACATCTTCTTGTTCTTTTTCTTCACCATTATCTTCTTCTAAATTGGACTCGTCCATGCTTTCTTCTTTCTCATCCTGTTCATCCTGTTCTTGTTGAATCACAGATTCAACTTTGGATTTCTTGGTGTACTGTTTCTTCGATGATTTGGAGGCCTTAGCTGGAATGTTAGATTCAGCCTTGGAAGTCTTTGACTTCTTTGATGTTACGTCCTTGGATTCAGGGCTGGATCTTTTGGTGCCCCTTTTTGTTTCAACTTTCTTACCGTCAGTGGCAGCAATAACATTATTTTGCTCTATAGGATGAAGAGAAGAAGAAGATTTAATATTAATACTTTGTTCAATGTTATCATTCTTACTTGCAGAAGAAACAGAGGCTGTATCAACTTGATCCTTAGACTCTTCGATACTCTTTTCTTTACTCTTGCTTTTCTTGTTTGTAAGAGAAGTGGAACTTGAGTGAGAATGAGTATCAGAAGGGGTGGCAGGAGAAGGTTGGATTGCCTCTATAGCTCTTTGAGAAAGACGATGAGTACGAGAAGACTTACGAATTGGTAAAACAGCAGCAGAAGACATGATGGATATGGAGTAAGGATATATTGAATAACAAATTGAATTGAAATAGCTCAAGAGTAATTTGTATGATAAAAGAATCAGTAACTTGAAACACAGAATAAGTTATCAAAATGATGTGTATAAATTATCAATTGAAGAATGCAAAAGGTACAATCAATGTAAGTGATGGCAGCAGAGACTGAGGAATGTGATATTAGTCTTGCAAAGGAGATACAGGTAAAAGCTGAAAGTGATGTACCAGATACTAGAATGGGAGGAAACAGAAGCAGATTATAAGAGGAGACAAACAACAAGCAGGAGCAGAAACAGAAGATCTCCTCCAGTAAACAGGGAAACAGGGCAAACTGGCCACCAACCAACCAAGACTGAAATATTTCAAATAAATTTCTTTTTTTGCGCAGGCAAAAAAAAAAAAAAAAAAAAAAAAAAAATATTTAAATAAGCTGTGCTTACATAAGTTTGTGATTTTCCTCGCTGCTTGCAGTTTTTTGATTTCTTTTGTTTTAGTTTTCCAATGTTTTTTTTCTAATTTTTTGCTGCCTTTCTGGGCCATCGCAGGTCCCTGGCAGAGACATCTCTGCACCGACTTGGCTTCTTCAAGGAGACACAATAGAATCTGACCGCTGTGGGCTGCACAATAAAATGCAAGCACTTCTGTAAAGCAGCGCAATCTGCTCCCTTTTTACCCGCACAGCAGTGCCTGTCCTGTCATTTACAGTAGTTAAAGCAGTAGATATGCGTTAGTGGCAGCAATTTCATGGTGCTTGTGCGTCACTCTGTTTCACATGTCATATTGCTGTGATATTTGACTCCTTGAAAATATCTTATCGCAGGGAGAAGAGTTGAAACTTGCAGGCTAATTAAATCTCTAAAGATAGCATTTTACCAATAACATCAATGGTCAATGAATCGTGTCCATGTATTTTAAACATACATAAATATAAGTAAAATAAATATAAAACATAACTATATACAACCTATAAACAAATAAATAAATATACTTTTTTTTTGATATGTGATTGAAAAGTACTCAACTACTTTCCTCGTCATTTTCAACAACAGGAATTTCAACGCTTTTAATGACCAGTTCGTCATTCTCAACACTCACTTCAACAGAGCTGTTATTCTTGATCTCACCTTTCAGCATCAGTACAGACATAGGATTCAATAATTTCTTTTTGATTAATCTGTTCAATGGTCTAGCACCATACATTGGCTCGTACCCGTGGTTGGTCAACCATGTCTTTGCATCTTCAGTTAAATTCAATGAAATTCTACGTTCAATAAGACGATCTTGAACTTCGTCTAACCTTAAGTCAACAATATGTCTTAATGAATCCTTAGATAATCTGTTAAATACTAAAATGTCATCGACACGATTAATGAATTCAGGTGCATAATATGACTTCATTAGTTTGATAACTTCTTCTTTAGCCTCTTTAGAAACGACTCCATCATCTCCATTGAATCCTTCTTTTGTAGAATCTGCTAGTAAAATATCTTGTCCGATATTAGAGGTCATAACAATTAATGTGTTTCTGAAATCAATTTTGTGACCTTGAGAATCTGTTAATTTACCTTCATCTAAAACTTGTAATAACAATTTAGAGATATCAGGATGTGCCTTCTCAAATTCATCAAATAAGATAACAGAATATGGCTTTCTTCTAACGGCCTCAGTCAACTCACCACCTTCTTCATAACCAACATAAGAAGGAGGAGCTCCAATCAATCTCATTAAAGCGTGTTTCTCTTGGAATTCAGACATATCAAATCTGATGATTGAATTTTCATCGTCAAATAAGAAATCCGCAACAGCTTTAGTCAATTCTGTCTTACCTGTACCGGTAGGTCCTAAAAACATAAAACTTGCAATTGGTCTCTTATCACCAGTTAATCCGGCTCTTTGCAATCTCACAGCATCAGCAATAGAATGAATAGCCTCATCTTGGCCAACAACTCTTCCTTTTAATGCTGATTCCATGTACAACAGCTTATCCTTTTCACCTCTCATCATTGATTGAACAGGAATACCAGTAGCTCTACTTACAACCCTAGCAATGTCATCTGATGTGACAGAGTCATGCAACAAAGCACCGGAATCTTCGCCAGCATCTTCATTAACAGCATTGTTCTGTTGACTAGACTTCTCAACTAATGCTTCCAATGATGGAATGGTAGCATATTGCAATTCAGAAGCTTTACCATAATTACCTTCTCTTCTGGCTATTTCAAGATCAATCTTTGCTTTTTCTAACTCTTGTTTAGCATTCTTGACTTTCTCCAATTCCTCTCTTTGATTTTTCCATATTTCAGTTAGTCTTTCACTTTCCTTTCTCTTCAAATCAAGCTGTTCTTCTAACTTATTTCTTCTCTCAACACTTAAACTATCTGTTTCCTTTCTCAGTGATTCTAGTTCAATTTGGATAGTCATGATTGCTCTATCCAGCTCCTGAATAGCATCAGGTTTAGATTCGTGTTGTAATCTAAGGGAAGAACATGCTTCATCAACCAAATCGATGGCCTTATCAGGCAAAAATCTGTCAGTGATATATCTGTTAGAATAAACAGCAGCGGTAACTAAAGCTGAGTCATGGATTCTGACACCATGGTGCACCTCGTATTTCTCCTTCAAACCTCTTAAAATACTGATTGCATCTTCTACAGATGGTTCGTTTACTAACACTGGCTGAAATCTTCTGGCTAATGCAGTATCCTTTTCAATATACTTTCTATACTCTTCAATTGTAGTGGCACCACAACATTGCAATTGACCTCTGGCTAGAGCAGGCTTTAACAAATTCGAAGCATCAATTGCGCCATCTGCTTTACCTAGCCCTAATAATATATGTAATTCATCAACAAATAAAATCATCTTTCCGTCACTTTCATCTAACTCTTTTAAGACAGCTTTTAGTCTTTCTTCAAAATCACCACGGAACTTGGCACCACTTATTAAAGCCCCCAAATCCAAAGAAATGACTTCTTTATCCTTCATACTATCGGGCACTTCACCCTTCACAATTCTTTGTGCCAGTCCTTCCATGATTGCAGTCTTACCTGTACCCGCATTACCAATCAGAGCAGGATTATTCTTAGTACGTCTCGACAATATCTGAATAGTTCTTCTGATCTCTTCATCACGGCCAATAACAGGATCCAATTTACCCTCACGAGCCAATTCAGTAAGATTAGTGGCATACTTCTTTAGTGCTGGTTCATTATCTTCTGTTTGTCCATTCATATTCATACGGAAACCCTGGGGCCCATGAGAGGCAAAACGCACTTGAGTAAACTTGCTCAAACTGTCAACTTTTGCGTTCTTGAAAACGGGGGCATTCAAAGACAAATGGGACTGGCTATTAATAAGTCCGTTACTGTTTGTTCTTACCGTGGATAAAGACCTATGCATCGAAACGGACATAGACGGAATACTCATGGTAGTATTTGCCCCAGACTTTAAAGCCTTCAGAGCTTTAGCAGAGGCATTCACTTTTGTAACATTTCTATAAAGCATTTTCTGATAGTGAAACACAATGTTTTATACCTAATATATCAAACGATAATCAGTGAAAGATCAGTATACTCCACAAAACACCAGGAAAAGATTACCACATCTTTTATATGTCTGTCGCCTTTATAAAATATACTACTATATCCTCGCCATGTCACCTCACATGCACTCTGTCTAGTACTTTAGCGAAGTTTCTAGCAAAAACCCATACTTATTTGCATGGCTGTGCAATTCATTTTGGGATTTTGGTTTTTTTGTGCTTTAACATACATAAAAAGGGTAAGTATTATACATAAAATACATAAATAAGTATAAGTAACAATGGGATATTGCATCATCATTAGATCACAAGGTGCTTGTTTAGTATTTCGTTCGCAAGTTTAGGGTTTCCATTATAGTTGTAGATGAGAAATAGGTTGTACGCGGCGTCTAGGCGAAGATCAAAAGTAGGATTATCGATTTGGTCATCTTGAATATCAAGTACTCTTTCGTAAAAGTTAATGGCTAACGACTGCAAATTCAACTGATGGAAGGCCCTGCCCATGTTGAAGTTTACTTCCATGACTTCATAAATGGTGGCATTTTCAAGAACCAAATCAGCATACTCTAACAAATATGTAAATGCCTGAAGAACATGGTAGTTCCTATTCACAGTTAACCTTTGCACTGATCTGTGGAGGTAGGTCAATCCTACCAGAAGGACAACAGTTGGATCTTTTTTGAAGTACGAGTAGCACCTCAACGCATAACTCAACGCTGATCCATAGGATCTGTTATCAAACAAGAATGTACAATAAATATAATCCAATACAGGGTGAGTTTTGGTAATATCCACAGCATTATTGCTGACAGTAGCCATATTAACAATTTCTCTACCTGTTCTCAATGAATCATAAGCTTTAATTTGCCTCAATATATACTTTTGGTTTGGAGCATCTGCGTAATTTTCATATGAACCAGATCTGGGTAGCGCTGAAGCTAAAAAGGTCTTCAAGATAGGAATGGAAAATTGGTACTCATTCATTAGTATTCTTAATTGATTCATTGCCAAGTTATGTTCATTGGCTTTTAAAGCAGCAGATATGCATACAAGTGAGCAAATGAGGCCCTTAGTTGAATCATCATGAAAAACATTGACATTTCTTACAATCTCTTGAACAATTAAGGCATCTTCCACGTTCTTTTCAAAATTAGCAGTTACTAAAGCATATTGCATAAATAAATCAAACCACCTTTCATATGAAATACCTTTAAAGGAATCTTCTTCTGTTGAAAGCTTAATCTTATTAGCATCAACAGCTTTACTCAATCTCATCTCATCTCTTAAATACTGCATACGTGACATTTGTTTATCGACTGCTAGCTTTGCAGTTCGTTTTCTTAATCCTGTATTTAATTTTTTAGCTCTTTCTGATGAAAAAAATGCTCTATATGTTGAGAAAATTTCAATTAATTCGGCAACAACTTCTATCCAAGTGGTAACAGCAAACACATTATGCTCTTGCACACCAGTAAATAGCCTGTCGGCTCTGGAGAATTTCTCAACAACCCTAGTCTTCGATCTTGTTTCCATCTCATGTATATCTTCATCAGATAAAAGTTCTTTTTGTTGACGCTTCTTTCTTTTGTCACGAGGTAATTCAGCAATTAAAGCTTGTTGCATATCATCACTTTCCTCTTCGGATATGTTGGTTTCCATGTCTATGTCAGCAGTCAAACTATCATCGTTTTCTCCTTCCTCAGTGTGTTTGAAGCTTGCTAAGTTAGACCTTGCAGTTATTTGACGAGTTCTACTGACTTGTCTTCTTGCTTCGGCATTTAGTCTATCAGCAATATCATAGCGCCCAAGACAAAACCAAACTTCCGCCAGAGCAACTTTATACTCAACATTATCAGGATGAACTTCCAGTAGCTTGGTGTATGCTTCTTTGGCACTTTCAAAGTCCTTAGTTTCTCTGAAGCATCTAGCAATAGTCAATATCAACTCAGGCATGTTATATTCATCCATAAATGTAAGAGGACACAAGAATTTCAAAGCTTCGTTATATAACCCGTGTCTCTCAAGCTCATTTCCAACAGTTAAATAAAGATCGTGAGCATCTTTAAGATCTTCATCTAGCAAAAAGTCAAAATGTATCAGCGCTTCTTCAACTCTCCTAGAATTCAATCTAAAAGTTCCTAATTGGACTCTTATATCTATGGGTAATGTATAGTCTTTCATTTGTTCTTCAATGCTTAACGATTGAAACTTTGAGTTGTCTTTTCTTCTGTCGTCAAACTCTGCATCGTTAACAGCATCAGTCCAAAAAGTTTGGTTCTCCCTATGCTGAATCCATCTTGAGATATTGCGAATTAACTTACACCCCACATCCCAAGCAGCTTTTTTACCGTAAAGCTCTGATAAAATATTTAATTCTGACCATGTGAATTCAATACCCTTAAATTGAATAGAAGAATCTTGTTCAAATAACTTTCTGTGAGCAACATTCTCATCGAGAATCTTATTGTACATGGTAATTGCATCATTTATACGGTTCTGTTCAACATACACAAGTGATATCTCTCTGATGATAAGTGAATCTTGAGGAAGTACTGTTCTCAATTTTTGCAAACTTTCGATTGCTCTTTTATACTGCCCTTTAGTCCTATATAACACCGCTCTATCAAAAACAGAGGCGTAATCCTTTTGTTGACTTGCCGATATTGCTTTTGAATAACAATATATGGCCTGTCTTGAATGATCCAATGTTATTGATAACTCGGCTAATGTTCTCCAAAATTGATGATCCCAAGGATGCAAATGTGCAGCTATAAACCACGCATTAGAGCATTTGTTTAAGTTACCTTGAGACTGATAAATTTCACCCAATGTCTTATAGGCTCCAAAATTTTTACTGTCCAGCTTGATCACCTCTTGGTACTTCTTCATAGCTGCATTTAAATCATTTGCAACGAAATCCTCATTGGCTTTACTTAAAAGTAATTTGACTTCTGGCGACATTTCACCTTCACGTCTCATCTTTCTTCGCAATGCACCTAACCCTCCTTTTCTTTTAGTGCCTTTCTTCTTTTTCCTTTTGAAATTTCTGGCTTCTCTTAACGCATTGTAGAAACTATCTTCCTCATCTTCTTCATCTTCTATCAATTCCTCGTCTTCATCGTCCCCGCTAAATGTTAAAACGGGTTCATTTTCACCGGGAAAATAGTCATATTCTATTTCATCTTCATCATCGCTTTCTTGAGGCTGAAAATAATCATCGTCATCAACATCGTCAGCGTATAACTCTTCTTCATCACTGTCATCAGAAGCTATAAGATCTCTGAGCTTTTCTGGATCAGCTTCGTCTAAAAGCGCGTCCACATCCATTATTATAATACTGTTGAACTACAATTGTTTTTTTGTAAAAGTGCCAATTGAACTTGACCTGTGATGAGCATACGCTTTAATCAGAGTATTACAATGGTGGTCAACGTATTGTAGATAAGCTACCAAATCAGCCTTTCATCATCACTCTTATCAATTCAGTATAAAGGAAAGCGTTGTTTGTGTTTTCTTCTCAGGACTTAACAATCGACCTCATTTTGCGTCGATGACTTTCTGCTAGGACAGTGGCAATTTAGTACTTGCAATCAAGTAGTTGACCAGTAATCGTGCATTTATGCTAATAAAGCAACTGATAAAAGAAGTTACGGTGATCCAAATACCAACTGAGGATAGTAAACGTAGTGACAGATATGTTTTCAGGTTTTGGTAGCGATGCTGTCTCTTTCATGGGAGGAGGAATGTTTGGTATGATGCCTCAGGGAGGTAAATTTAATGACTACTTTAGATGTTATCCAATAGCTATGATGCCAGATTCAAGTCGCCAAAATGACGCCAATTATGGAGGTAAAATCTTTCTTCCACAGTCAGCTTTACATAAATTAACCCAATTCAATATAAGATATCCAATGTTGTTCCATATTACTTGCGAGTCAACTAATATATCAACGCATAGTGGTGTTTTAGAGTTTACTGCCGAAGAAGGTAGATGTTACATGCCGCAATGGATGTTATCTACAATTGGTGCAGAACCGGGATCATTAGTCAATATTGTGTCAACAGATCTTGACCTAGGTAATTATGTCAAACTTGAACCGCAATCAGTGGATTTTCTTGAAATTTCGGATCCAAAAGCCGTTCTAGAAAACGCTTTAAGAAAATTTACAACTTTGACTGTCAATGATATAATAGAAGTAAGCTATAATGACCAAATATACAGAATTAAGATTCTTGAAGTGAAGCCAGATAGGACGCAGGGAGGAATTTGTGTTATTGAAACTGATTTAGAGACAGAGTTTGCTCCGCCTGTTGGATACGTGGAGCCTGATTACAAAGCAATGGCAGAAGAAAGAAAGAAACAAGCAGCTGCAAAGGCAGCTAACCCAGTAGCTCACACCCCATCTTTACAAGGGAATGGTTCTATGGCAAAACAAATTAATTATGGTAATATGTTGAAGGAAGCTGTGCAAAAAGCAACTAAAGGAAAATTCACCGGTGAAGGTGTAAAAGTTTCAGGTAAAAAAGTGGTTGCTCCGGAAGAAACTAAAAGGCAAGCTGATGCTGCTTTGAAACCATTGGATTTGAATGGACCTGGTGTTCCCTTAGTGCTCCCTGAAGGTTATCTGTTTTTTGGTTATCCCGTTGTTCCATACAAAGGCGAGAATGAGGAGAACACTGAAGAGTCGTCTGGACCCAAACCAGTATTTAACGGCCAAGGCCAATCACTAAGAAGTAAAAAGAGGAAAGACAAAAACAAAAACCATCCTGCTTTGAAAGATAAGACCCGTAGCCCGGAAGCTATTGAAATTGATTAAAAAGTTTTACTTTTAAATGCCTATTTATTTGTTAAAAAGCTTTTGTAGGCAATTTTTTCTTTACTCATTGAAATTTTGTTCATATATATATATCGTTTATATACTTGGCTGAGAAAGCTTCCATAATGACATACCCACGTATTCATCGAAACTCAACTCATTTTTTTTGTATACACTATAAGAATTGAAAGCATTAGGATCAGTAAGAGTACATGATCTTAGAAGGCTTGAGATTTTTCTCATGCCTTTAGCATCCCATAAAGAACCAGTCTTGGAGTAATCGTGTAAAACAGCTAATACTGCACTTTTGAATGAAACGTACTTTATAATTGCATAATGATATGAAGCCTTAGACGAATTTGTACTCATCATGTCGATAGATTGAATTTCTCCAAATACTTCCATCAAATTCTTGATAACATACTCGTTCATTACTTCCACACCAAGCTTATTCTTCCACTTCAACTTCACAGATTTGCAAAAGTCTTTCCTGAGGTCATTTTTGCTTTCATGGGATCTGATCGTGCTATTACTACTAAGAACTCTTTGTGCAGCTTCAAATAGTTCTCTTTGTTTATTTTTTCTAGACTGCAAGCTTTGCTGCTTCAGAAATTCGATTTTGCTCTTCCGCTGCTTGATCTTATGAATTTGGTTTATAAACTCTTTCTCTTCATTAATAAGAGTATTTTTGAACTTTAACTGTTGTTCTGACAGCTTTGCATCTTCTGCTAGTTGTTCTTGGATCTTTTGTAAATATGCATCGTATTGCTCCTTCAATTCCGGGTTTAGTAAAACACTATAAGCAACGGATATCTCTCTAAACTGCTCTTCTGCGTTTTCTGATTTGTTTTTATCTGGGTGAAGCACTAAAGCCTGTTTACGATATGCTTGTCGTATCTGTTTAGCAGTAATAGACGAAGCAGACTTGAAATCCAACAAGAGTAACTGATAGGCGTTCTTGTTCCTATGAAGCAGCCATTTATAATCTGCATCCTCATCTGGACCGCTCATCTCGGTCAAAAAAGGTTATGTCTCTATGTTTACGTGTTCAAGTGTGACTTAAACACATAAAAGCTGCAATATCTTCATATATCGTCTTTAGATATATATATATCAAAAAATGCCTTCTTTACACCCCAGAGTTACCCTTTCCAAAGAGCTTCGAGGAAAGTGAAAAAAAATATTTGGTGAAGTTTTTTATGACCGTTTCTTTCTTACTTTATTTCATTCTATAAACTCTTTCTTTAGATACAAGTATTTCTTCCTTGCTGCCTCTTGTTTTTTCTTTATACTAAGGCATATGTTATTATCCATTAGGCTCTACTCTACAATTGCATTTCAGTATGCTCCTGCCCTAGACAGGGACAGTAACTGCTAGTAAGCTTGCTGTTTTTACTCTATGACATGAGCTATATGTGTCTTGTAAAGCTATCAACCCCACCTCTCAAGAGGAACATGAAGGGCAATAATTATTGTTTATGATGAAAACCTTACTCAGCTCACTCAGAGTTACTTAACTGTAATGATGCTGATAACATTCCTATTTCCAACATTCATCAAATTTCTGATATAACAATAATTCTTACTCTTCCTGTTGCTACTTCTTAACCTGAGGTTGGGTTATTTTGCTCGTATATAACTTGTGATTGTAAATGGTTATTTGTATTGTTTCCCTTGTATACAAACATGTCTAATTGCATCAATCGTATGAGATAGATACACTAATATATATATACTTGAAAGCCATGCAATAAACAAAGAAAGCGCTTTTAGTCGTAAAAACTTGGTGTTACGTGTGAATATACAACTACGTGCATCTGTCTTTAGTGGTAACTAAAACAACGCTATAATAGCTTAAACCAGCTAGCTGTATGAATTATGCCCTAGCTATGACTGTTATTAAGCAAGCAACTGTAATTGATAGTATAAGAGAATGTCAGTTGATACTCGTTCTACAGCTGCCGATATACAGCGACAACTGGATCACATTACCAATGATTTAAAATCATACGTGCTGCATTATAACAAAGATCAGCTAGCAAATGAATTACATAGATCAACTGTTGGCAATGGGACTACTGGTGGTTCTATGGAAGCATTGAATAAGAAATCTCTTCAAGAAAAGGAATACGTTGACCAACTTGAGGTTTGTAATAAGCTCTGGTTTATCAACGGTCTCTTGAATGAGTTGTCATTGGTTGATTCGATTTCAAAGTCAAATGATGATTGGAAATATATCAATTTGGATTCTTCTTTGTTAAATCTGATGAAACTCAAGAGTAAAACGAGAGAATTAGATACAGAATTGAAGCGCACAACAGATTCTGCTACACAAGAAATAAAAGTTATAAGTGAACTGAACAAAAAGATAAAAAGTCTAGAGGCCAATTTTCTTAAGCTTATTAGATTTAATTTCGCAGAGTACTTGACTTTCGACGATGACTTGAACGTTAAGTTTAAGTGTACATACGAAGACAGCAATATAAAGGAATTTTTGAAGAGTTGCTATAAGTACCTCTTGTGCACAAATGAAAATGAAGAACCTGATCAAATAAGCATATCTTTACTATTTAATTTCAATAAGTTGTTTGAAGAATGGGCAAAAGAGCTGTTAGAGAAGTTAGATGAGAATACTTACAAGCTGACATTAGATTATGACTCAAACTCCGTGAAACTTTCTCTGGTTGAAGTTACCAAATCAATCTCATTTTCTGAGTATATTCAATCTCTTGAAAACTTGATAAATTTCTTCAATATATTTGTCGATTTTACAAGCTTGTCAAACCCAAATGAAAACCCAGTGTTGAAGCTTAAACAGTATGTAGGCAAGCCAATTACGAAAGCATTGGAGCAGAAATTATTCAGTAATGAATCTAACATATACGGATTGATTTTAAGTAATCTCGCTCAATCAAATTCCAGTGATCAAACAGTAAAGAATCAATTGAAAATATTGTCGGGGCTTTTATCGCAACCAGGATGGTCATCATCAGGCTATAGTGATATTGAATTTTGGACAGACGACTCTATAACTTACTGGATTAATAATTTGAAAGATAAATCTATCAATGACATCAAGAATATATGTATTGACATAAGATTAAGCAACCTGGGAAAGTCAAAGAGATTTGCAGATATATTTGATGATTCAAATTTAGCTTCTATTTCTTACGGAACACCTATTGTAGAGGTACAAAAGTCTGTTCCTCCTGTTGAGAGCTTGCCCGAGTCAGAAAAAGAACAAGATAAAGATGGCTGGGATAACGAATGGGACGAAGATTGGGATGACAACGAAGAGAAACAGGAGCAATTAGAACAAAAATCAGTTGACTCAACTGTTTCTCCCGAAGTAAAGCAAGAAGAAGATGGATGGGATGCGTGGAATGAAGATGATGGTTGGGATGATGACAATGAAATTAAAGGCAACCCTATACCCAAGATTGAAACTACTAAAAAAGATGACAATTTTGGTGTAAAATCGTTATCCACAACAAGCAATAACTCAAACCAAGATAATACGTATAAGATATCTAAACTTCCCGAATTGGTTATTGAGGTAGTTGACAAATTCATGAAAAATTATGACTCTTTGATCAAAGTGACTGGTTCTGCAAATGATGACTTGAAAGTCATGTTTACCTATGAAATCAATAAATTGGTAATGAGTTATTTTATTTTAGTGTCATCTGATCGTGAGTACTATCCGAATCCCATTTTATTCTACAATGATTTCAATTATATTTTAGAAAACGTTTCTTCAAACTATAACGCCAATTTATCCGATTGTTACAAACTGAATTTGAAGTTTATGCATGAAATCACCAATCAACTCTCTATGAAACTTCATAAACTTTTAAAACCATACTTGGAATTCATCTTTTCAAGTGAAAATAATTATGAGGATTACATCATTAAGAGTAAAGCTGATGAGTTAGTTATCAAATTGTCTAACTTTTTCACTGATGTCTTCTCTCAGTATTATTATGACTACGACAGTTACTGTATTAATAGAGAATCGTGCTCAAATATCATTGCAGGGATCATTTACAACTATCACAATTTTTTGATTATGAACATTTTTAAAAAGAAGACAATTGGCGATGAGGAGTCAAATATTCTGGCTGATTTTGTTGATAAATCAATTACGTTGTCATTACCAGCTGGAGGACAGGAAGATGTACTAGTTTCAAGCTTGTCTAAAATCCAAACATTTGGTAAATTAAGCCAAATTAAAATAATGCTCACCAGTTCCCTGAAGGAAATCCTTGATAAATTTTATGATGCGGCATTCTTTGATTTGAGAACTGAAGAAATGATCAGTTTAATTGAAGCTTTGTTTGTAGTCAGCCCTCTTAGAAAGAACGTTATCGATGAGATTACATCATTAAGAGAAGAGGGTGATGAAGAATAAAACAAAATTATAATGCATATAAATCCCTATCTCTATTAAGTTTTTTCGTGTATATACGTAAATTATGTAACTAAACATATAAACTTTTACAGCTTTTTAGTGCGTTTGCGACTTTTTGATTTATCAGATTTGGACCTTTTCAGTCTTGCTCCATAAATAGCATCAAATAAATCAACTTGATCATCTTCTTTGTGTTTCTCACTATCAGAACCAACATTGCTTTCTTTGTTGTCTGTTTTATTGGGTACTAATTGCCCTACTCTGTTAATAAAAGTGGGGGATAGCGGGTATCCATTGTCATCGACATCGATATCAATTGACCAATCAATCAACTCATTCAGACTGTCTTTAGTATTAAGCAGCTTTCCAATCACCATATATCGATTTATTAAATTAGGATATTTCGACAGATTCCGAAGGGGAATAAAGAACTCACATTTCGAAGTATTAGGTACTTGTTCATTATTTTCAGTCTGCCTCAGATCATCCACCAAGCAGAGTGATCCAGCTGGCAGCTTTTCGTTCGAATTGGCTGACAATGATGTATGCTCTTCCACATCGACAATGCTCCTTAATAGGGACGCTTGTTCATCTGACTCCTTCCTACTTACTAAACCACCTTGAATTATGAATTCTGGTGATATTATTCTTGTCATTCGGGATTTCTTGTAGGATAACTTGATGTCATTATCGCCTCTGCATAGTTTTAAAAAGTTATGTACCGTGTTTGGAAACTTGGACTTGTAAAGCTCAAATACTAGCTTTACAGAGCTGCCATTATCAGTTGTTAAAACAAAGAAGCATCTTTCCGTATCACTGTTCTTATGAGCACGCATATATAACAAAAAACTTTTATGTGGCTATTGCATCATTCCAGCAATAAAACAGAATATTTGCAGGTTAGAAATGCAAGTAAACACACGGAGCAAAAAAAAATATAACCAGCCGAACAAATGCCACAGAGCGAAAAAGGCTCAAACGTTTATTAGTAAGATGGCATGTAGTAATATAAAGGTTACAGCTCTCCTCGTCTTCTGTATCAGTTTCTTGTACACAGTACACAGTATCTTATTACCTTCATTACTTGTCTTCACTTAATATAGCAAACCTTTCTAAGAATGTCTGAACATCTGTATCACTACGACGTCGCAATGTCTTGCGAAGGTACGTTTATTTAAATAGTTTTTCTTCAAGGTTTATTCCATTACAGCCGTATTTACTAACTAACTACCGATATCTTCACAATAACTATAGGATGCTCAAATGCCGTTAATAGAGTGCTGACCAAACTTCCTGGTGTGAAGAATGTTGATATATCATTAGAGAAGCAAACCGTAGATGTTAAAACCGAAGAGGGATTAGATTACGATACTGTGTTGAAAGCCATCTCGAAGACCGGTAAAACTGTCAAAGGTGGTTCTGTGGTTGCTTAAGTTACTAATGTCATCAAAATGTACGTACGCTCAAAATTAATGTTACACTTTTTTTATATAAGTTTTGAACTTTAAATAAATAAATTTATTGACGATTACTAAAAGCACCAGCTTTGTTCGAATAATTTAGGGGAGCGATAACTTGAAGAAGGCAGTTTGTACTGCATGATTCCACCTGCATGTAAATCGTTAACTCCAATTGTCAAAACTTGTGAATTGCCACCATCTTCACAATCGCTGAAAGATAATCCTGCGATTCTCCCAAAAACATCAATTTTTTGAAAGTTCACTATATTGGAGGTCAGCGGATCTTCTACAACCTCTGAAGTTAAATTAGTCTGGGTGTTTTCATTTTTAGAATCATATAACTGTAACAGTTTCCCTGCCTTTGATTTCCTTTGTATATTCTGCGATATCTGTGGATTATACGCAAGACCATCAAATAGGCCACTTTGTAAGTCTACAATGTATACATTGTCTGTAAATTCTGAAAAAGCGACATATCGACCTGTTTTATCGAATTTGATGTCTCTGACTGCAACATTGCCACCAGACATGCAAAATAAACTTTGAGGATTTTTTGAAAGATTCCTTCTGTCGTATATTCTAACTGTTCCGTCTTGGTTACCTGTAGCCAAATAGTTAGTGTGACTCCAAGCGCAAGTGGATGAATGATCGAAATGACCCGTTGTAAAAGCCGACATATATGGTTCCAATTTCATTCTTCTATCAAGAATAAATCCTTCTTCAAAATCACCAACCACGAAAATTTCATTACCTCCATTTAAGGGGCTTTCTGACATGCAATTTATAGGTTTGGGAAATCTATAAGAAGTAGTCGGCTTGTTTTTATTAACGTCAAATTGACAAAGCAGTGAGTCATTTGAAGCAATTAATAGTTCCTTTGCTTGAGTATGATGTTTTGAAACCAGTATGGAGTTTAAAAAATCGTGATCGTTCCTTGTTATTACTTGATGCGAATAGTTCTTGGTTATGGGATCAATTAAAATGACTATACCATTTAATGTTCCAGCAGCGACAAGTCTCTCATTACATGACATCGTGGTGATTCTGCATCCAGAAAGTACCATATCATCCGAAGGCTTAAATAAAACATCACCTTTACCTGAATTGGGATCTAATCTCATTATTGAAAAATCATCATAGTCAAAGGTAGTTTGAACCGAAGGATAATAAATAGTGTTTTTGTCAATACAACTAATCAGATTCCTTATTTGAAAATGGCATATTGCAGGTTTAGCAAATGGAAAAAACTTATGGAACCGGAGAAATTTCTGCTTAATTGCTTTAAGTCTTTCAGAACTGTAATTTTTACCAGGTTGACAAACATGGCTTTCAGATCCAAGAACCAAATCACAAGCGTTACTTCCATGAGAAAGCGAAATACAGTCAGACGTATAACTCATAAATTTTGAAAGCCTAGAGTTACTTATATCCTTTCTTTGAAACATATTATCCCATATAAGCCCTTGATGATCAATAACCATCTTCGTTTTACCGTTTGTCAAATTCTTGAACTGATCTCCTTGAAAGATAGGATATATTCCATTATATAGTTTGTGTTTTTCTTGCTGATAAAAATATTCATGCTCAGATAAGTTTTTCATATGAACTTCTGTTAAAGATTCTCCTGGGTATGTGTTAAAGTTATCTATACTTTGTGGGGTAATCACCACTGTTTCGTCATAGTTCTTGAGTACGGTAGTATCTCTAAGTTTCAAATTTTCCCAAATTCTGAGAGCCCGTTGTTCGTCCAGTGCATGTTCTGCATAATCAAGATTATCACTCAGCATTATTCCAAACGCATCATCAATTGATTCGCACTTACGTCTTTCTTCGGTGTAAGCATCATGATAAGTAGTCTGCATTTTATCTTACAAAGTCTATTAATAATCGGGTTTTCTGGAGATAAATTTGAAACCAACAAACTTTTGTTTGAATTAAAATACTTCCTTTGGTAATTGTTTGCCTTTCAAGAAATATGCGATCACTTTTGCACACCAGGCACTTTTCAGGGATCTAACAGTACATCATTCAACAGATGGACACTTTTGAACACTATCAACAGGTCTATCAAATAAACACCACTTTATCGGACATAACCCCATCCCATCCCACAGCCCAGCCCAAAAGCCTGCAAAGCACGTGATTAACTTAAGACGATAGACGCGACACCAAATCTTTACTTTAGTCTCGCCGATCGACTTTACTTTCCCAAAGGAGGCTTAATGGGATGCTCCTGCTAGAACAGAAGAAGAAGGAAAGCCTTCATTCTTAAAGCTTGGTTGAAATAAGACAGCACTCTCGTCTGGCTAGATAATAACTGAGCACTCTCCAGTATATCTCCAATACCACTCTAGACGGATATACGCAGACTCTGGTGTTGCAGACTGCTTCTCTATTCTTTCTCATACCAGACCTTCACATCCATTAACATATATATATGTCCGGTTCTTCATCTCAATTCCAGCAATTAGAAAAGCTGGGTGAGGGTACTTATGCTACTGTTTATAAGGCTCGTAATAAAGCCCTTGGTACGTTTGTTGCTTTGAAAGAGATTAATTTGGACTCTGAGGAAGGTACGCCTTCTACTGCTATTCGTGAAATCTCATTGATGAAAGAACTGAAACATGAAAACATTATTACGTTACATGATGTCATTCATACTGAAAATAAGCTGACAATTGTCTTTGAATACATGGATAAGGATTTGAAGAAATATATGGACACACATGGCTTTAAAGGTGCCTTGGAACCACACATTGTCAAGTCATTTATGTTCCAATTATTAAGAGGTATTCTGTTTTGCCACGATAATAGAGTTCTTCACAGAGACTTAAAACCTCAAAATCTTTTAATCAACAATAAAGGTGAACTTAAATTGGGTGACTTTGGTTTAGCAAGAGCTTTTGGTATTCCAGTAAACACTTTCTCTAATGAAGTTGTCACTCTTTGGTACAGGGCTCCAGATGTGCTTCTGGGATCAAGAAACTACTCAACCTCAATTGATATGTGGTCAGCTGGTTGTATTCTTGCTGAAATGTTTACTGGGAAACCATTATTCCCTGGTTCATCAAATGAAGACCAATTATTCAAGATTTTCAGAATCATGGGTACTCCAAATGAAAGAACATGGCCAGGTGTGACACAATATCCAAATTATAAATCCAATTTTAATACATTCATTCCACAAGACTTGAGAGTTTTAATTCCACATATTGATCCATTAGCCTTGAATCTTTTGCAGTGTCTTTTGCAAATGAGACCAGAGGCTAGGATCAGTGCAAGACAAGCTTTGCAGCATCCTTGGTTTAACGAATACACTATAACTCAAAACGATCAACCTCAACAATCAAATGACATGGTTGATTTCCAGAACAACAACAATAGCAACACTAGCAATCCCGCTATCTCTCAACAAATTTAATGGAACTTTTACTTATTTACTATGCTGAATCTTTATCTCTATTCACTCTATCCACTTATTTATTTTCTCTTGGTTGTATATCTTTTTACCATACTTTTTTTTCTTTCTTAAATTTGTCTGGACATCATTTATTCATATATTTAGTTATTTATTTTTTAATCTACATTACTTTATAATCGAAAATCTTTGTTTTTGTACTCAAATTCATCTTGAAATCGTCTGTATAGCGGACATGATTTTGGTACTTGGTTCAATACCCTCATCTTTCAATAGTTGAAAATATGACCACTTTTTTGCCTCTACGATAGTTTTCCACAAATATTCGTCTTGAGACAAGGCTTCAAAATCATAAAATGGTATAATATCCTTCAAAACGAAATTAAATAAATTATGTTTCAAAGCCAGCACAATAAGCCTTGAGTCATCTAATCTTTTATACTCAGGGCTTTCCTCTAGCTCCTCACGTACCAAATTAGCTTGAACGTATTTCTTTAGTGGGGTGAAGGTAGAAAGATGTAGCCATTCTGTGAATTGATCATGAGCCAATAAATTTATATAATAAACCAAAACTTTGTCAACGCTTTGTAATGATAGTTGTTTTCTGTTAAACAATTCATTGAAAATCTTTCTTTTCTGTATACAATCAAGAATTTTTTGGCCATCTTCAAAATCATCTACAAATGGAAACCTGGTTTTAGTGACAGGAAATTTTGAAATTAGCTGATGTCTGCTAAGCCTAGTTGAATTTTCATCTTCTTTCTCCACGAATTTCTTAAATTTTTCAATATTCTTTTTAGAAAATATACAATCTGGAGCAATGTGGTGCAAAATATCATAAGTCATCGAGGAGTTGTATAACGCATCTTCGTCCAGCACAGTTATCTCCCAGTTGGGTTTCTTAGCCTTTGGTAAAGTAAAAATATTCTGGCTGCTTCCGCTTTCCTGTGTCTGTGTGGGTATACTAGTTTGAGTTTGTGATATAGATGCCGACAAAGGCCCTCTAGCAATATCCATTTCTGTGAATAATGCATTTTCATGATGAAACTCTATATCTTCAGTAGATGACTGACCATATTGGTATTTACTTGACTTGATTTTTGACTTGCCACGTTTATATTCCACTGCGTGTAGATAGTGTTCTCTAATGATACTAAATTTTAAAGATAGCATATTTAATTTGATCAATTGATAAAAAAACTTGTTCACTTTTAATAAACTATGTAGCTCTCCACTATCTATAATGATCTTAAATATGACTTCAATGGGCAGCTCCTGAATATTATTCACAATCGTACTTCCAGCCCCATTAATATAAAAATTGTCATTAAATTCAACTTCGTCGCTATCATTATCATTTTCATATGTACCAATAGTTACTTTATTTTCCTTTGCAGTCGCTATATCTTTCATCAAATCATCCACCAAAGGCATATTTTTGAAGCATCTGTCCTTAGGAACTTTTCCGATGCTTAATAAGTAGTGTAAGTTTTGGGAGTTCAGTTGAGCTATACGTTTTTTCACCGACTTGAGTGGCCTATTCGGCACAATTATTCCTGGGTAAATGTATCCCATATTTAAATGTCACCTCTTTGCCTTGGGTTTTGCGCCCTTTAGGATACTATATACTTGACAGGAGATAAGAAAGATGGATAACAGCACAACATGAAGACAGTTTCTTTTATTTATCTGCGTACAAAATACTTTCAGATCTTATTTCCCGTTTGAAGGCTGTGCATACTAGTAATGCTAAAAGGCATTTTGTGATTACTATTTACCAAAAATGATAAACATTAGATACCTGTTGAACTCAACGCTCTAATAAACAGATTACTTTAACTTTAACGTAAAAGGTGCTACTATGTGATGTATCCATACAAAAAGTCTCTAGGGGAGGAGGCTTTTTTCTACATTTGAGTAAACGTTTTTAAAAGAAACAATATTTAAATATTAAAATTAAAAAAAATTTACGCTAAATAATGCTACAAGTTGGCTTACTTTGCCGCCTCAATTTTGCACATTTTCACGATTGCAGTCTTTATACATATTCAAAAATCTACTATGTTCAACACCACTACCACTGTTGGACCTATAAATACAGCTCAAGATTTTGCATATATGATTCCCCATAGTGTGTTCACAAGTTGAACAATGTAACATATACACCAGCACCGCCCTGCAAAACTTTCCAAATGTAACGTCTACCGTCCCGATAAGCGCCTCTCACAAAAACCAGCTTGTTTTTCTTTTCTTTTCTTTTCTTTCTTTGGACAAGGTCAAACATACACAAAGATCTACCTTTTCCCTGCTTCAAGCCCTTGTACTATTGTATAAAGTAGTTAAATCTCATAGAGAGTTGGTTATCCAGCTAGAAATAAAATACAGAGCTCAGAATGTCAGGTTCTACTCCAATAACATGGGAAAGACTTCAGCAAATTGTTCGTACAGGAAACATCCATGAGTTGTATAGATCAGAAGAATGTTTGCAAACATATCGAAACTGGAAACTAGAACTACAGTCGAAAAATATAGATCTTGCCGTATATCTTGTGCTTAACCAATTACAATGGGCTTCCCCAGACGAGCTTAGTCTAACAGGCACTTCAATCAACGATGTGCAACTAGTACCCAAAAATACCGATTTATTTGCCGACCCGGACGATATTAAAATTATTCAAAATGATTTTCCCTACTATTTTGAAGAGAACATGACACATTTAGTAGTGTGGGTCAAGGCTCCAATGAATCCAGACCCAAACTCATCTCACGGCGATATAAGCGATCACACCAAAAGTCTTATTGATAAGTACGTGAAAAAAACATTTGTGGAGTATTTAAGAGTACCTACTGAAGATGTCATTTGGTTCAAAAATTGGGCAGCTTTACAAAGTGTAAGAGCTATACCACATATTCATGTTATTCTGAGAAATGCTACTCAAGAGCAAATCGACAAGATTATTGGCTCGTCTGGCGTTATATTATCGGAGAGCGAGTACAAACTTTAAGAAAATCATATCTTTTATTCATAGACCAAAACTAGTCGAATATTACAATTTATATAGACACCATTCAGTTTAAATAATATACTGATTAATAGAGAAACCTTAGACTTAGTTGAAATCTACTAGAAGTCTTTATGCACTAGAAATCTGACAATCAGGTGTTTAAAAAAATGGATTTTCAATCACATACTTAGCCTTACGCCTCAAAACATCAATTTTATCGCCTTTCTTGATTTTAAACGAGTCTTCATGAGGAACAACATAAACTCCAAAGCACGAATGAAAAGGTGCACCCTCATCCACTCTTCTGTAAGTACTGATTAGTTTTGTGGCTTCAGATTTCGGATCCATAATACCTTCGTTCAATTTGACATTAGGAATTGTACAGCGCAAGCATTTCATTGGCGCAACACAAGCATGCCTTGAGCCGTCATCTTGTGATATAATTTCAAAAGTATCCCACACATCCTCATCAAAAGGCTTTCTGACATTTTTGACAATAATGTTGGGCCTGAAGGAGCTCATAGTGACGTATGAACCGGTTCCTTTTTTCGTAAATCTTTCTGTAGTTTCTGTGAGGGATTCGGTTGAGCACAGCAATATAGGATAATAGTCTTGAAAAATTGTTTTCTTATTAGTGTTTTTAGGAGCACCAACAGTGCATGGTTTGCCTCTGGTATATAGAAGTACAGTAGCGGGGTCTAACTCCATGCTTTCAAAAAAGTTCTGAGGAACTTGGTCTACCAGTATACCACCATCTGTATCAACCGCCCAGATACTGATGTCTACTGCTTCTCTTCCATACTTTTCCAAAAATTCGTCACTTATTTCTGCAGGAAGCTCAAAGCTGTCATAATGAATGTTATCTTTTAAAGGGTATGTAAATTTGAACTTATTTTGAGTTTCAAGATATTCCACTTTCACTAGACTAAATCTTGGTTTCACTTTGATAGTAAGGGGAACATACTTTTGTTTCTTCTCATCAAATTCAGAAAACATATACTGCCTATCATATTTTAATCCATAAACAGCTGTCTCCCACGATTCAACCTTCAGACCCTGTGTTACAGCTTTTATAGGATATAATAACATATAATCAATCTCTCCACCATCTTCAACTTTAAACTCGTTTTTGGTGACAAAATTATAGATCCTCTTATAACAACTGGTAACAAGCATTTCAAAGTTATAGAAGAATCTACAGAGGTTCTTGAGAGTTGACTTGCTTTTGGTTTGCAAAAAATTCTCTAGACTTAATTTGTAATTTATCTTCACATACTGATCAAGGGTATATGACGCTGAGAATGCGGCCGCAGCAGAAACTGCACCTACCTGTAAGACAATTCCAATCTTCATCATTGTTTGCTAATACCACCTATATCATGTAGATAAACCAAAGCTAACCTTAGAATGGCGCACACTGGAACGTTCGTAAACTCAACAAATACTGAATAATTCATGATAAACACTTTTTGGATTTATTAATATGTCCCCTTTTCCTTATCAGCTACTGTGGAGGGCTCGAGAAATTGCCTAAACAAGAAATTTTTTGGGCAGCGATCAGGGGACCAGTTCGGAGTTAATTACGACAGAAATTTGTAAAAATTTGTAATAATACATTGTTAACTTAGAATAAAATAAGTATAGAAATAGAAGAACTGCATACGATTTACTAGGATACTTGTAGTATATCATCAATTAAACCCAAACAGTGTCTATAGTTTCTCGTAACAGCTTCAAATTATAAGCATCAGCAACATTCTCAAAAACCTTAGACCTTCTGACGACTTCTTTCTTACTCACAGTTTCAACCCAAGAGCCTGAACACTTGCAATGAACAGACAATTCATTTTCCCTTATCCTATGACATTTATTACATTTCATATCCTGTTGGAAATAAGTATGAACCATCTTAGTAAATTCCATGATTAATTTTTCATCAAGCAGCAACTTGTTGAATGGCTTGGAGCAGTTCTCACAATGCCATACAACTTCTTCATCATCTCTACAAGCATCGATATCTCTTGTGTGGTTACAATATTCACATAATACCTGAGGAATAGCCAATGAAGTTGAAGCATTTTTGTACATACCTTCATCACTGAACTCTTTGATTTCAAACAATTGTAGTAGCTCTTTACGTAAGATTCTAACCTCAATGGAGCGACGTTTTGAAAGACTTAGTATCTGGACCAAACATTTTGTAAGCTCTAAAGTTGGATTGTTAAGATTAAGGTGCGAGCCAGGTAACTTTGGAAAACTATACTCCTCTTGCATAATTGGATCATAAATAGCATCTTGCTGTTTACGTAGCAATGCTTTGATTCGCTTAATTAATGGAACCCTAAAGTATTCACAAACGCCATTTGAAAAATCTTCTTCTTCTACTCCTTGTTGGTCCTTTTGAACCTTGAGCAACTGAGTAATTTGTGTTCGTCTTGGTGTTGAATCTGGCTGACTGGCATTTGATGAACTCTTAAATTTTTCCTGTCTATTCTTAATGAGCGAGTCTAATATAGTGATAACCCAATCATCAAATTCCTGCTGTAAGATAATAGGCAAAAATGATCTCATTTGCCATTTTGAAACAGTCTCAATATTTTGTTCTTGATCTTCAGATTCTATGATTTGTTCACAATATCTACCTGCAAAGTTGTACTGATCCATCCAGATTAACAAATCCCAATACCTGGTAACACTCAACTCCAAGAAATTAAACAGTGGCTTAGAACGTGCAGTGGAAATGACATAATTACCGTAAGCGTAGGAATTCTCGACTGCAGTCTTGCTTGTTCTCAAAATGACTTTATTTTTGTTAGCAAAAACAACTGAAGAGCCCATTTTCTTGAATTCACCAAGCAACTGTACAATAGATTTTTTGCTTAAGTTATGAATGTGATAATGAAGTTTAGGATCATATAAATAGGATTTGGAGCTCTGAACCCAAGAAACAAAAGTGTGAATCATAGAATCTGCATCTGAATTATCTTTAATAGCATCATCCCACCAGCTTTTGACCAAAGCTCTCAGCACCACTAGAGCTGGACTAGAAAATGAGTCCTCAGCAAACGAACCAATTTGAGATAGTTCACTATTGCCATTACCGCTATCAGAACCAAAAACTCCTTCTGCTTCGTTGATTAACGCAGATGTTAAAATAGTGTTGATTGTGACATTTTTGACGTCAATCTCCAAAGCAACAGATTCATATATTTCTGGAACATTAATTGATGGGAATTCAAATGATTCATCTAAATTCATTAATGCTGCATCTTTTTCTGAACCACCAAGATCTGGAACTGGATTAGAAGACCACCATAGAGCGTGTCCTGCTTTTTGCAATTTTCTAGCATATTCAACGTCAATCAAATAACCCATATCATCGACTTTTAGATTACACAATGGAATATTACCATACTTTGCAATTGACAACATCTTTTTCAACCAAGTTGATAAAGCCAAGTAATGATTGATGATTCTCTTTGAGATGAGTGAAGGCCAAGCTAAAGTAGACAATGAAACTTCACCAATATTCATAGTCAAGCAAGGCGACTGATCAATTGACTTAAGAATTGAAATAAGCTTAGAGGCAAATGATGATTGGATAACAAACATAGGCCTAGAAGAACGTTCATCTTGAATTGAAGCACATTTTGAATTCAATTTTTTGTAAAGCTTTGCAATATCCGTAAAGTAATGAACTTCAAAATCAATTTTGTTTTGATAGCTAATAATACCATTCAATTTGTTCAAAACCTCTTTTTTAGAGTCGTACAATGCGGAATAGAAGCTGGAGATATTAGCTGGTAGGTTTTGGGCAGTTGCAGAAGGCTTCAAGCAATAAATTACGGCCTTAGAATCCCATGTGTTAAAAACAGTGAATAGCTCATAGGAATTTGAGACCACATGTAGCAAATACGCTACACCAAGTGAAAATCTTTGTAAATAATTCTCTGTAGTCACGGCTTTCAATGATTTTTGTTCAAACCCAGTTTGTAAAGCTTTACCCAAAGCACCTATACTTGAATCATCGAATTTAACAGAATTACCCATTTCAATAATACATCTATCAATTGCATTGATATTTGATTCGTATATCCCAGCAACGCTCTTATGTTTCAATAAACTGTGAGCCTTTTCTAGCTCTTCAACGTATGTTCTTTCCGGAAGGGTCATTTTGAAGCAACTGAGAATATCAGGTGAACTGAATGGAAGTGTTTCAGTAGCAGGCTCAATTTCACAATTTGGAATAATATGCTGAGGAAGTTGTTCTGAACGAAACGCAATATAAACCTTCTTTGGAATACTGAACTTCAAAGTTTGAACCTTATTATCAATCAGCACAAAAACCTTGAGGTCACCTGGATTAAAGGGATCAATCTTATACTGAAGAATTTGCCAAACAGAGCCACTATATTGTTCAGCTTGCCTCTTTAGAATGGAACCAACAGCCGACCTACTATGCGTGGCAGATGAATCACCAAAAAGTTTCCGTCTTCTCTGCCTCTCAGCGGCTTGTAATTCCCATTTAACCTTTTGGTATTTCAAAAATCCAACGTAATCAACAAGAGGATCTGGACATTTCTGACTCAAAATTGCTTCATTTTCAGCAGATAATTCATTTGATGAATTCTTTTGGACATTGGATCTTTTCCGAGAAGCTACTTTCGCAATTTTAGAGCCTGTACCCATTGGTGAATTACCAATATCTTCAATATCTTGAATACTATTTGTAACATCTTTCATGACATTATAAACACTAGTGTTCTTTTTAGCAAGTGTTCCTGACAAGAATGCAGAAAGAGTAGATTGTTTGAATTTATCATCTTTGATTTCGATTTTTTTGTTTAACCAATCTGGATGCTGAACTCTTGGAACCGGATTCCTTACACCCTGTAAAGCAGCTGGGATTGTGATAATTTTTTGAACAACTGAAGCTAATCTTTCTCTGTAATAATTCCAGTCAATAAGCACACGTGGATCAAAGTCTTCGAGAGAAGGATCAGCCAGCCATCTCCTCAAATACTTGCGCTTGATAGAAAGCTCAGATGAAAAGATTGCTGTTGGGATAGCTCTGTCAGTAATTGGAGCATTGACTGGCTTGTGTGAAATAATATATTTACAAGCCAAACCTTTATCCTTTACCATTTCTTCACCTAAAAATTCGCCTAATCTTTTAGCAGTAGTAATAGAAGTAGATTTTTGCGATCCATATTCCTCCAATGTCTTACTCATACTTCTGTTTTCACAAATTAATTCAATAAGATCTTCATCTTCCAGCATAGCACCTTTAGTATCAAGAACATCTAGCCAACGGTTTGCAACATTTGCAACAGACTGATAACATCCCTCTAAAGTTTCACCTTCTAAAAACAATTTGAAAATATCAGATTGAAAATTCTTGATCAGCTGTAATTCACCTCTTCTTTTCAATTCAAAACCTTTCAATTCAGCCAATGAGCCATCAAAGTTAAAAACTGCGTAACGCTTTTTTAAACCTTTACCTTCTTCTTTTGATGTTGGAAGGATCATAGCTTTATAAGGACCATCAACCTCAAAAAAAATGGAATTATCCGAGCGTGTCTTGTATTTAAGTTTTTCTGCGTCAACAAGATCTTGATATTGATGGTTTGTAAACTTTTCATGAACCAAATAGTTTAACATAGAGCAAGGATACGACGTAAACACCTTTTTACCATTCTTTAGCTCAAAAGTATAATCTTCTGGAAAACTAGATGGCAAAATACACCAAATACCATCTGTATCCAATTCCAAGGGTCTTCCAAGTCTTTCAACTAATGATCTAGCCATTTGAATAATTGTTGCACCTGTAAGACATGTAATACCTGCCATTTCCATGGAATACCATCTCGAACCTTTTCTCATAACATAACCGTAAAATGAGTTCAAAATAACTTTATGAGCCAATTGTAAAGAATCATACAGAACAACCATCTTCTTAGCTTCATCTTTACCGTTTTTATCCTCTTTTGGTATTGCCGAAGCTTTGCCTTTCCAAACTTTAGCTAAACCTTTGAATTCATAACGACGATCTCTGAAATCTCTAACAGTATTAACATAAAATGGATTTTCACGTTGACAAATGATTGCTTCTCTTTCAACTATCTCAGTTTTCTTAATTCTGTGGTAAACTTTTCTTGAGTAATCCGATATTCTCTTCTTGATATTTCCCACTTGCTCAGAATATGGCAATTCATCAAATTTTCTCCTAGGTAAATTTGGTCTTCGTGCTGGAAAGGTCTCATTCTGTAATGCATTTTTGATCATAGAATATTCATTCATCTCTGCTGGGTAATATTCACCTCTCCAAGACCATGGCAGTCTTCTATCACATTTCTTTCCAGGACGATTGAAATCACAGGCGGCACAGTCTTTTTCTGATTTCATTGAGTCGGGCTGCAAACGATTAGTGGTCATAATATTAGGATACATTGAGGCAACATCAACATGATAGATCAATGGAGTTTCGTGTCTCTTAGGGTTTGTCTTAAGCTCAATTAGCTTTTCTTTAATCTTATTGTAAATTTCATCGTAGTTAGTGACATCCTCAATGCTCTTTTTAGATTCAACTTCAATAGAGAATTTCAGTGCATTATGTAAGTCTGCCAATACTTCATCAATTGCTGTAGGATCGACGTTAAAATCGTTTTTCAAGTCAGCTCTAAAAACACCTGCTTCTAAAGACTCAACATGTCCACCGACATAAGTTTCAGATTCCAATAAATGTCCATCGTAAAATCTCTCTAATGGATCCACATGCTTGTTAGGTAATAATATATTTCCATTATAAGCCTGAACCATGAGTAACATTTCACATAAAGTACCAGTACCTTTTCTCAAAACCTCATCTGGATTCAATGGAATAATACTACAAAGAGAGAAAATAAAAGGATGAACATATTTGTAATATAGGTAGTATGTGGCAACAGCATCAGAGACAGAATATTCAGATAGTAGCTGTGGTTTTTCATATGCATATGGCGTCATCAATTCTGGATCTAATTCAGTTGGATTGTAACCGAGCTTAGCAGTAGTAACTGCTTTCAAACCTTGAGAACCTTGTGGTAAATACGAATCACGCTTAACCCATCTGTAACAATCCATGTGTACACAATAGGTAGATTTATACTCCCCTTCGTTATCTTTTGCAAAACCTATCTCCTTGTACATGTTCAGATCATTATGGAAAGCTCTAGCTTCAACAAAGGGCCAATCGAAAAAGTCACCATTGAAGGTAGCAATAACTGTAGGTTTCACATCTCTAATATGCTCAAAAAATCTTTCAAGAACTGCTTTTTCGTTGGCTTCATTGAAAATAGTAAAAAGCCCGGGATATTCAGGCTTAGGAGTATATTCAAAATCTTCGATATCTTCACTTATAATTTCTCTATTTGTAATAAGATAACCTTCACCATCAATCATATAAGAAATCATCATAACTTGATCAACTGCAGAATCTGGAAATTTCAAAGGTGCTTTTGTAGTTTCAATATCAAATGCTAAAACAACTGGATCTGCAAATGCAATCTTGGATGGTTCATCTCTCAAAGTAACTTCTCCTTCATTGGCTTCTATTTGATACCATTTACCTATTCTAATATTTTTATCTATAGACACACGAACATGATATGGAACGTCATATTCACGTATATCTTCAATTAACTCTGCTGAGTCCCTCTTCTTTTCTGCTTTGAGCATATCTTCATCCATAAAATTTATATTCTCCTTTTGCTGATCTTTAAGAAAATTGTTATAATTCATATTTACAGATGAATACGTGTCTTTGGATTCCTTATTCTTTTTATTCTTTTCAATGATTGGATTCAGTATCCTTCTGGCCTCTAGCAAATCTGAGATATTATGGAAGCTTAGTTTCAACAAATTTCTTTTTAACCCTAGCAAATGATTTCCCATTGAAAGATCTTCCTTTTGAATAGGCTGTATTTTCTTCACTGTCTTTTCTAAAAGTTTTCTCAAATACTCTTCAACCTCTGCCTCTGATTCAGGTACACATGCAAGAAAAAAATAAGGATCATACTGTATGGTTGCCTTAAAGCTTCCACCTTCTTCATCTAAGAAATAATAATCGACTCCTGAGTATCCTCCTATCACTTCTTTGCCAGGAATTGTAGTAGCGTGCATGTTAACAAGCCATCCAATTCTTTTAGGTCCCGATTCAAACCTACTAAATCCAAAGATGGTATCAATTTCGTCTGTCTCTTTAACTGCTTCCATTTTAGATGCTACATTCGCATTTGCGTCGAAGTTGGATTTGTTCCTGCTAAAGTCATTGTAATTCTTCCCAGTTTCGTTCTTCACAAACCTTGCGGACGTGGATCCTTTATTGTTGTTGATTGCAGACATGATATGTGCGTTCCTGTGCAATGACCACGCAAGTAAAACAAGTCAATACCCCCAAATTGCGCTTTTAACAGTTGTAGCCTTTCTACTACCAGCTATATCAAAATGTCTCTGGATAATTCCAGATAAGTCAGTAATGTAATAACCATAAGCTACCTAACGCGTTTACTACACAGCAACGCGCTTTCGTACAAATTGTAAAAACACCCGTGCCTCTCTGAGGTTCAATCAGAAAATTTCTTGACAACAAAAGCAGGCTTTTGGACTAAGAAAGGAGGAACTGATCTTTACTATAAACTGTTTCACTAGCTTTTGCTATCCCGTCGGCGTTATTTGATATCTATTACCGCTTGAAACAGAAACGCTGACATACTCCAAGAATCAAAGTTTTGGGCAGTCATGTACAATCCATATGCGCAATCAATGCCCCAGGGGCAGCAGCCACAACAACAACAGCAATCATTCCAGCCTGTTAATCAAGGACATTACAATCACCAAAATCAACAGCAAAACCCTTATCAAAATAGTCAGCAGGGCTATACACAACAGCAATTCTATCAACAGCAACCTGGAAATCAACAGGCAAACACCGACTTCAATGCATTCCTACATGATCCAAGAACTAGTATGGGTCTTCAATTTTCCCAGTCAGCATTCAATGCTTCACAACAATATGTTCAAGAGAACATCGGTCAATATGTCCACATATCTGATATAAAATATTATTTCAAAGTATCCAACTCTTACGTGGTGAATAAATTATTTATGATACTGTTCCCATACAGAAATAAAAGTTGGACAAGAATCTTACGTGGGTCTACAGATGTTAATAGTAGTAGTGCTGATGCTTACGCTTATCCAACAGAAGACATCAATGCCCCAGATCTGTATATTCCATTGATGGGACTTGTTACATATGTGCTCATGTGGGCTATATTTGCAGGCATGGAGGGTTCTTTTCACCCTCAATTACTAGGATACGCCACCACAAGAACTTTAGCATTTTACCTTATCGATATCACTATTTTAAAAGCTTCATTTTATGTGCTTAGTATTCAAAACAAGTATTGGGATATAATTGCATACAGTGGCTATAAATACGTCACAATACTGTTTGTCATGCTTGCCAAAAATTTGTTTGCAGATAACAAGGTTTTAGTATATATTATTTTCTTAGCAGTTTTATGCTCCTTGGGGTTCTTTTTAATGAGATCTTTGAGGTACGTGGTATTTCCTGGTGGAATGGCTGCTAACAATGTAAGTCCTGCTCAAAGAAAATTAAGAACAAACTTTTTGTTTCTATACTCTTTTGTCCTCCAATTTTTCTTGGTTTGGTTAATGTCTTAAGACAAATCAAACCAACATTGAAAACCTTTCCCATCAAATGATATCGTGCCAAATGCGTTTTAATAAACCCATTGAAAGAGTTATATAGATATATTTTAGTTTTGTAAAGTATGCAGAGCTAAGTGAAGTAACGTGTCATAAGCAAATTTAGTGATGGCCAAAATACCACAAAACATCCCACTATGTTGCAAGAAGCAGCGGGCTTCGTAACCAAGAAATCGTAGCGAACAATTTTTCATAGTGTCTCTAATGTTGGTAGTATTTTATATTTTTAACGAATCACATATATGCTTGGAAATAAACTCCCAGGTCCATAACTATCCTAATCATATCAGTAGAGTAACAAATATCTGCTATGATGTTGAGGAATGTATACAGGCTGCAGAGGAATTCTGTTATACAGTTGCTTGCTTTAAGAACTAGTTCTTCTCAGTCAGGGTACTCCGCAGAACCTTTTCGTTTATGGACTTCTGCTGCTACAGATGAATCTAAAAGATCACGTTCATTGATGAAAGCTGTCAAGGATAATACCACTTCAAGAGCGGATATAATGAGAAAGGCAGAAGAGTTTTTGGACTCGTTAAACAAAGAAGAGGCGTTATCAACTGCCTCTTATGCGTCCTTATTGCACATACTTTTTAACAGATTGATCTACCATAAAAATAAAAATGATGAGATATCACAGTCGTTTGCCTTGGAAAGAATAGCAAATCAAGCAATGGATTGTAAGGTTGCACATGTGTCTGTTTTAGTTAGAGTATTGTTCAATTTTGCTTACGAGAAGGATTTTGCAAGAGCCCTTGCATTTGCTGAAAGATGTGATTCTTATTTTCAAGAGTATCCGAATTCATGTGCTCAAAGAGATATTTCTGTACATGGCAATGAGCTTAACGTGTTCAAAGCATTTTATGCCGCTGTATACATTGCAAATTGCATTGAAAAAAGCCAGCCTGTGTCTGCAAATTATATCAAAGAAAATATCAAACTTGATAATTTGACAAACCAGGACATTCTTAGAACTATCGATAGAAAATTTTCTCCATCAGTTGTTAATCAAATAAAAGAAAAGCTTGAAGCTTACAGATACGATAGTTGTGATCCAAATTCTGTCGAAATGTGGCTTCCAATCACTAGAGCAGCCAAACAACATAAATTAGAAGTTGTGAACAAGTTAGTAAACAAGCTTAGAGAGACTGCAAAAGCTAAGAATATTGAATTTACGGAGAGTTCATACTGCCATTTGATGCATTCATACACTGTTCTCGGAAAATATGACCAAGCGTTAGACATTTACAAAGAGATTAGGTCGAAAAACTTACCAAGGACAATTATTTCATGGAAGGAGTTATTGAATGTTCATTCAAAAATTAAAAGTGGCGATAGAGATTTAAGATTAAAGAGTATTGTTGAATTGATGAATAAGGAAAAAGTCCCCTTGGACACTGAGTGTGTGAGCTACATACTGCAGTCTCAGCTTGATAGTGGTGAATATGAACAAGCTGTAGAGTATATGGACAATCTGGAAAAATTTAAGAATGACGACGCCTCATCCATAAACTTATCCTCTATTCACCTTCCTACATTGAGAGGTCACTTGCTAGTTGGTTTAATCAAAATGGACCAATTAAGTTTAGCCGAAAAATTGACGGAAAAGTACACTAAAAGTGGCCTTTATAAGCCTGATATAGTATACTACAATGCATTGATTGGTAGACATGTCAGATCCGGAAGACTAGAAAAAGCTGCCCACTTAGTTGATGAACTTTCAGCTGGCAATGAAGTCAAAATTGATGCTGCTACTTATACCAATATGATCAACGGATTGTTAAGAACTACTTTGACGAACAATTACCTACCTTCCAATGAATTAGAATGGATTTTTAAGAAGATGGCAAGTGAAAAAATTTCACCAAATTTGATTACTCTATCATCTGTAATGGACTCTGCATTCAAAAACGAAAAAACATACGAATTTGGTCGTGAAGTTTTCAAGTATATGAAAGCTACAAAGATGAGATTAAACTCTCAAATTTATTCGTCATACATTAACGGTGAAATTCAAAGCAGAAATATAGAAGCAGCTCTCGAGGTATATAGCGAAGCCATTAGCGAAGGTATCGAAGCTACTCCAAGGTTCTATAATATGATTTTCAGAGGATTTAGCCTTGTTCCAGAAATTGATCCAGATGTTGTAAAAGCTTTCTATTCATATGTCAGCAAATCGAAAGAAAAGCCAAATTTGTTTACCTACTTTTATTTGTTAAGATACATTGAATTGAACGGGGATGCAGAATTCTCCCAATTTGTTGTCAACGAACTCGAAAAGGCCAAACTGCATTCACTAGGAACTGGTATACCAAGTATTTTGCGTAATCTGCAGGAAGCGGGAAGGGTATCTATTCCGGAAAGACTCAAAGAAAAGATTTGATTGTGATCAAAAATGTACATAGTTATTCATTAAAAGATATATGTTTTTAATTAATTGTAAATAAAAAGTAGAATTACCTGCGGAATAAGAATTAGAGCCAATAATGGTATGAAAAAGTAAACGACGAAGATAGAAAGAACTACCAATACAACTTTACTAGTTATTAAGAATGCAAATGAATGCTTAATGCTAACAATGACTGTAAGCTTGTAATTCAAAAATGACGTGGTAGAAGAGACAATACAATGCGCTCATTGACCTCTACCAAGTGCCTTGTCCCATACGGGTTTTGTTTCTTGAATCCAATGGTCAAATCTGTCACATGCGTTTGTAAAATTGTCCAAAGCTGGTCTTACATCTAAAAAGAAAGTTGGCATACCGTCTTCATCTTCAGGCCCACCATAGTAATCGATCACATAACGAACCTTATTCCAATTGCCATTTCCATCATTCCTCAAAACAGTCCAGTCATGCCTATCAAATGGGGGTGTACTATCGAATGTGCTTGGTAAAACTGTACCTAAAATGGAATACATTCTTGCTCTTGGAGACAAATCATGTGGCCTACCTGTGAACTTAAGCAGTCTAGGCTCAATTTTGGTTTCCTTGGTATGCTTCTCTTCCCATGCTAAAATCTCACTCCATGCACCTTCATTCAAAAAATTATGAATATTGACCATACTCTCAACAGCATCTTCAGGAACATCACCTTTGCCTTTTCTTATCATTGCATTAAACATTTGTTGTGGAGATGGATATTCCCAAACACCTTGATCTGATGTTTCGCCTCTTGGAATACTAGAAAATGTTCTTTCTGTGGGGAGGTCTATTTTTTGACCTGGTGCTTTATCAGTTGGTATGGTATAAGGCATATTATTCATTGGATTAATAAATTCCCCATCTTTGCTCTTGACAGGGCAGACTGGTCCATCTTCTGCATTTGTAGACTTGGAAAATTTGCTGTGATCAATGGGACACTGAGCAGCCCCGGAAGAAGAAGGCGACTGCTCTAAAAATTTGTTCTTCGCATGTACTGAATCACTCCAAAACCAACCCATATTGTTTCTACAGCTTATTTAATGTAACTAATACTTGAAATATACCGAGTAAAACCAAATAATGTAGCATAACAAAGAAAAAAGTTGCCTCTCAAGAATAACATAAGCAGTAACTACTGATTTTAATTGGATGAGGCCTGCACAAAAAAAAAAATTAAAGTATATTTTTGATCGTCTTTTCTTTTGCGTCGATTTTTCGCAGAAGTCAACTCAGTAAATAACGATTAAAAGATCTATGGATTGTATAACATATTAGATTTTAACATATAACAATGTTCACTGGAATAATTTATGGCCTAACAACAAATCTCAATGAATGAATTACGAGAGACTGAAGAGCAAGTTATTGCTAGACACAAGAAGGAGGCAAGAGATCTAATTGCAAGCATTACGGGAATGAAGAAACAGGCCACAAAGTCTAAGAAGAAAGAAGTTATGAAGAAATGTCAGCAAATGGAAGACGATCTCAAGATTAGACACAAAAAAGAGCTAGAAAGTTTTCAAGGCAACTCTGCTGATTCAGATCCCACAGTAACGCATCAAATTACAACAGATTCGCTTGATAATGGAGATGAAGAACAAGACGAATTTTCTCCTGAAAAATTACTCGCCCAACTCAATTTAGACAGTCACACAGAGGAACAAAACAAAGCAGAACACATTGAACCAACAGTACCAGGATTTAAGAAAAAGCGTAATAGACAAAAGGAGAGGCTTGCGAAGCGTGATGAAGAAATCAGAAGGAAACAAGAAGAAGCGGCATTGGAGGCAGATAAGGAGCCAGATCTTCGTGCTATGGAGATGGAGAATCTTGAACAATTATGCAAAATTGCAAAACTAAAACAGTATGATATTACTCCAGACGGACACTGTTTATTTGCATCTATTGCTGATCAATTGAAAGTAAGGTGTAATATAAGTGTCACCATTCAGTCATTGAGAACAAGGGCTGCAGATCATATTAGAGCAGAACCAGATACTTACTCTCCATTTCTTTTTGACGAAGAAACCATGACAATTCGAGATATTAACGAGTATACAGAGAAATTAGAAACAACTGCCATGTGGGGTGGAGATATGGAAATAATGGCTTTGGCTAAAGAATTTCAATGCCCTATTAGTGTAATGATGAGTGGTAGTGCTACTTTAAGAATTAATGAAAATGCTCTCAATCCAGAGTTGAAATTAGTGTACTATAAGCACACCTATGGGTTAGGTGAACATTATAACTCCTTGCGTGATGCAGAAGAAAACGAATAAATGATAGTTTTATAAAGTTGTGCCCAAATTAATGAATCCATGTATGTACAGTTTTGTTTTTAATTATATACAAATAAACGAAGATAAATTACTTTTTTGCTTAGCAGCATTAAAATGAATGATATCGCCATCTTCGATGCTATATGCTTTACCAACTCTTTTGACTATACCCTTTGCCTTAAGAAGTTTTTCGTCAAATGGAGGTTGATATTCTAATACATCCGTATAGTTGAAAACTTCTGCATTGATAAAAGTTTTTTCAAAATCAGAATGAATCACGCCGGCAGCCTGAGGTGCTAAGACATTTGATCTTACAGTCCATTGCCTGGCCTCTATAGGTCCACAGGTATAAAAACTAATTAGTTGCAACGATTCTCTCATGGTGTCAATAATGTCCGGAAGTGCGCTAGCTTCTTGTGAGAATTCCTCTGGTCGTAAGTTTAGTTTGGTTTCGTAATCAGCTGAAAACAGGATTATTTTTGATCTTGGTGCATTTTCATCTCTCCAAGATTTAATAGAGTCTAGAAATTCATTCTTTTGATTCAAAAAATCTTCTTCACAAACATTCACCAAAAATACAGAAGGTTTAGTAGTGAGAAGATTGTTAGCATTCAGTACGTCAACCTGATCGTCTTTCCAATCCTCTTTATCCATAATTCGTTTACCTTCCATCAAGTGATCAAGTGCAATATTCATAGTTTCCAGTTGATATTCAAGATCAGAAATCTCATCAGCTGATTTGAATTTTGCAAGCTTCAATTTTTCAGTTTTCTGAATTGCATTTTCCAAAAACTCCATATCCTTTAATAGCAATTCATCTTGGACTATTGTAAGGTCACGTACTGGATCAACATTTCCTTCAATATGTGTTATTTCAGAATCTTTGAAAGCTCGAACGATTTGAAACAAACCATCAACAGATCTTATATCATTCAAAAATTGATTCCCCAAACCTTTTCCTGTTGAAGCTCCTCTAACCAAACCGGCAATATCAAAAATCCTCAATATAGCGGGAATTTTCTTTTGAGATCCATAAAGCTTTTGAAGAAAGTCTAGCTTTTTTGACGGAACTTGAACTCTAGCTTCTTCGGCTTCAATTGTTGCAAACGGGTAATTTGCTGGATTACCTAATGTTGATTTGGTAATTGCTTGGAAAAATGTCGATTTTCCGACATTGGCTAGACCTACTATACCACTCTATATAAATCAGGTCGTTAGTCGGTGATACATTCCATTTCTTTTGGTCAAAAAAGAAAACTTACCGTTAGATTGTTTGAAGGTCTTCCAAACAGCCGTGGCCCAACAGCTGGTGCTTTTCTGGAAACCGCATAACCTCTAGAAAAAATGAAAGTCAACCTCATTGCTGCCTCAGGCTGACAGTAAGAGATAAATGAAAATACCTACGGAATTTCAATAATCGCCTTATTGTGCTACACATTATTTGAAATTCAATCGGTCGGTCCGTGTATATGTAAAGCGTTATATTATTGAGTTTTACATGCCAATTTTTTTTTTTTTTGCAGAGAAGCAGCTCACGTGATTAGCTTCATATTCCTTCAGTTTATAATATGACTGTTGGTTAGGTGAACTGTTTGAGTACAATAACGGCAGAGCGGGTAAAAAGGGTAAAAAGCACACATCATGAGATGACGAACTATGCGGAAAGAAGACCGCCTATCCCTTTATTTACCGATGATCTAGAAGTGTTACACATCAGGGTACTTTTAGGTAAAGTGAACAAGGACCACAGCATAGCACAGCACAACACTACCAGTAATCTATCCTATAGCTTAAATGAAGAGGATTTCCATTCCATCAGCTGTCAAATATAAAGATGTGGTAAATACATTTTGGTTGCTGTTTTGTAATAAGGTTTTGCAGGATAGTCAGCCTAAAATAAAAATGGTAACCGATTATAGGTGGTGAAAAAGCACAGCATTCTACGATTTTACTCTTCATGCGTTGCCGGTAAGTAAAAATGTTTAAAGTAAAGTGATATTATTGAAAGCTTATGAATGAGTTCACAGGACATTCACAGATGATGCGTTCATATATACACATATATAGAATTGTATTGTGGTGGCAACAGATCGGAAAGTAGCACACTTTCCCCATATGAAATTTGCAGATCTTCTGATAGTAGCACAATGTAACTACGGCAACTGTATGTGTGTCCCTGATACTTTTCATTGCAAAGCCTTTATAACGTGCGTGCGTTGATCCCTATCCTTATAACTTTATATGATTGAGCTAAAGGTTGTTCAGCTGCATTGCCCTACCACATGAATAGGGAATGTAGCTAAAGCGCTGCTGGCCGCCAATTGTGTTAGATATCCCCACTAGTAATACTTTTTTACTTTTTGTCGCTGGATTTGAATGTTTGAATGACTAACTCTCAGATGAGTAAGCTAGTTATTTATTTATCAAAACGCCTTCATACACAGCTTTGAGCAGCAACAGAGAAACCTACTATTTTTTTGTATGATTTTGGGCATTCAAATCGTAACTGAAATAATAGTAAACGTCGTTCTTGATCGCTGAGGTCACCTTCTGCAGTATGGTCTACAAAAGAGAAAAAAACTGATTCCCATGTTTGAAAGTAATATAGTTACATTAGCCAAGACATTCAAGCTAATCGGCTAAAGCATATAACTTGCAATTGAAACAGAAGGTCTCTCAGCTATTGGCGGCTAAAAAATATTATCAGTTATCAATTTAACAAAACCACCACACTCCAACTAGTGAAAAATATTGAAGAACTTGTGATTTTATCGGTGACGGAAACTCTCGTTTCTCGCTAATTAGCGGTATAGTATTTATGAACAATAAGACTAAAATGCATTTACGTTTCCGGTTTCCATTCTTGTCCTTAATTATGTGCGTCCTCCAGAATGTTTGCTCAAGGAGCCATTGGTGTATTAATTATAAACCTGATTGACAGAGCAGGCGCTCTGCTCAGGCCGGGAAAGCCACAAGACTAGCAGCAATCAATAATTTTGTGATATTTCAGCGGTTGTCTATATTCATCGAAATACGTGAAAATGGTTATGTTTTTGTGTCGAGTTGTCTTTGAGGTTGCAGCGTTGATGACACTGCGTTTATGTATTCACCGGCTTAATACAAAAGCTTCAACGTATTAGTGCGACAGGCCAGGCTCAAATTGTAGATCGTGTGAACCTCCAGTAGGAAACTGATTCCTTTCACTCGAATAGTAAATTGAGTTTCTCAGTCGCTCCTCAGTTCTCTTGATGAGGAAAATTTCCTATAATAGTGAAGAACGGAAAATCGAGAGCATATCAGCGAAGCAATGTCTTTAGTCTTTTTATAAACCCTCTGGTATCGTAAAATAAAGATAGTACAGAAGCAATTAATTAAATGTTTGCACTTCAATTGCAGCTTTTGTAAGAGTGGTCATTTAAAAACCAAAACGTTTAAGAAATCAGCAACAGTTCCATTGAAATCAACTATACCTTTGCCTTAGATTAAATATCACTATTGGATTGATCTCCTTGTTGGTTGCCATTCCCGACACCACGGCAGTTAAAAATAAAATGTGACATTAATATAAAAAACGCTATGAAAAAAAATTACATTGTGCTACAGAATGCCTTACAGCTTTTGTGCTACAAAACTTACTAAGTAATCTGCAAACTTAGTAAAAATCAAAAAAAAATTGGTTAACTAAACTCAAAAGAGAATGTGATTAGTTTTTTCAAGAGAGCGGAAAACTAAGTGAAGTGCAATTAGTATATTGGGTATATATATCACCACATACGCTGACTGAGCTGGCCAATGATTAAGTGAATCCATACTATTAAGAGGACTGGTTTAATTAACTATGATTTTTTGGTTAGCTTTGGCGATGGAAATTAAACTGCCGCGTGCATGGCCCTGTTTCCATCGTTACTAATTTAAATTAATTTACAAAGGCTTGTTTAATAAAGCGTCTTAATTACTGATAAAGTTCGAGTTCACCGCCTTGTGTTTTGTAATGTTGGATACTGCAACATACTCATATTTCCGAGAAGGCACTTCAGTTCTGGCTAAGTGTGCCTGTCTGTATTCTTACAGCATAGATACATACCTATTGTGTCTACAATTACGAAACTGTATACAGCTTACTCTCAACATTTGTGTGGCTCTTGTTTAAGAATACTCAGATCCGTATTTGTGCAGCTGGTTTTTTTCCTGAAGTGCAAATTCTTGTCGGTCGCTGAGGTCAATTTTTTTGAGATATAGGAGTTGTAGAGTACTGAATATAGCCATATATATAGAGGTATACAGTTCCAAGTAAATAGTCATTGTAGCCTAATGAGATTTAATCTTTTTCATCACAATCTGGGGAGCAGTCTTAACTGAACATCACGATAAGACTCTTCTATTAGCAAGACAGGTAGGTGTACATCAACATTCATCAAATAATTGCTGCACAATTCCCAGCCGCTCAATTTGCTTATTAAATTAATGTCTCGTTTTTGGAGGGGGTTGGTGAGACCATGATATTCTGCACTAGTATACAGTGAAGATAAAATTTAAGTTACGAGATGAGTTGCAAACTGCGATTTATTGCTATGAATGCCAACAATGAATTGATTAAACCCAATGCTATATAGTCAGCCCTGGTAGTTATGAACAACTTCGATGTTGATATTAGCGTTTATAAGCCGAAAATTGAAGGAGTTAGCGTCGCGCGACGTACGCCGATCCTTCAACAAACTTGGGGGAGTTCTAATGGATACAATTGCAATCTTGTCATGATATAAAGTTATTAAGTTGTTAAGTCAGTCGAACCTCCTATGTATTTGAAATAAGTGGTTAACAAGCTCTATTCCCTTTTCAATAAATGGCGGTTCATTCAGATAATTAGATGATTTAGCGAAGGCCAGCCATTTATTGAAAGAAAAAGTGCAATTGATTTCCTTCGCAGTTTTCCACTGAGGCAGTCTGTCATGCCTTATCAGCAGGAAAAGTCGCAGATCCTAAGGCAGACGCTTCCCTCTCACAAACCCGCAGAAATTCGAGTAAACCCTACTACGTCCGAACTACGTGTGGATTTCCGAGTACTTGTCTGTCATATAAAGTCGGATGATAAGAGCTTCGGTGTTTCAGCTTCATCTCTCTGCGCTATCGAGACATTAACAGTGTGGGTTTTCTTCTTAGCTATGCGCTGTGTTAATTAGTGTACATTACTGAGGGTGGTGGTGGTGGTGCTGAAGGATTTTTTTTTAGTTTTTAAATAACTTAAATAATTAGAATAACCAATGCATCTTCTTATTATAGCAATACGATTTATAATTTGTGATTCCAATGGAGTACGTCACGGAATGATCAGTACTCATGGCAATACTCATAACTAAGAAGCTTATTTATAACCTCATGTATGTACACTCTTTATTTCGATGGACTAGAAAAAGAAAAACATGTCCATTTTTGGCACCATTTTGCTCAGTTGCTTCAACAATAGGACGGACACTCGCCACTGTTTTACAAATAGTTTGAGTCAAAGAATACCACACTAGTATACTGTGAGTATAGTAACCTCTTATTGTACTCCGCTACAATAAAGACTGAACCCGGATCAGTCCATATATACAACCTCTCTAGAGCGAAAGCTCACTAGTGATTTAGCTTTGTGATTTTAGCTGCTTAATTAGCTCGTCCGGGTTGAGATTTCGAGATCCTAGTAAAAAATACTAAAACCTTAGATTAGATCAATTGATTAGTCTAGGATCCAGTGTGTGTTAGGTGCAGTGAGTGTGATGTGTAATATGCTTCTAAGTAATTAATAGAAGGCTACATATAAAAACGTATTCCTTTATACGAGGTAATTAATTAAGCAGGAGGCAATTTATTTTCTCGATCCCTGATCCTTGAAGGTACTCTCATACAATACGGAGGGCGGCACCTAATTTTCTTTTAGCTTTTAAACCGTTAAAGAAAAAATAGAAATTGAGAGTTAAAAGAGAGACGCTAACCGATTAAAAATCTGTTGAAACGCTTGAAAAGTCGCGACTTTTTCTAAAATTAAAGGAAAACGACCACAAATAAAGGAGACTGTGCTGTACGCAATTTTTTTTACGCCAGTTTTCAAGGCTGAATCACCCTTGAAAAAGAAATTTGGGTGTGTACCGGGTTCCAAACCTTGCTTTTAATTAACTGAACAGGGATCATCATCCTCTTTTCCTTGGCTGACAAGGTCTATAAATCGCCGCTAACTCGGTTAGTATCTGACTGCCGGACGAGATACCATTAGCTCATACATATATACAAAAGTTAAACCTTAATGAAACTCAGTAAGTTTGAAACTCACAGAGCTGAACTGGTTAGAAGATTACTTGTTGATTTTGTTTCGGTGAATCAGACTAATGCAAGAAAACATCTGTTGAACCTATATTGTCCCACGCTTTTGAACAACTTGACCAGCTCACACCTTAGTGGATGAGCTAGAAAGTGGAATAATGTATTATATACATACGTACGGTAATGGTTATATTACTATTGTAGAGAGGCGGTGAGATTTATAGTGCATACACACTACAGCACTACCGCTGGCCAGAGCATTCCCCCTCAGTGTTTCGAGCTTATGCCAGCTGGCAGCACTTTTATCCTGTGCCGAAAATAAGTTCACTTTACTAGCAGCGGCTCTAATGTAAACAGACAACCACTAAGAAGAGTAAACTAACAATCCAGCAGCCGTCACAATCAATTAATAATAATTAATCAATCAATCACTCAATCATTCAATAATCCATCAATCAACCACGTAATTAATTTTCAGCGAGTATCCCAAAGCAGTAAACTGCAGTCGTTTCCGCCAGGCAGCTGATTTCTTTTTTGGTCTGATCTCCTGTCTGTAAAGCGGAAACGCAAATAATGCTACTTTGACGGAAACTCCTCTCCCTCACTCACTTTTTAAAGCATGCAAGAAATTTTCAATAATCAAAAGGTTCCAATTTTCAACTTCATATATAGTGGTGGATATCTCTCTCCCTGGTTCTATCTCTCCTTTGTGCTTGTAGGCTTATAGAATTCTTTCTTGACATCTCATTCAATTGAAGACAGCTGTCGTTCACAATAGCATAGATCGACTAGTCTACCTTTCTTCTCTTCCAATTGTCTTTCATTCCTCTGTTTTATTGATTTCAAAAAACTGCTTCCATCATCCTTTTTTTTCAAGTTGGAGTAGTTTGGTTTTTTTTTTTACCATAAATCATAAGAGGGTCCACCTTTTTATATTTTCCTTTGAAGCTTATTAAACTATATTTCTTTGCTAAAACTATATCTACACAAGATTATTGTTGTTAAGATACTCAATCATATTTATTAGTTACTTTTTTTTTAGCTTAACTGTTGTATGAAAAATCTTTGCTTATTACTACATAAATTACTCCACACATAAATCATTTAGGATTCTTATATCATATTTTTTATTAGATCAAGGTTTTTTTTTCTGTTCTATACTTGCTTTTACTGCTTCTTTCATCATTTAAACATTTTTTTGTACTTCATTTGCATTTGTCTTTACTTTTTTCAGAAAAAAAAATCATAGGAAAGGTATAAAACTTTCCTCATCATTTCATATTATTATTATTATCTTTCATCAACATTCTTGTCATTTTAACGACCCCTGCATATCAATTCATTATACTTCCACATGAGCTTAACAACCATCACAACAGAGTCAAATACACAGTATATACTTCCTCTATTGCCAAGTCAAGATTCTTACAAAAGTACTAAAGTAGCAGTCGCTCCAGTCGCTTACAACTCTCTAGATTATGTAGAGAAAAAGATTCATCAAGCTAACATTAATGAGTATCACGATGATTTTCGTTCTTCTATTTTTGAATTAGAATCAAAAATGGAAAATTCAAATATTCCAGAACCTTTACAACCTGAAATTTTAGAGAAGAGATTCAACGTTGTAAGAACGGTTTTTGAATTGGCTAAGTCGCTTAATTACTCTTACGCTACTTTTGCTTTGACAATCAACATGATGGATACATATACATCATTGGTTAAGATTGATGCCTCCAAATATTCAATGATAGGTCGTTGTTGTCTTTGGAGTGCTTCTAAATATCACGAAAATAAACAAAATAGAGAGTTGAAGAAGTTAGTAACTCCTGAGCAAAAACGTGAATTTTTAGATTTTGAATTATCAATACTTAAAGCATTGAAATGGGATTTATCAATTCCTACTTGCGATTCATTTGTTGACTTATTTAACAATACAAATAGTCAAGATCTCAAATTAGGTTCTTTATTCTTATGCGAGCTGGCTCTTTTTAATAAAGAAATCTGTTTTAATTATTCTTCAAGTGCTATTGCTGCTGCTGCCATCACTTTGTCAAGTATGGCTTCTGGTTCACCTTTAGATGTAGACAGTGAAATTGATGAATTGGAAACTCTTTTGCTTCAGGCTGTCATCAAACTAGGTATTGTTTTCTTTAACAAAGGAAAATATAGCAAAAAACTTAGTTCCCCTGACAGTATTGTTTCCAAATTGATTGATTTTGCACTGGACCACAAACATAAACAGGAAAACGAACAACAGCAACAACAATCACTCGAAAATGAGGAGCAGTCACCTAATGGTCAAAAAGAAAAATCATTATCATTGTCTCCTGACTCAAATCAACAACAACAGCATCAATTATTAAACATTCAATTACCATCACCCCCACAACAGTATTTATTCCAGGATCAATTACCACAACTATATCATTCACCATGTTCTGATAAGTCATATCCTTCACCAGTAAGTGATTTCACATTTCCATTATCACCTGCTGCCTCATCAAAATCACCAACTTATCGTTCCCATCACCGCCATAGCAGTTCATTATCAGGCTTGCGTGGTTTACATATCGATACTTCCAAAGCTATTGGTATTCCAACCCCAGTATTGACTCCAGGTATAACTCCAGTACTGTCTAAGCCTTCCCCTAATTTAGTTGGCGCATCATTACCTCCATTTATAAATTTCAACTCACCATACTTGACTGTTACTCCAAATTCAACAGCTGCAAACAAAAATGGTCCTACTAATGCTGCTTCTTACTTTAACTATGGTTTTGGTGGCTCACATTATACTCCATTACAGTTTCAGCAAAGTATGCCATTTTACACTAATCCTGTTGCTCCTACAACTTTGAACAGTTATGTTAATAATCTACCTTCAGCATCTTCTGAGCTGAACGATGCTGATAGATCATTGAAGAGACGAAGATTCATTTGATTTATCTTCCAACCAATTATTTATTTACTTGAGTATATATTATTTTATATTCGTTTTTAGATTTACTTAGACACAAATACATTTTACGTTTTAAAAAGGTTCATTTTCAGCAGAGTACTATAATTCAGTAATACCTATCAGTTCACACAGCTAGAACTACAGTTAGGGCATGCTGTGTGTAATCTGAGAGGGGAGCTCCATTTTTACACCTTTAGTCACAGGCTGTGAGTCGATAAAAAATATTCGTACGTTAAAGCCAGACGGTAAAATACGAAATTTAATCAGTAAGTTTTCCTTCAATGTGGAATGGTATAATTTTATTTACTCATTTATCACTCCATTTACATACGAATGAAAGTATTCGCAATAGTGTATAGTTTTAATACACACAATAGTTGCCTAGAAGAGCTCCGTTGACATAATAGCTGAAATTTTCAAAAGCCGCCTCGACGACTGCTACTGAAAACTTCTAGATCAGATAATAGCGATAGGCCCACCTTGTGGGCTCTATTAATTACTACAACGGCTTTTGTATCAACCGAAAGTTGCTCTTTACTTCTTCTTAGTTTGTTATCGACACTGTTTGTTCTTGGGCTAGAACACCTCACTCATTTCGCAGTGTTAAGAGTGATATGTGTTCCATCATTATTATCATTAAACAATAAGGCCATTCTACCTGGCGTACAATTACAATCGGGAAGTGTGATAAAAGCGACTAGTCTTTAATTAGCATGGAGGTTTCAAACCGGCGCCTCAGCTATCCACTCATCGTAAGATAACAAGCGGTTTGAGCTCGAACTTTATCGCCTTCCATAGTGAAAGCGGAAGCCAACTGATGCCACGCGCGCGATAGTTTCCTGCGAAAATCTACGGCGAGTAGAGGCAAAAATGTGGAGTAGCAGCACAGTGACGGCTTGTGAGGAAAGAAGATTTTCACTTATTAGTGCGGTTTCCACTTCTCGCTGCTTGATTAGTGTGCTTTTAATCAGTTGCAGAGCACTAAATGTTCTTCACAAGTTATCCCTTCTATCAGAAGTAATTTCAAGATAACTAGTATAACAGTTGAGTCATATGTCACTAAAGATTCTACATTGAACATCTAGTTTCAATAATTCTTCACATTATCCGGCGTTGTTAGCAACACTTGGGCCCCATTTTCCATCAAGGATCCACACAATGTATAAAGGTTCGCTTTATATGCTTTGGTTCACCCACGCATTTTTGGCTGATTTTTTGGCGACATTACCTAAGCTCATTTGGCCGTGGAAATGAGACCCATAGTTAGTTAAATAGTAAAGTGACTATGGGTAAAAAAATACTAGTAAGGTGTTACCTAATTTATTATCAAACCGGGCATAAACTTAATCAAACCCAGAGGCACAGTTCTCTTTACAGGGTGATTCTAGATATTTGCTGTGTTTAATATTGTGTTTCCGCAACCGTCGCAGCGCAGGGTTTCTAAAGCTTATTTTCCGAAATACTGGACAGAAACCTTCTATGCGATATTGCAATCGTGTAACTAATTATTCTCGTCTTGTATTAAAGCGATTATGTATAACTGATCTGCATTCATATACTTCAATCACAATACTTGTTTGCATAAGCTACTGCCACCACGTTAAGTTTATTTGACAGGTGGGTGCTAATTTACTAGTATTGAAATCCGTCATATGATCTACAATCACGAGATATTTACGACTCTTTTCATGAAATCCACACTAATAGAATGAACTTCCTTTGTTTAGTCAAGAAAACCGACTGTTTCGCAAAGCTTATGTGATATAGTTATCAATTACGAGAATCAAATATAATTTACTTTTGTGGATAGATATTCAGTAGGCTTAAGGTGAAACGATCACATAAAGTTTGTAGTTTAGACTTTCTCAGCATGAACTCAAAAATGAAAGAAACACTTGAATCCTTCTATATATACATAGTGTGGATAAAAAGCATTGGGGAGAAAGATATTTAGTAAGCCGCACTGCAAATAAGATTTATACCAATTATGAGCGAAAGTGGTTTGCAGTGTAGTTAGCTGGCTGCCAGACACAGCTGAGGCAATATATCAACTACATCTTCTCATAAAGAAGAATGTATTTAAAGTGTATGGATTTCAAATGCATATACCTTCAATTCTTCAGCTGATGATTGCATAGCATTTCTTTCCTTAATGTTCGTGACAGGAGATAATAAGCTAAAGGTTTGAAGTTACAAGTCTTCTGCAGTTAATCTATCCTCTTCTGGGCGGTGTACTGCAAGGCAAGTCCGGCTTGTCCTATGCGTCTACTGCGTCTATTGCGTCTCATGCGTCTGATATTTTTAGTCTAATGAGTCTGTTGCGTCTGTTGCGTCTGCTGAATAAACACATCTGTGCACTACACCTCTATCTACATTATGCAGCTTTCATCTCCAAATTTTAACATGTCGTTTTTTCTGGCATAAGTTAATGAGCAAATGGTCTAATTAAGAAGAAGTATGAACTCTTTTGGACATTGTTTTTTTCTAACTATTTAACAGCCGCAAATCTTCGATTTTTCTTGTTTATGTACGAGATTGTTGACTATGGCTATACCGCACAAGAAACCTAAAACGACAATTGAGGATTCCAATTTTCATCAACTTGATCATGATCAGTTTTATTATGGATCGTACACACTAAGCTCCCAGGGAGAGAAAGTTGATACTATTTACATTAATGACATCACCAGAGAGAATTTTTGGAAAAATTATGTCTCGCTACGCAAACCGTGTATAATATCTGGAATAATTGATGGATTTGATATTGAATCATTTCATATAGACAGATTAAATGAAACGTTGAATTTCACAGGCGATCTGCAAGTAGAAAAGAAAGTAAGTGGTGGGTTTGGCTCAGGTGAGAATCGACTAAAGATGAAGTTGTCCGAGCTGATTGACAGGTTTAAAGAGGGTGACGACTCACTATACTTAACTACACAGTACGCAGAAGATGACGTAGATGAGACCAAGAATTCCTCAAAAGAAGAAACACTGGATAATGAAGATCTCTCCGAAGACGATTTCTCTGAAGAAGATGAAAGTTCCCTTGGCTTTTTTGCTAACAATGATATGGGTTCTGATAATGAGTCAATAGACATGAACAACTTGGTTGATGATTTTGATGAGATAGAAGATGATGATTACGATGATGATGATGTTGATGATGATTGTGGGGGTGATGATGACGCTGAAGGCAGCCATGTAAACGATAAAGATAGTATAATTGATGACACTTTTGAAAGCGATCCCTTAACAAGACACGAGGCTGAACAAAGGGGCAAAGAGCTGCTGCAACAGCCTTTAACAAACTTAATACACAATCAAATACCAATTCAGCCTGATATTATGAAATTTCTTATCCCTCAGCAAATAAATTTGTGGATGGGTTTAACGTCAAGATCAGCAAAATTTAATGTTGACAAGACAAATGAAGAGACATTAGGTTTGGGTAAATCTGTTCCAGGAACAAGTGGTTGTTCCTCATCAGGATTACATCATGATCACGCCGATAACTTGTATATACCTATTATGGGTTCCAAAAGATTTACATTATTTTCTCCGGAAAATGCAACTAAGCTTTACACTGTTGGAAAAGTTAATGAGATTTTCAATTCCGGTGTAATTGATTATCAAAGGAATGAATCTGCGCCCTTTTGGAAGCATATTAACGCAGACGGAAGCATCTCTTCTGAATTCGCAAGATGGGAATTAGATCACAACCCCAAATTATCAAAAGCTGAGAAAAGCAAACTTCTAAAGTTAATTCAATCTGAAGAGACTTTTCATAACATGGAACAAGCCAAAGAAGGTGAAATTAAAAAAGATCCTCCATCGTTTTCTAAAGTTCCGCCTAGTTTGATTCACCTAGACGAAATTGAAGACCAGGCCACTCGCTCTTTACTACAAGAGTTTATTCGCACCAAATTTCCATTGTTAGAGTCATGTGTATCTACTGAGGTTTACTTGGAACCGGGACAGATGCTTTACTTGCCAGCTGGATGGTTCCACGAAGTTACATCTTACGGTTCTCAATCTGGAGACATTACTACGACTCAAAAGGATATCGAGAGCCAAATACATATGGCCGTGAACTACTGGTTTGCCCCACCTGACGGCAAGGAAATGCAGAGTGCATACTCCACCAAATACTGGGAGCAGGATTATGAAAGGACTTGCAAGTCACTTGAGTTTATAAGACAACAAAAACATACTAACTAATATACATATATATAATACTAAACCCATGTACATAATCAATCACGTGCTTTTAAAATTAATAACACCTCGCCCCACTGAGTATTGTAAATAATAGTGTGACTGCTGGCATTTACACGTCGCACCTTCAAAAAATCTTATAGACTTTAGACCTAAGTCGACAGAGGTAGCAACAGTCTTGAGTCGATTTTACTTATTTTTGGGATGGACTAATAGATTAATATGGGGTAAGATCAGCAGTGTGTGTGGCTCTATGATCGAATAGATACGGAGAACGGTGCAAAGTAACAGGAAGTTGATAAAAATCTTGATTATAATGAGAACAAGACAAGAATAATGAGATGGAAAACAATTCGGAACAACTAAACATTATATATAACTTTGCGATGTATAATAGTTTTGTAAATTGTCAAGATAAGGGGTTGTTTACATTTTGAAAGTTTAGATAAAGATAACAACAATATAGACATCACCATATGGCGTGTTTGTAGCTGTAATGTGTCTTGCCCACCACCACCACGTTCAGCAGATGAACATGACTTGAGTGTTCCCCCGCCCGTCTATACAACTCGACCAACGTAAAGTAATACTCATAGAATAACACCATTATGGCATCCAAAGTCCCACATTCCCTATTCAACCACATTTACTGTGATGCGCTCGTTTACTTAATGCAGAAATTTTTCACACATAGTAAAAATAAGCAATAGCGTCCGAATTCTCCATACTGTCTTTGGTCTCTCAACAGTGGCCCGTCATATACATCTACGAGCTGATATGTTTAGGTGATCTGTGTAGACTGTAGCTACCTATAGATATATATATATGATACATATAGTCACAAGTAATCAATAGTGGTAACACTCTGTTGCTCACATGTTGTCACTAATTAGAGCTTAACTATGCGATGAAAAAAGGAAAAAGCGAGAAGGACTCTAGATTTCGTAAAATTTTCTTTAAAACAAAAAAGCACAAAAAGATTTTACATTTGAATTAATATACATAAGAAGTAAGCTTGAAAAATTGCCGATAATTTATCTTCTCTATTGCCTATTAGCATATAGATTGTCTCATAAGAAAGAACATCGTATGTATACTACATCTATGACTCTTTTTGCATTTTTGCATTGGCTTTCACACTGTTATTTTACATCCGGATCCTAAAATCGAAAGATGAAAATTTTCATTGATTTGGATGTAAACATGTATGAAAATTCACTTAATTTCTTTGCCAGTGGTATATTAAACATGGAATTTAGAGCTAATCATTAGCAGAAGAAATTATTAGAATTTGAGAACAAAATACTAATCGTGACGTCTTTATTTGACTTTTTATGTTTTATAGATAACCATTCATTAGAATAGTTTTTGTGTTTGTCTCTTATTTGACACAAGTTTTATTTTATCAACTACATTTTTAAGTTTTGTTCCAATCAACATATTCAATTACTTATTAAAAGTAAAGGGGTATTTATTAAATTAAATACTTCCGTTTGGTCTGTTATATCTTTCAAACTTTTGTCTTTGGTGTTAAATTTGATTCCTGAGTATTCTATCTTACCCAAGAAAAAACAAAGCAAATAAACAAATTTTATTTGAGCTCTTGGTGAAAAATCAATAATAATACTAATAATACAAATCATTACTAAAAGAAATTATTAAAAAAAAAGCAACACTAATTTAAATATCAATCGTGTTCAATTTTATTTTTAAGTTTACTTTGAAGGATATCCCCCATTTTCAAAAGTTTGTCTGAAAAGTGTATTGTCTTCGTGCTATATCTGTTTCTTCCCGTTTATTTTATTATAGTTTGAACTTATTAAATTAATTTCAATATTATTTTATAATTAAACGTGTGTCTATTTCCATAATCAATATCAATCAAGGGATAAAGTTTTATTTAAAAGAAAATTTACAATTTTTATCAACTCGAAAATGTCTGTCACATCTGAAAGTTCAGCTCCAGCTTCTCCAACTTTTACTGCAAATAGTGCTGCCACACCTGATTCACCAATCTCACCTATGCCTACTAATGACATGAAAAAAAGTGATGTTTCAATTCCTGATTCTCCATCGAGCGAAAGTGATAGAAGCGGTACGCCTTTGTCTAGTATCTCAACTGCAGCAACTTCTGTTACTGATGTATCAGAATTAGCTTCTAAACAAAATAGTGTTTCATCTGTTGTGTCTTCCAAAGAGAAAGATGGATCTAGTAAAGAAGTAAAAAAAGAACTTAAAGAAAAGAAGAAGGTTACCAAAGTGCAAAATCGTGTTTCTGCTGCTGCAAGCGGTATCTCCACAACTGTTCCCATCTCAGGCGAAAGACCAAGACCAACAGCTCATTCCACTTTAGATGATGATGTTCTATTTGCAATTTTCAATATTCTTTACGAGTATGACTCCAAGGCTAAGGGTATGACTGTTAAACAGATTTGTGATATTTTAACTGAAAAACATCCCGAAATGGCTAATCTTTCTTCTAAAACATCAAATTTAGTTTCTGCTAAGTTGAATGCTTATGTTAAGAGAGTTGAAAAAGGTGAAAAGTCAATTGTTTATGCTTTGTCTAGGGATTGGGCAGATGCTTCTCCAAAAAGAATGGTTTACGTATACCGTGGTTTGTTAACAAAGGATTACTATGTTTACGTTCACAAAGTTTTAGAGTCTCAAAAGGCTTTAGAAGCAGCCAATTCTACTAATGATGAAAGCTCTGCCTCTAAAGATGATAAATCTGGTTTCAGCCAAAGTGTGAATTACTCTAGCGGTATCTCTCCAGCAGGTCTAGAACTTAGTGGCAAGTCATCATTTTCTGATGGTAGTATTGATTTACGAATTCCACAGTTATCAATTCCATACTCATCAGCTCCGGTTACTGCAGCACTGAACTTTGGTCCTTTAAAGATTGGATCAACCGAAAATGAAAAGATTCAAACTAAAGAATTGTCACCATCGAATGAAAACAAGAAATCAGCAATGAAACAAAATGGAGTTAAAAATAATGCAGGGTGGTTAAACGCATTGCACGACTCTGACTCTGATTCTGAAAATGAAGATGATTATTCTGCTTTAGCCAGTGAGTATGATGAAGAAGAGGGAGACGTAACTACCCGTTTGATTCCAAGTTTCTCACAAAGTTACTATAGACGTGGATCTCTATTAGTTAAAGATAAAGTTCCATCTTCGATTGGTAAGAGGTCTAAGTCAATGAGTTACTTGAACAGTAAAAGACCAAAGCATGTCACAGCCGCTGCTGCTGCTCCAAGATTATCTAAAACACCAGTTGCTAATAGTCCTAGTGCTGCTGCCGCTGTTGCTGCTTTGAGAGCTGCTGCTCTAAACTCATTTGCCCCAGGTGAATCTGTTTCCTCTATTACCACATCTATCATGTCTGACACTACTGTTGAGCCATCAATTAGTATGAAATGGCTAGAAACTGTGAGATCGGGATTTTTGAATCAAGAAATCGGTACTCCAGAAGATATTTCACTTGCTGAGTTGGATACATTATTTGCCTAATTTGGTAGCATGAAATATTTCTTCTGCTGTAGTATATTCTGAGTTGTGTGTTTTTTCGTCATTCTAAACTACTGAATGATTTGGTGCTCAAAAATATCTATTTTTGTTTTCTTTCATTTTATAAGCTGATACTTTTTATTGTTATTACTTTTGCTTTTGTTCCGGGTTTGGTCTAATATTCTTTTTTTTTTATTATTATTGTTTGGTTACTACTTGACATTAATGTGTTTATGTCAATTACTATGTTTACTTTGTGCTTTAAGAATAAGCTTTAGTGAATAACTTTTTTCCTCTGATTCTACTCAACATTTTGTACCATAAACTATCACTAGACTGTCTTTCATTTTTCTTATGTTTACAATTTATTGTTCTGGATGTTTAGTTTTTCTGTGGTATATGCTGCTTAAGTTTAGTTTAGTTTGTTTACTTTTTTATTTTTCCTTTTTTTTTCTACCACTTTTTATCTCCAAAATGGTTTGACATTTTTTGTTTTTCGAAATGAAATAGTCAATCCATTGTTTGTTATTGCAATCTTATGATCTTCCTTTATGATGTATTTTCTCAAGCTACTCACTACCAAATATCCAATTCAACCAATTCAAGTCCAATTTACTAGAAGGTTTCAAAATTATTTTATTTCCAAAAATCCACCTATGCTGGTTCATAATAGATTTTTGTAATGACAAGCTTTATTTATCTAATCAAAGAAAAGGACAACAAAAAATAAATAAAAGAAACTTTAAACTTTTATTTCCAAAACAATAATTCACCTTTGTATATATCTACAACTATATGCTATATGCAAATTACATATAAAAATTTTAGTGTATATACAGAACTTAATTATCCAAATAAGAAATTACGAAATACTATTTATTTTTTATGATCTATTTTCTATAAAATAGTAAAACTGATTATTAGTACTATACACAAGTTTTATAGAATGGGAATAAATTAAATAATTAATGATAAACATAGATGAATGATTTGATGCTGGAAATGATCGAATAAATATACGTTGCGAGCGAATTATGTCATTTGGTATTTAGGACCATCACCACCTTCAGGGACAGTCCAATTGATATCCTGAGTGGGCACTTTGATATCACAGGTCTTACAGTGAATACAATTTTGAGAATTTATTTGAAATTTGACACCCAATTTGTTTTCATCATCAGGTAAGTATTCGTAGACACCAGCTGGGCAAAATCTTTGTTCAATACCTTGGAATTTAGGCCATGCTTTTTCCGCATGTTCATCCAAATCCTGATTAGGTACACGCAAATGACATTGCTCATCTTCTTGGTGATATGTACCTGTTCTTGAGACAGATGTCAAAATATCAAATGAAATAACACCATCTGGCTTAGGATACTCTATCTTCTTATACTTTGAAGCGTCTTCCACAATGTCCGCATCAGTAACCTTGTGCTTCAAGGTGAAAGGTTCCTTTCCTTTTGTGATTAATGTGATTAAGCCGGAAAAGCACATACCACCCCATAGTTTTAGTGGTGTGTGGAACGATGGACGAACATTACGGATTTCGTATAACTCTTGATACACCCATGACTTCTTATATGCTTCTTCGTAAGACTCTAACCTGATAGCCTCCCACTCGGGTAAGATAAGCATTTCATCTTCATCTTCTTCTTCCTCTTCTTCTTCGTTCTCTTTTTCTTTACACATTTCAGATTCTTGTTGTTCCTTTAGTTTGAGGATTTCAGGGTACATACATTCAGCTGCAAGCATTCCTGACTTCATAGCAGTATGGGAACCTTTGATTTTTGGGACATTCATGAACCCTGCAGACGCACCAACTAAGACACCTCCTGGAAAATATAGCTGAGGTACAGATTGAAATCCACCCTCATTCAAAGCTCTAGCACCATAAGAAATGCACTTTCCACCTTCTAAAACCTTTTTGTAGAATGGATGATGTTTCATCTTCTGAAACTCTTGATATGGTGAAACCCAGGGATTTTTATAATCTAAACCCACAACCAAACCGACAGCGACCAATCCATCACCAAAATGGTATTGGAACCCACCACCGTAAGTGGAAGCGTCTAACGGATATCCTAAACTATGTGCAATATATCCCTTCTTAAATTTGGCAGGATCGACCTCCCATATCTCTTTGATACCAAGACCATATGTTTGTACGCTCTTGCCTTCTCTCAAATTGAACTGATTTATGACCTTTTTACTTAAGGATCCATGGCAGCCTTCTGCCAGTACTGTCATTCTAGCATGAAATTCCATTCCTCTCTCAAACTCGTCTCTTGGCGTACCCATTTTGGAGACACCCATATCTTTAGTTGCTACACCTTTGATATTTCCTTTAGAATCATAAACCAAATCAGCAACTGAGATGTTGGAGTAAAGCTCAACTCCTAGCTCTTCGGCTTTTTCAGATAAATATTTCGTTACTTCAGACAATGCTGCAATGTAGTTTTTTCCTTTATTAACCATCTGTGGTGGTTCAGGAAGAGGAATTGCAAAATCGCCTATCAAAAGCTTCATGTGATCTTCTTCTACCATGGTAACCATATCGGGAGGCAAAGGTATACCATCTCCATTTTCATCGTAAAATTCACTATCCGGGAAAAGTTCACGTAATGCTCTTGGTTCCAATATAGCCCCAGAGACAATATGAGAACCCATATCTGGAGCCTTTTCCAGCACCACAACTCTTAAATCACCAGATTTATCCAACTGCTTTAATCTAATTGCAGTTGCCAGTCCTGCAGGTCCACCACCAACAATCGCCACATCGACAGTGTCAACGCCTCTTTCTTCTGTAAGCATTTCTTGTTCATCTTCGGTCATTTCTTCAAAGCTGGTTTCAACAGACTTAAAACAATAACTTGAAGTTGAGAATTTGGCTACACATTTGCGTGTTTGTCTGATTGAAAGCCTGTATTGGTGCTGTGAAATATGTCTTTGCCTTGCGATAGACAGCTGGGTCAGCGTCCTTAGTGAGGAAACTCTGAGCACAAATCGAGTAGGTCTCAGAGCACTTGTGCTTAATTGAGTTTTCAAATTAAGCATATTATGATATTATGAATTGTTCTGTTGCTTTGCTTGAATTTGAACCAAAATAAGTAAATATTTGTACACAAACAAAAACTAAAGAAGCAATGAGCTTCAAACAAAACCTGTAAATATTCAAAAAGAGCTTCTTGTCGTAACTAGAGCATATGTATGCCTTTTTATAAGAGCAGCAATATGCCGAAAGTTTAGATCTATGCAAGTAAACCTCTTGCATTAGTTTGTTACTCAAATTTTTCAAAAAATCACCCTGAACGGTTAATTTTCTGAGAAGTATGAGAAATATTAGTAGTGACTCTTCGCGTGACTATCCGCCATGGACCTTGTGGACCAATCAGAGCGCACGGCTTAGTAAACCTCTAGGCTGTGCTACAGATTGGCAGATCAACATGTTTGTCTTTTGTGTACATGTCATGTCATTAAACATCGTTACGTATATCTGTATCTATGTATGTATGTATATAGGTATATAGGTATATCGGTTTTATTGTTACCGAAGGTCGAGATCAGCTGACGTAGACGCGAATATTGAGAATTCTGTCTTCTTCTTCTTCAAAATCAAGTAGCATCTCTTTAGCAATCACCCAGTCATCTTCTCTTTGGAATCTTACATAGTCACCATCTTCATCTTGGTATTTGAATCTATAAACGTCAGCAACCCCCAGAGTTAACTTGACTTTGTTTTTTAAAATGTTAGATAGCTCCATAAATGACGCTGTTGCAGGAACTGAGACATGAAGGTTGTCCTTGTCATTATTGACCAACAATCTAATGTTTATTTTATCTTGAAAAGAAAATCTATTCAACTGCTGCTCTAGAGACTGCACGCTACTCTGACTGGTCTTCCTGGAAGCTGTGTTTGCACCTACTGAAACAGTAGGGTTGGTAGGGTTGCTACTATACTCTGATGACGCTGGAGAAGAGACAGATCTAATTTTCTTGTTCTCGTATGGAAGAGGCGGATAACTTCCCAGGTTTGGCTGCTGATAATTTACCAAACTGATATCAGATTTCTGTCTTGAATGCAACTTTGGCAAGTAGAAAGCCGGGCCATTAGCTCCACCTGTAGGTATGTTATTAAGTGTATTGGTGCTGTTGTTTGCTCCGTTGTTGTTATACGCATTCTCTGATATGGAAGCGGAAGAGTTGGAATATGACCGGTTGAAGACCGTAGTATTATCAGACGACTGCCTCACTGTAGCTTCGCTATTGTAATTAAATGGTTCAGCTGTGCTATTTATTTGCTTATCTTCACTTACCATCTCCTCTTCGTTGCACAACTTCTGAACGGTAGTGCCCCATTGAGTCAATTGTTCCTCTGTTCTGAATTTAATTACACAGCCGCCCGTTTCTTTATTTCCTTTCCACCTTAGGGTTAAAAAGTAGCCAGAATTACTAAAATGAGGAGAGGTGAAGGACGATGTAGTTCCATAAATTCTTGAAATAAAAATCATACCGTTTAAAGTCAATTGGGGTAAACTACCATTCGCATTTAAAGCACTTGATGAAGAGCTGGATAAAGATCCTAGCGATGTAGTTGATTTCTTTTTATTAGATGACAAAAGACTTGTTTTTCTCTGATGAACCTCTTTAAATAAGTATATCACTTTTTCAAACAGATAACAGTGTACTTCCTTTTCAGACGAATGTCCCTCGTTTACAAAATCTTTAACTATACCCACATTTGAATATAACAAATCACCAACTCCTAAGGTTGATTGACCCCTCCAATCCACAACCCTTTCCTGTAATTCTTTAATAATTTGAAGGTTTTCGGATTTCCTTTGAGCTTCATTGACAGATGTAGCAACTTCTTTCGACGATTGTAATGCAGCATTGAGCTCTTTGTATGAAGGCCAGGAGGGATCTGTAGCTTTGACTAGTTCTTGTAAAAGTAATGGGTACTTACAAAGCCTTTGAACAGGTTTAATCAAAAAACTTTGTAATTCATAAGTTGATTCAATCAGCGATGAAGATTTTTTTAGATTATCATTCTCTTTATTTATGAATTCGATTGCCGAATTTTGAAATAGTGACCATGGTTCGTAGATATTAAAGCCTTGACTACCAGCATGTAAGAATACAGACCCAATTCTCTGATATTTTCCTGGAACAGTGGCATGGCATTCTAAGCCAACCAAAAATCTTCTTTGGAAGTCAACAATTTCGGATAAGTTGGGAAATAACATGTTAATATTTTCTGAAGAAATTAATTCTGCTTTCACCAGCTCATTTTTATATTGTAATAGTACCTCCAAATCTTGAACAAACTTCCGTTCACTTTCTACTAACTCCTTCACAATCTTGGATCTTGCATCAGTATTAGGAAAAGACATTTCGGTTTCCGGGACCTCAAATTTTGGGTCCAAATCTAACACGAAATTGACTGCTTGAATTACTTTGAGTAAATTATTGGTGTCATCAGAGAAGACGCTAGTGATTGGAAAAAGCTCATCATCTCTTATTTTCAAATGGAGCTTGCAAGCACTTAAAAACTTATAAACGCTCATCTTGCAAACTTTCAGATCATCAGATGTAATTAAGTCTATTTTGTTTTCAGGACTCAGAGTGTTGAATAACAGACATAGCGGTGCTCCCTGTTGAAACAACTTCCAAGTAGGTGTTACAGGATCACAACTTATTTGTGCAGGCAATATACCAGCCGCAAACGTCAATATCGTACTTGACCAGTATCCCAAATGAGCTTCAGATGAGTTGTTGTTCATTGCTGGCGAGTTGCCATATAATGATGGTGATCCTTTATCTCCTGTGCCCGAATGCTGCTGACTCAAAAGCATTGCTTGTTGCTCAGCACTTTCTTCCGCTGAACCAACAGCTAGTTCCAGATATTTGTCCATTCCTGGAACCAGTGCCAATCGTTTTTGTAACTTGAGACATATGTAGTACAAGGAGTCGCTTGCAGTAGCTTGTTTGTTCATAATTAAGGAGGCGGCAGCCATTGGTCCACTTGGAGTCCTCGATATCACTGCTGCAGATGTGCGCAGTTGACCTTTGTATTGAGACATTTGTATTTTGGGTTGCTCTTAATAGTTGTAAATTTTGTTTTGTGAAATTAGGAATAAAAAGATAACTTGTACAGCTTTTATAATTTTGATATTGTTATGATTAAAATAATCCAAATTGCGCCTTAGAAACTCGAAAAAATACGGGGCCTTATATGTATTCGGCACCTCAATTACTAAAAATCTTCAACGTAATAATATTTTGCAGACTTAGGTTAAAAGAATGAACTTGCAAAGATTAGCAGGGGTATTATGGGTCTAATATTAGAAAAAAACCGTTAAACTAAGCGAGTAAACTTGGTTAAGGGCAATCAATTGACAATAACACAACGAGCTTATGATTTGAATTGATGAATTTATAATAGAAGGCAAATTTGATATTCCTTAATAAAGAGTGGCAGTGTTCCTGGTACGCAAGTGAGTTATTGATAGTTCCTGAATCTGAAAGTTTACATGGTGTGTGTATTCAAGCTTTTTTCCCTTAATAGTGGAAAGCTGAAATCGAGATTTTCATCCAATTTGTCAAAATAAGGAAATTTACAATTTTCGACTGTTTCACGCGTCGGTTTTCTCGAGATGAATGCACTGCGTTTATATATTATGTATGATCTTTTCTACTCTTTATCGGTTACTAAATGTCAAAAGTTTTTAATATTCAGAATTTTGGTGATTATTTAGGAATGCGGATGTTTGATGAGATACATCTATATATATCTGCGTGGCTTGTGTTCAAAGATCTTTTTTCTGTCTCAAGATACGATCTGCTGTCCAGATAGTTTTGTCAAGAATGGCACCTATAGTCAAGACACCAGCGATAGAACTACAGGCGCCAATCAAGAATGAACTCCAGGACTCCTTATACTGCTCCCTATTTATGATCTTCATTGGAGAAATATCGAAATGGAAAAAGAGACCAGGTATACCACCTCTTGCATGAATTGTGTTGGGATGATCTTCGTCTCTTCCACCTTTTAATGGTCTATCATGAGCAGTAACGCTAAATTGATTTGTTTCTAACTTGTCGCCATTCAAAAATTCATATCTAGTAGCAACAACTTTTAAATAATAGGAAAAGACTTGAAATTTACTGTTGAGTTGTTTTGTTAACCCATCTAGTGGATGAGTACTCGACATAATATCATTATTACCTGATTTCTTCATTTGTGTATGTGGATCTAGACCAAAGGAGAAATGATTAACTGTATGATCAAAATTGAATTTGTCTCTATATTTGTCGTACAATGACAAATCATGAACGTGTCTGTCATGCATAGTAACAGAGGCACCAGGAGCAAAATGTAAATTACCTCCAATTCTATTTATCTCAGCACTGCCTCTGATTCTACAACCTTCATCTAATCTTTCCTTAATTTTTGTAGTATAACCCTCCTTTTCACATTGCTCAATGTCTTCACCATCATAAAATTTCCATGCAACGCCAGCGTAAGCTTGTCTGACAGCTTCACAAGTGTTGCAACATATTTTTTCATGTTGAGGTTTCTCGTCATTCTTGGACTGATCAAGAGCTCCGTAACAAGATCCACAGTAGTTTGGATCAGTGGATATAGATAATTCAGACATATCTTGATTCACTACTAATTCCTCGCCACCTTCAAGATCTTTTCCATTAACGATTCTTGTCTTTGTAAATCCAGATTTCAATAAGTCAATTTGTGTATCTCCTGTAAGATCTAAAATATCCATGGTGATTGCTTCACACGGCAATGAATGAAATGATATATCAAGATTGAATTCCAAATTCTGATTTCTCTCTCTATCAACTACTAGCTCAGGTCTTATCACTATACTAGAGTAATCTAAGTATTCATTGAACAACAGTATAATGATCGATATGATACAAACTATAGTAACTACACCTCCAGATGCTGTCTTGACTCTTGCGTCTTCCACGGTTTTCGCAAATGCGTCAAAGCTCAGCAATCTCGCAGCTTTTGCCATTTCAATACGTTATCAGTTAGTATCAAATTGTCACTGCAGCTGTGTCCGTCAGCAAGAGAGCATCTCTATCTAATTCAGATACAGATGTTGTTCTTATCGGTGATGGCTTTAATGGACATTTCTTAGTGACTTGTTCGAAATTTTCAAAGCGAGTTTTGCGGCGATCGACTTGTCGTGTTTTTTTGTCTTTTTTGGAGGTTTAAATGTATTTTATTATTTGGTTAATTACTAGTTTTGTATATATATTTATATATATATATTGTTTTATTACATACTGACAATACAGAAATTTATTTTGTTGTTATATTGTTTAGCGGGGAGGCTGTTGCTGCTGGTTCATCATTCCTGCCAAGGCTTGAAACATTTGGGCCATATCAGGCTGAGATGCCTGGCTTGGATCGCCGTTATTGGGAGGTAGACCAGGTTGTTGCTGTTGCATCTGCGTCATAGCAGCCATCATTTGGGCCATTTGGGCCATATTCATGTTATTGAACGGTGGTGGTTGAGTACCTCCGCCCATCATAGTATTCATTGGTGGAAATCCATTCATTTGTGATGGAATTGGAGGTGCTTGTTGTTGCTGTTGCTGTTGTTGTTGAGGATACATATTACCAAAATTAAGGGGAATTGTGTTTGGGTTAACCTTATGGTTGCCATATGAGTTATGACCATTGTGGTGACCTCCCCTATCCCCTCTGTCACCTCTAGGGCCAAATTGAGAATTAGTTGGAGCTCTGTTTGAAATTGCCTTAGATGAAATTCCGTGGCCTACTTCGATATCAGGTTCTTCAATGAACAAACCAGGCTCTAAAGGTTTACCATCAGTACCACCCCATTGAGCTGAGACGATCCACTTTTTATCAGAATCTGTTAATCTTGAAATAGGAATAGTACTAATACCAGTAGTATAATCACAACAGTCTCTTGGACCAAAACCAACACCCCATCTTGCTCTAAGTCCTGAAGGGTGACCTTGGGCTAAACCAGAAACAATGTTTTCCGCCTCTTGTCTTGAATATACTTTAACAAAAGCATGTTTTCTTTCATTGTTCAAAATAACACTTTGAACTTCAGCATATGGTCTTAAAGTCTGAGCTAAAGTACGCTCGTCCATATTATGAGGAACACCACCAATAAACACGGTACGACTTTGTACCTTTATACATCCAGGCTGAATACTGTTGTCAATATATGGTCTCTTTTCTCTGTAATGTGGATTACCAGGAACATTTTGTTCACCTTCTACATGAGTTGGCTTGTGTTCGACAGGAGGGCTTTGGTTGCCTGCCATATGGCCACCCCTTTGAGGAGATCTTGACCTTCCTCTTCTATTACTACCGTAGTCATCTCTGTCTCGGTTACGTGATCTATCTGATCTCTCTGATCTCTCTGAGTTATATTGTTGTGGAGGGGATTTCACACTTGAATTGTTATTATTTGAAGCTGACGCATTAATATTTTGCAATAATTGAAAAATAGCATTAGGATCGGTTGGGTTTGCGTTAGCTGGTGAAGCATTTTTAACTGGAGGAGATGCAGATTTTATTGGAATCTGATTTGCCGGTGGAGAGTTCACATTTTTTTTAGCAAGATTAGCTAAAGCCTGTAACACTGAGGTTGGATCTTTTGAAGAACCTGCAGCAGATGATTGAGTACCATTATTATTAGCAGTAGCAACTCTAGAAGGTGGTGGAGAACCAGGAGGAGTTCTGGAAGGAAAATTCTTTTGTTTAATTTGATCAATGATTGAAGTGTCAAAAGTATTAGCCTTCTCCCAAATATTTATTAGTTTCTCAATTTTATTAACTACATCAGGATTAGTTGATGAACTAGAGGTTGCATTATCAACTATTTTAACAATTAATTGTTTGATCTTAAAGATACCGGCAGCAGGAGTGCCTTCCTCTGCGCTTTCGTTAATTACTTCATTATTAAAGTCAGATTGATTTAAATCTATCCAACTTCTAACAATTGCATCAACAATGTATAAAGTACCAAGTTTATGAGAATTTGGAGAAGCCATACAACAAGAATACAATTTCTGAACAATTTGTGATTCTTCTTTAATATTTTCGACAGCATAATTTTTTAAAGCTTTTATTCTACCACCTGATACACCAGGAGCTTTTAAAGTAGATATTTCTCCCAATACTGATTCGAAATCAGTTAAGGATTCGATTTTCTTTGACATTTTAATTATTTAAACTTTTAGTTCAGTTTTAAATTAGATTCGTATAGTTATATCTATACTTAAATTTGGCCCAATTGAAAAGAATTACAATACAGTATATTTAATGACTTGTTTGTTTATAACTAAAATGAGTGAAATAAAAGTATAAAAGGATGACTGAGTTATATGTTCGATAGATGAAGTATAATGAACTGAATTGATATGATTGATTATCAGGTATGCAGTGAAAATTAAATGAAATAAATTTTAATTTATTTAGGGTTACAGAATACAATAATCAACAAATAAAGAGACTATAGTACACTCTGACGATAAAATCAAAATTTATTAAACAGAATTACTTGTGCGGGAACAGACACTATACAAACACGGCAAAATGTGACAAATACAATTAAATTAGTGTGATATATCCTTTAACTCGCTTGAATTGTTGTCAAACAAGAGGAAGAAAGAAGCGTTAACAACACTTCAGAGTCCACAAGTGGGCGAATGGCGGCTCTTTATACACAGAGGGGGAAAAAAAAAGCTTTTCTCATCCGCAGTCCCGTTTAGGCAACTTGTACACGGACAACAAATGGCAGCAACTGCAGAGATTTTTCAGTGAGAAGACAGGATGGTGAGTGAAGGTGAAGATGAAGATGAATGAAAGAGATCTGAAGAGAAACAGTGTGGTAAAGTATTCCAGAACGGCTGGCTAATAGCATAAGTACTGCATCTGACGTGGGCTAACACAAACGCAATGCTCAAGCAGAATACACTCATACGTAAGTGCCGAATTTTGTTATTGACCAGAGTCTTTTCTTCTTCACCAATATACTAACTAAACTTTGATTTTTTTTTTCTTGTAGACCAGGTAACTAGAAGGACGCTTGCCACCACTGCTAGCTCAGCAGTAGCACCATCATCCTTGTATGCTGGACTTATTCTCTCCAGAACACCTATAGTCACTCCAGAGATGTCGGAGTTTGAAGAGAAATACTATAAGTATAACGAGGAGCTCGAAAGAAGATTAATGTGGACTTTTCCCAAATACTACTATTTCAAGAAAGGTACCGTTGCAGAAAGATTATTTGTCCAATCACAGAAATACCCAATACCAAAAAGGCCAGGAGTTTGGTTCCCCAAGGGTGTTCCGGAATTAAGGCATGGAAGAGACAGAAGATTAAAAGAAGAAATCATTTTACCTAAATCTGAAGTAACTGAGTCTGATGATCCACTTTCTGAAACTTCCGATAGAGTGAGGTTCCAACCAAGAGTAACAGAAGCTGATAAGAAAAACGATAAGCAAAGCATAGAAAGAAAATTACCAAGAACTTTGTACCTTCTAGTCGAACAAGGTAAAGATAATTGGAAATTTCCTTCTTTTCAATTAGAAAATTTCGAAAAACCATTAACTGAAGTTGCCGAAGAAGGTATAAGATTTATTGGAGGTAACAAAATCAACACGTGGACCGTCTCAAACAGTCCAACAGCCGTTTTAAAATACCAAGAAAATGCATTACTTGATCCATATGAAGAAAACGACAATGATATAACCTCGAGAGAATTTCTGATTAAATCACACATTATTGCAGGTAAGTTTGATCTTAATCCTGAGTCACCATACAAGAACTATCAATGGTTGGTAAAAGAAGAAATTGAGCAAGTGGTTTCCAAGGATTACTACAGTCAAGTTGGTCATCTATTATCGAATGTCTAAATCAAACTGTGCCACTGCTATTACTGTAACTATAAACATTTTATCACATCATTACGTATACACATGTACATACACGTCTGAATATCATCATACTTTGATAATAGATTCTATCTATGCGTTTTGTAACGTTCCAGTAACATAAATAGATATGATATGTAGATCACCGCCTCTTTTTTGAAATTAATTAACACCCGTACAACAAACCCGAGAGGCTTTAATTCGGTATATATAGGTTCGTTTTACTTATTTATTTTTAGCACCTTGATATACACAAGGATGGCACTTGTATGGTAGATTGTAAACGTTAAACTAGTCAATTGCAAACAAAATGTCTGAACAGGGCATAAAGACTCCGCCGAAGCTAAGTACGGCAAATTTAACAATGGACAATTTTGCTGATAACTCTCCCGCAACTGATTCCCCGACGCCTGTGGATTACCGTCTGATCAAATTAATTGCTGTTGGTTTGAAAGAAGCATCTATGGACACACCCACTTTCAGGGCTTCTATCAATTTTTACGATGGTGAAATACGGAAATATGATGTATGGTTAAGGGAGTTAATTAAAGTTTTGGCTCAGTTCAAAGATTTGCAAGATTCATTGTATAACTTTAGTTCATTGATAGGAGGTACTATCAATCCGCCATTCAGTAGATCGGGATTAATGAATAATCAAAGTACGCTTACTGCATTGGAAGCTACATCTGTTGGACTAACTTCTTTTTATGACACTTTATTGTCATTATTCAGTGGTGACTTTGACTCGCTCTCTATTGGCCAAGTTATCAGTAAAGATTTAATGAGCTACTATGACCTTAGATCAAGATTTGAATACATACAAAAAAAGTACGATACATTTGAACAAAAATATGAAGCGCAAAACAAAACAAAGACACCACTTTCGGTTAAAGAAGACGCCTTCCAATTATTTGAATTGAGAAAGCAATATATTCACATTTCAATTGACTTGTGGATTAAAATAACACAATTGGACAGCATATTATCAAGAACCATGTCTGATGTTGCATACACTTTGTGGGGGGATGACTCAAACTTACCTCCAACCATTACAGCTGAACATAGAGCTGCAATCTTAAGTATCTTGAACTTATCTGAAAAGTTTGAATTGACTAAAGCGTCTGCGTATTTTACAAAATTACAAGCTAGGTCGTTTAAAGGAATGATGGAAGATCTCACATCCACGGGCAGAGATTCTGAAAGAGGAGCAATTGAAATGTTCACTCCTTCGGACGATATATATAGTTATGATCCTGCTGTTATAAATAGTGTCAACTTGTACATTGAAGGATCTGTGCCTGCCTCCGAGAAACATGGCTGGGTGTATATGAAATCCAAGCCTTTGAGCCTATCTACATCAGTATCACCTATACATGTCCCTACTGTTGGAGACGATGGATATGTATGGGTGAAAAGATGGTTGTTTATCAAAGATGATTTGCTCGGTCTCTTAAGTTTAAGTCCTAGCGAGACATACGTTCAAGAATCAGATAAGATTGGAATCATGTTGTGTAATATACGTTATGCACCTGAAGAAGATAGAAGATTTTGTTTCGAAATAAAGACATACCAAGTAACTCTTATGTTCCAAGCTAGTTCCTTGTCAGAACTCCGTGCTTGGATGACTGTCTTTAGAGCCGTCAAACTGAAAGCAATGGAAAACACTCATAATGAAAAGGATTCATCACCGGCCCGCAATAAAATACCGCCTTTAATAGAACAGTTTGCGTTGACTCCAGTCGTGGAAAAAGATATTGAATTAGTCACACGAGAAGCAAGCAATATAATAGATATTAAATCAGTCATGGAATATGAAGTACAGAATACCTTTCATATTAAGAGTTTCCAATCAGCTTTAAATTGTATTAATTTTAGAGTTCCAATGCACACGGAAATGACTAAATATGCATGTTACTCATACGCTTTTGTTTCCCCTACAACTGTGCCAAATGCAATTACCGCTAATACCTGGGGGTTTATCAATTGGGGAATGTATTACTTAATGACCAGCAACGAATTAGAAACATTTAACACCTCCTTACAACACCGCAAAGCCTTATCATCTACATCTGTGCCTTCCACTTTAAGTTACAAGACACTTCCACTGTATCTTCATGATTTAGAAATGAAATCTATATTCCAGTATAGTGTAGAGCCTAATGAATATATTCTATTCCATTTTGAGTGCTTATGGTCTCCTAATGATTTACAAGAACTATCAATGTACCTTTTTGTTTCTAAGGAAAAACTATATTCAATCATATACGATTATGGGTTTATATCTTTGAGGCCTATGTTTTTAAGCGGTTTTCTACATTGTGCCTCTGAAGAAAAAGGAATGTACAGCATATTGCGTGTATATACTGTTAATGGTGTTTCAATAAAGTTCAAAACATATTCTGCTACTGGTAAGGTTGTGAAGGATAAAATCAATTGCTGTATCAAAAATTTGTCATCGAAACAGCCGAAAAATGTAGAAGATCTGATGACACAACTTGAGAAAATTGATGAGGTTCACAAATCTGCCGAAAAGCAAGAGAACTCAGCTATGCCCCAAATGTCGGAAAAGGCTAATGAAATGAAGCCTTCATTGGTAACAATTGCAAGTGATGGAAGTGAGACCGGAGACAGTTTTAGCTCAGTGAAAGAAATGAAGTTCTTGGCTTCACATGTATACAATATTCCTGCTAAGGCCTTGTTCCACATTATTGTGGGAGATAACTCAAATATTCTATCTGCAATGCTGCCTTTTAAAATACTATCACACGGTGCCACCAGAGCTATGCCGTGGAGATGCGATTCAAAGCAAGTGTTGACGAGGAGAGTCTGGTATGATACCTTACCAGGGTACTCAACTTACCAAACAATCGATAAAATGGAGTATAATAAATATTATAGTGTGCAGCATAGAAGTGCCAAATTGAGAACACCTCTGAATGTTGTTGTAAGGATTGAAGTCAGATATTTGATTGTTTCTATAGATTCAAAATCCTCCAAATTCTTTGTCTATTATACTGTTGAAAGGGACAGAATGCTTTTTCAGTGGTTTTTAGATGCCATGTATAATCAAATTTTGACATATAAAGCAGACATTTTAGTTGATAGTATAAAACTAAGGGTCAATACCTTAGTTAAAGATAAAAGAAAAGTTTCGAGTGCAATTAAGATATACGGGCCTGTGACCAAGTACGATAGTGACGAACCAAGTGCAGAAGAATTGGATTTTGACAAATCGGAGTTGAAAGTTAACTTGCCTACTATCATTGACTTTTTAGTGAAAAAGTCTGCCAAAGAGTTTCTGATGGATACATTTTCTTTCTTAGATACAGCCAAAAAAGCACTGGGACTTCTATTAAGTTTAGTATTCCAGAACTACAGTATTTTGGCTATCATGGTTCTATCATTACTACTTAATTTGTTTTTGATAGGAAAAACAACATGGAGTTACTGGGGTGTAAGATCGACAGAAAAGTATGTTGATAGTTACTTTAATGAACCTAAAATAATGAAGAGAGCAATATTCTTCAAAGATTTTGAAGACCATCTTGACAAAAAACTGCCAATATCTTACAATTCTTCCTCTTCTCTATGTTTTCAAAAATTCAAAGAAGAATCTACTACGTATAACTCTTTCAACTCTTTTGTTTCTGATGAGAGTTTATTATATCCCTCTACGAGTTTTGATGAAAGAAAATTAAATCCAGTATTGCTTGAGCTTGGAATCAAAAGGAATGAGCTAATAACACAGCTTGATTTGCTTAATAAATTAGAGCAACGTGTCGTACTTGATGAATGGAAAAATTGGGTTTTGCTTGAAAACAAGCTTTGTCAAGAAGCTCAACTCGAAATGGCTAAAGCTAAAAACACTACTGGGGATCTTACTTATAACGATTTGATAAATTACTGTGACTCGGCTCAGCTTGAGTTGCTTCATATTTATAAATGGCTTCTATAGTATATAATGGATATATAACGTATTGAATCAGTATTACTATTGTATGATTTAATAGACTTTCTATAATATTGTACGTATATATGATCTATAACCCCCTCTTCGCTAATTGGTCAGCTATGTCCAAATAGAGAGCAATTGGATTGAAAGTATGTTTATTAGGGACAAACTTGTTTTTGATTCTCTTCATAGTACTGACCCAATTAATCAAGTCTAAATGATCCACATTTTCTAATGTTCCTAAATATTTACCCCATTTTGAACTTTCGACACTGATCATTCCATCATTAGGTCCTTCTCGCCTATAGATGACTTTCCAACTTGGATAAAAGAAGTTGAATAATGATGGTCGATAAAAGGCACCATAGCTAAAATACAACACTCCGGGAACGTCTTTCAACGTTTTACTTCTTTCTATACAAGCCGTTGTGGTCAACTGAGGTATGGAAGGAGCAAACGAGTTGATCAGAACGTTGGGAAACTTTTCCATAATATAGTCTGCAAAGGATGATCCCCGGTGTGGAGTCCCTACTGTTGTTAAACTAACTACTTCGTAGTTTTTATGCTCTAATTCTGATATTAAATACCTGCAATCCCAGCCTCCCATAGAGTGCGCTATCAGATTCACCTTTAGTTTGGTTGAGTCATCATGTTGTTCGTTATCGTTGTATATTTCTGTATTTGTTTGATTTTCCGTCAACGATTCAACCTCCTTGGTAATTAGCGTGTTCAATGTTGAGGCCCGGTCTTCAATTTTTGCGAATGGTGAAACCTTTCCTACTATCACTGTGCAACCCCTGGATGCTAGCTCGTGCTTTATCCCATGCCAGTATTGAAAAAGCTCAATACCGCCATCGTCAATGCTTTTGTGATGAGGTTGTAGGTTTTGTTCCGTGGAAGGCTCATATGTTTCACTTTTGGAAACCCCCTGGGAATGTCTCCCACTAAAGAAATGTTTCATGTGGGGGATGTATATCAATCTGTCAAAGCCCGAAAGACCATGAGAGAGAACTATAGGATATTTAGGCATCTGGTAATCATCCCTAATTTGGCAATATTTGTCAGTAACATTGAGGTCAGTGTCGTCTGGGCGAGTTAGTGTTGGCCGCTGGTAAATCTTTGAAAAAACACTGAAATGCCTATGACATCCTTGACGTAACAAATATTTGTAATTATTAGATTGTAAAAACATGAAATTGGTATAATTGTAAACTAAAGCAGTAGAAGCTGTCGAGAGACGGGCTGCTTTGAAAGATGTCAACATTTTTGCTTCAAAAATGGTATCATGCGATAGATGAAATGGCATCTAGATTATATTTATGCTGCAGGTTGTGGTGACGGCTTGTGAAGTTGCACTCCAGTAGTTCTATCTTTTCAAAGAAACTTTCTCTTACAATACATAGCAAGCATAAAAAGCCGTGAGCCGTTTGTTTTTGAAATAGAAGTGCGGCTTTTTTTTTTTTTGTTTTGTTACTCGGAGATGGACATGGTATCAAATTCGAAAAATAAGTATATTTACGTGCTAAAGGCGGTAACTATATTACTTCCAAACTCTTATTCATCAAGCGGTAATTTATGTGCTATTAGTTTACTGTTACGTAGTTTTGAAAACAAAAACTGAAAGAATAATGGGCAAAAAAGTATTTTTAATGAAATTTTAATTTTAAATTTTCTATCAAATCAAGAAACAACAAATAAAACTTAAAATTGATAATTATCATCAGGAATCTTAAAGCTTGACCGCCAAAACAGCCGATTTAAAGTAATATAAAAATTGGGCAAGGAATCTTGATATTCCATGGCAATTGTAATAGCATTTAATGTACTGTCTATACCTACTTCGAAGATCTCTTTTAATGCAACATACCAATCCAAGGCAGTGCAAATGAACAAAAAAAAAAAATATAGATTTTAGCGTGAAAATTTTGACTGTTAGGAGTATGGTAGAATCGACCTTGAATAACTCCCCAAGGGATCAAAAGTCTGCATGATAATAGATTGAAAGTAGAGATGGAAGATTGTGAAAAGGATCTGCATTTATCAAACGGTGTGCCCAAGCAAGAGCAGGGCATCGAATCTGTGGACAAGATGGAAACTTTACCACCTTCCGAAATCCCAAACATTATTGACCAAGATTCAACTTTAGGTCCAGAATGGTGTGCTATATTCGAAATGGAAGTCGATTTCAAGATTCACCATTATGTGACAGCAATGACAAACCTCATAAAAAACCCAAACATTAATTCCACGGTCATTTTAAGAGCCGATATACTGAAGGAAATTAAATACATTTACGCAGATTCCGATGAACCTAAAAAACAAGTATATATCAACGAAAACCCCGAAGAACTTTTGTCAACAGAAACAGTCTTAACAAAAAATCTTTCTGATATGGAGATCCATCAGTGTCCCCATACAGATGATTTTAAACCAAGTTTAGAAATAGTTAGAAGAATTATACCGAGAAACCCTTCAAAGGATAGTGTTATTAATCAAACATGTCTTGTGCTGAATAATAGTAAAGAAAATTCAACTTTAGTTGTATACATACCTCACATTGATACTCCCGAAGACGTTCCATTTTATTTACCACCAGTCAAAGCAATTGGTATATTACTTCGACAAGGCAAGCTATCAGTTCATTACTGCCCTTATGAACAATTCCAATCAGTACAAGATTTAAGAAATCTTGCTCCTACAGAAAGAGTAATAAGAATTGCATATAGATTGTTGAATACAGCTAAGAAACATTCCACAGGTGTTATGAATGGATATCAGAAGAGAGTGACGCATGATTTGGTGGTATCTAAAGTATCGTTCCAAGATAGATATATCACGTTGAAACAAAAGTATGCAAAATCCATGGTGGATTCATGGTGCGAGTCAACTGATCCACGTAAACATGTATTTGAAGACATTGCAATTGCAGCTTTTCTTATTGAGTTTTGGGATAAAACATATCCCTCAAAAGATGCATTTGAATTTAGAGACTTGGGTTGCGGTAATGGTTTACTTGTTCATATACTGACACTGGAAGGTTATAAAGGTATTGGAATAGACGCTAGGGCTAGAAAATCATGGGCTTCATATCCACCTGTTGTTCAAAACAGGTTGAAGGAACAAGTGATAGTACCATCTGTCTTGTTGAGACCGCACCCTGCCATACGCTCAGCTTCCCCACATGTAAAAGATAATGGAAGAATATTCAAGATTCCAGTAAACCCAAAAGAAACAAAGGAAGATGGTAAAGTTATGTCCGTAAGATTGTACTCGAGCGAAGAATTACTCAAGTCACCAACTATTAACTCAACTGAATTCCCTCCAAACACATTTATTATTGGAAACCATTCCGATGAGCTGACTTGCTGGATACCATTATTAGGATATCCATTTTTAGTCATTCCGTGCTGTTCTCATAACCTTAATGGAGACAAAGTTAGATATGCTGTGAATAAAAGGAGACAAGCTCAAAATAACGTCACTAGTTACAGTTCATCATCAAGATATGCAGCATTAGTGGATCATGTTGAAGATGTTGCAAATCTAGCGGGTTGGCAAGTTGAAAGGGAAATGCTCAGAATTCCAAGTACGAGAAATGCTGCTATTGTTGGATACCGCCAAGATCTAACGGTTGCAAAATCTATTTACGAAGTTATAGCAATGGAAGGTGGTGCTGATAAATGGGTCGAAAACACCATGGCTTTAATGAAAAAACCACAACGTGACCATTAAATACTATATAAAGTTCAGCATGCGCAACAAATTGAATAGATAGTAAATAAATTGAAAAATGTTAACTTTGTGTTATTGTATATGCAAATATATAGATACTAATGTAACAGGCTATAAAAGGGGAAATAATTATTTCTTACCCTTTCTCTTTCTACGTTTCTGCCCTATGATTTGTTTAACATTATCAGTTAGTCCTGATTTGTTAGCATCTTCGACTGGCGAAGCTTTTGCTCCACCTTTATTCATATTACCTTTTTTGTTACCACGCTTTTGATTGGCCGCTTTCTTTGGATCTAGGGTCTTCTTCGATCTTTTAGCTGATTTATCAGAGCCATTTTTATCATTACCTTCAGCGTCGTCATCACGTTTTCTCTTCAAATTCTTGTTTTTGGTACGACTTAATATGATTTGCTCTCTTCTACGTTTAATAACTTTGGCGTTTTCAATAGCAAATTCAACAATCAGTCTTCTTTGCTTAATGCCTTCAGCCTTGGCAAGTTTTAGCTCGTCTGCGTCTAAACCTTCAACAATCTCATCGTAAGTAACTTCGTGGGCATTCAACCATCTTAAGGCCATTAAAGCAGCTTTATGGTCTCTGAATTCTAAGAAACCATAACCCCTGGAACGACCATGTTCACCTGAACCTTTAACTTCATTGATGATTTTGGCTTGTCTGACAACACCGGTCTTTTTAGTCTTTGCTTTCTCTTTTTCATCTTCTGATATACCCAAGAGCTCATCAACAAATTCTTTATGTTTAGTAGATCTTATGACTTCCTCTTTGGTTAACGGCTGCCTCTTTTTATCTTTGACCTCAGTTGCAAATTGAACAACAGCTTTTCTACCCAATGCTTTCAATGCCTTTTCGTTCATCATTCTTGGTAAATTTCTGATAGCCAGCCTGGTTAATGATAAATGCAAAGTAGGGTTTTTGTTTAATTGTTGAACTCTCAAGTTGTATGATTTCTCACGGATATCCATTTCACTTTGAGTAATAATATCAGCCAATTTAGATCCTTCCATGATTCTACCTTCATTTAACAAGAACAGATTACGCTTATCTTTTTCTCCTGGAGCTCTTCCTAAAAGTTCTTTCCTAGCTTGTGTATTTCTTTCCTGTAATCTTGCTGCTGAGTCACGATCAACTGCTGGTGTTAATGACAAAATACGACCTTCGTAAACGTATAATGGAGATACGTCATCTGGAATTAAAATGGTATTAGCTTTAATCTCGGGAGCATTCAATAAGCATTCTTCGTAATCATGTGAGTTGTAAAATGCCACAAATGCCGAGCCTTTAGCAAGTTGTGACTCTTTATCAATGACTGGAATGGCGTATTTCAAGGCGCCAAATTTTGCGAAATGTTCTTCAAGAGATTCTCTTGTAGCATCGTACGGGACATTACGCACAAAAATACTGTATTTTTCCTGCCTATTTTTCTTTTGCTTACCTTCTTCTTCTTCATCATCTGATTCTAATCCTAAAATTTCGACGTCGTCATCTTCATCGTCATCTTCATTGTCATCTGCATCGTCATTATTGTCTTCCTCGTCGCCATCTTCATTGTCTTCTTTCGAAATGTCATCGTCATCCTGATCATTGCTTTCATCTGATTCTCCCAAAGATTCCTCTACTTCTGCAGCTTTCTCAGCCTTTTCAGTAGTGCTTTTCAAATCTTCATATCTGGTCTTGTCAATGGAAAAATCAACAGCTACTTCCCTATCATGAATTTTGAGCCCTGATGATTCTTTAACTACTCGATCTGCAATGGAATGTTTAGTCATGGTAACAAATGCAAATCCACACATTCTTCCTCCTTTTTTTCTTGGAATATGTACGTCTTTGACTGGTCCCCATTTAACAAAAACTGATTTCAAATCTTCGGGGGAACGTACAGACCATGGTAAGTTTCTAACAATTAATCTTGCTGTCTTTTGTAATGATTGTAATTCTGATTTGACATCCACTTGATCTTTCTTCACAGCAGCTATTCCATCTTTACGGTCTCTTCTCTTAGCAATTTCAAGTCTTAATAACTTACCTCTAAACTTGGTCTTCTTGGAATTTTGTAAAGCTGTCAGGGCGTCCTCGTCTGTTGCAAATGAAACAAAACCAAATCCTCTACTTTGCTTGTCATTGTCCAAAACAATCACAGCATGCCTCACTGGTGCAAAATCAGAAAAAAATTCAGATAAAGATTCATTTGAAACGTCTAATGGTATACCACGCACAAAAATAGTTCTTCTGTCTAGGTTTCCATCTTTTTCTGGTTCACTTGATTTGGTCTCTTGAGCTACTTCACTCTGCTCAGCAGGTTTGACTTCTTCTTTGATGTCTTTTGTCATAGTTGAACAATAATCAAGGCTTTCTTATATAGACAGAGTCAACTTTGTAGAGAAAAGGTTTGCTGAAAAAAGTTAAATTAAAAAAATTAAGAGATTACTAGTAAACAGTATTTTTATTAAAAAAAATCAATTCAAAATAAATTTTTTTTATCTTGCATGAAAATTTACCCGGGCGAGAAATTACTGTAAAAATTCTCTTTAAAAGAGAGACTATAGCTTTAAAATCAAGCAATCTGTTACAAAACAATTGTGATCAATGCACAGGATATATAATACAAATACACAGCAGTAAATTGAATAAGCTAGGTATTCGATTGTAATTACAGGCTCAACAGATATCTGTAGAGTAAATACGAAGTATGTAGCCCTCACGCGAACCGATTTCAAGTTAAATGAAAGTTTGATTTCAGATTATTTAATGTGGGCGAATGTTATCTCCTTCCGGCCATTTGTGCATTGTCCTAGATAGAAGCATACTAGCAACGCTGGTAATCCAGAAGTGTCAGTTTTAAATATATGGAGAGAACAAAATCAAGAAAGAAAAGAGTCCCTACCAGTTGTTACAAAGCTCACCATAAAAATTTTTCTAGCAATAGTTTGATCGAGGCAGCAACAGTTGGTGCACGGATGATAATGCCTTTCAAAAGATAAATTTCATCAAAGCAGTTTAATTGAGTCATTAAGGGCCTGGAGATTACACCAAGGACAGTGACAATTTCTATGTTTAGTTGGTTTGTGACTTCAATTAGCTGCTGATTCCAAACAGAGTCGACTCAAAAATGTCCACAATCACATTCGTTACTGGTATGAGAGTTTTTAGTATCTGGTAGTTTGGAATATTTATATTTAAAAGAAATTTACTAACTAGTTGTATGACGTAGGAAATGCCAACAAACTGAAAGAGGTAGTCGCTATATTGTCTCAAGGGGCTGCGGATGGCTCTTCTAAAGTGGGGAAGTTTACTATCACTAATGCCAAAATCGACTTAGAGGAAGTCCAAGGTACTATTGACGGCGTTACAATTCACAAAGCTAAAAGTGCAGCAAATATAGTGAACGGGCCAGTTTTAGTGGAAGATACATGTCTTGGTTTCCATGCTTACAATGATTTACCTGGTCCATATATCAAATGGTTTTTAGAATCTGTTGGACTTGAGGGCTTGAACAAGATGCTCGCCGGTTTCGATGACAAATCTGCCGATGCTATAACTACTTTTGGCTATTGTGAAGGGCCTGGTAAAGAAGTTCTTCTATTCAAAGGTGTTACAGAAGGTACAATAGTTCCTGCTAGAGGCCCCACGGACTTTGGTTGGGATCCAGTGTTTGAACCCAAGGGCTTCAACACTACTTATGCTGAAATGAAAGGGGAAGCCAAGAATAAAATTAGTCATAGATCAAAGGCTTTGGCCAAGTTACGTGAATTCTTGATTTCTCAATAAATAAGATCAAATAATTAGTTGTTAATGAATTAAAAAAATACAAACAGTTTTCTATTTTAAGCTCCTGTTTCGTTCGAAACACCTTCTGGATGATCAGCAACCCAATTTTCTATCCATTGAGTAATTCTAGAAACATTTTCATCAAGTGTGTCAATATCCTCACTATTCAATTCTATCACTATACTCTCATCATAGTTATCTCTTGCTTCTTGCATTAAAACCTCCATGATTTCAGCTTCAACATTTTCAGTAATTTTAGATTGCTTGTAACCTCTCTTTTCTAATCTATCGTACAACACAGTGTTATTACATCTTAGGACAATGACCAAATCAATCCATCTTTCTGGAAAGATTTCACAGCAATGCCAGTCTATTATAGCACCTCCTTTTTCCACGATAGGCTCTAATTCGTCCAATAGCTTTTCCTCATCTACAACAGAAGTGTCCCTTTCTTCGTCAAAACTTTCAATACAGTTGTGTTTCTTTGCGAAGTCACTTACTGCGATATGATTTAACCCTTTATATGATGATTCCAACTGTTCTGAGTGGGAGGTTTTACCACAACCTGGAGTACCTGTGACAATAATATTTGGGAGAATCCTTCTGCTCATAATATAATGATGTATCTCTTAGTAAACTCAACACAAAAATGCCTACTCTCTTGTAAAGACGTTACTTGGACTGTCACTTTGTGAAATATTGATATATATATGTCTACATATATGTACCTTCTTGTACGTATCTGTACATATAGTACACAAAAAAAATTAATTTGAAGGTGAGCCTCTTAGCTCATCATTACCCTGCCTGTTATTTTCAGCAAAGTGGAAAGCGAGGCAAGTGGTATACTATCTTATTGACATACTCAAACTGCTAAAATATCTAAAACTGAGATCAAAGACGCATTTTGTTGCAGGAGTTTTACCAATAAGACAGTCCAAGTGACAAGTTATTTTTCACAATGTGTATGTGTTGTTCCAGGTAGTTCATTTAGGCCCAAAATCTTTTTCAGGGGACTTTTTGCACTAATTTAGGCTCCTTCAAAAATTATATTACTCTTGAATCGCTACTAACTTTACTTTTTAACAGCTGCATGGGGAAATACAAATGACTCTGGTGGTGGATTATCATACAACCTTGCAGCATCATTGTCAGGTAATGCACCTGCTGCTTCTCAAGCTTCGGTAAATGCTGAACACTTCCCAGTATTGGGTCAAGCAACGACACAAAATCAAGGACAAAATAACGTAAATCAATCACAACAGGACAACCACTCTTCAGCCGCCGCTGCTGCTGCTTCAATATTGCTTAATACTCTTCAACAAAATGGAAACACTGGACCCGCCAATTTGAGTGGTGCGTTAAATTTAACTTCTACAAATGAATTATCAACTAATGGAAGTGCATCCCAAATACAAGGCTCTGCAATTTTACCCCCTGGGCTTGAACCCCAACAATCACAAACGCTGCATACACAACAATCCCTTTCTAATCAACTGAATAATATAAATTTGAATGGCGACTCAGAAGAAGGAAAAACAGATATGGATCGATATGGCTTGAATGGATTACTAAATTTATTAAGAAATGAAAGATCTGAACATTATGTTGTAGCCATGGGGACAGACTTGACCATGTTAGGATTAGATATGTCAGTTGGAAATGCAAATACAAAGATATCAAAGACTTTTGCGTCTCCATGGCTTGAAACCAGTAGATCTGAAGTTACTCCCTTATTCAAAAAACCAGAGTCTTTCAATATAGAACCTAAAGATTTAGGTAACATAGAAAATATGCTCCCATCATTCACCGACGAAAACTTATTTTTCATCTTTTATTCCAAGCCAAGAGACATTTTACAAGAATTAGCTGCTAAAGAGCTCAATACAAGATCCTGGAGATTTCATAAAGATTTACAAGTTTGGGTTACTAAGGATAATTCATCAGAGACTTCCGTGAGTGTTCCTGGTGGAGAACAACGTTCATATATTTTCTTTGATCCAACTTCTTGGGATTATGTGACTAAGGAATTCATGTTATATTACAACTCTTTGCTTTAATTGGTATTACGAGTCTCTTTGGCTAATCAGCTTGGTTTCCTGCTTCTCTTAGTAGTTCATTTTCTAAGTTCCTTATGAATAAGCTATTCAATTGGATCTTGCTATTTATCTGATGCCACTAGAAAAGCTGTATATATACTCTTCTTAGTATTTATGTTTTAAATATTCTGTCACTACGTATCATGAAGTCTGTACATTAATTAATAAAGCCCATTTTCACTTACTTATTGACTGAATCGCTGCCTTGTCTGATGGAACTGTTCTTGACTTAGAGAAATCTCACAAGCGGGAAAAACACAAGTACGAGGGTCTAAAATAAAAATTAAGCGGGTACGAGGATAAAAGCACAGTAAATCTCCCTAACTACTCGGGGCCTTTAAAATTGAATGATTAAGTTTACTACAGATATAAGTATCCTCTGATAGTCATCACACAGGTAATAAGTATCATACCAGCATATGACAAGATCTGATCAGATAGATTCGGAACATGAGAAACAGCCCACCTTTCGCACTGGGTTTGGGCATATGACTTCCCCTATTCTGGGTAATATCTCTTTGAGCCCACCGGGAAACTTTTCGAATCATATGAAGATGCCGCCTCAAAAAACGGAGTTTATATCTGAGATGGGGACAATCCAGCAACAAGGTAAATCATTAGAGCAGGATGCTGGTAAAAAAAGATCGAGAGCAGGATGCTTAACGTGTAAACTGAGAAAGAAAAGATGTGATGAAGTAAAGCCAACATGTGGAGATTGTTCCAGACTGAAGAGACAATGTGTTTACATCGATAAATCTATGCCTGCAGAAGAAGTCAAGATGCTTAAAATGCAAATGGAAATAGTCGAAGGCCAGAGTAAAGCCAGAAAAAGAAAGCCAAAAGATAAAAACAAGACGGAAGTTGACTACAATAAGCCACTTGGAAATATATCTGATATGAAAGAAACAATGAACCATCCTAATGCAATGACGACCAATTCAGTGATGGACAACGATACTCCCTTAACGAAAAAACGAAAGACGTCAGAGAAAACTGATACCAAACAAGTGACATTTGTAACAAATGATCAGCATAATCAAGTTTACCATGAGCCGCAATTGATACCACAAAACACCACGCATCACCAAGTAACATCAACACAAAATAGTGTACCCATGCCACAAGACAGCTCGTCCAACAAAGTCATATTCAATCCGCTTGCTTTTGATTTAATGACAGCCTACCCTCCAGGACACTCAGAATTGGGAGACTTCGGATCTTCAGCTAGTCCTCCTTCCTTAATACCGCATTCATACCAAAAAAGCCATGAACTCAATAGTGATGGCCAGAATGGATTGGAAAGCTTTTCACCGCAACAAAACCATCACGCTCCTATTATAGGAACAAGTAACAGGTACAAAGGCTCCCCAAGTTTAAACCCTTCCAGTGGATCATCGAATTTCAACTCAAAAAATATAGTACCACTGGACTCAGAGTTTCTTATTCAAAATTCTCCTCACTGGGACGCTTTTCCAAATGGCAATGGTAGCCCGTCTTTTGTAGGAACACCCGGGTTTTCAGCTAAGCCAAATCAATTTGGAAGACTTGGTGTGCATTCGTCAGCGTTGCCTTTTGCAGGCACTCTACCCAATCACGACTATGTTAGAACAACTACGAATAATGCCCACGATTATCATAATGACGATGAAGATGACAGATATACTCCATTGAATGAACTGTTTTCCCCTGGATTTACCAAGGTATTTCAAGAGCATCTACAAGCGCTTGAAGAAGATGAAGAACAAGATGACGAAGAAGCCGAAATAGAGGGCCAACAATTAGACGATGATGCAGATTCTCACCTTATGTATAAGAAACAAGTTTCCACATCGATGCACAAAGGCAATAGTGTCAAGAAAGAAGAGCTGGATAATTTGAATGAGGTATTTGAGTTTTCGTCGCATGGAAAACGTGCTATACCATCTGGCAGTATTACAGAGATTAGCGATACAGACGATGACGTCCCATTGGACACATCCACTACATCTCAGCTCATGACTACATCAAGTACCCAGTCAAATAATAAAATTTCAGACAACTTACTTGCCTATCAAATGTACTTGCAACAACAGCAAGTTATCAACCCTAAAATTTACGTTAATCCTTCTATTGTCAGATCATCGCCTTTGGCTACACTATCACCTGTTGGAAAGAGATTATATGAATATTACAGAGATAATCTAAGTCACAGAATATCTACTTTACCTCAAGAACAAAATAATTACCTGACTACCATATTACCAATGGCGCATATTGACTATGGTGTATTGTATGGTGTTATTGCATTGGGTGCTTTCCATTTAGGTGGGGGTAAAATGGAAAAATATGGTAATTATTATTTGCAAATGGCCATCAAGCATTTTCAAAACCACCCTGTTTTAGAAGATGAAAAAGATCCTGAGTTCTACAAGGCTGTTAAAGATGATAAGATTGTATTGCTTAACGAAAGTTCAGTCAACACTAGTCCATTTGATGAATCTGTATCTTCTGCATCTATGTCTCCTGAAGACACCAAATCCGTTAATCAAAATGAAAGTAGTTTTACCACACCAATAACATCAACACTTTCCCAAAAAGACCAATCGAATATCAGATTAGCAAGTTACCTGATTCTTTGTGCAGTGGAAATTTGTCGTGGTGACGTCAGTAAGTGGGTTAAGTATTTGGAGTATGGTGCCAAATTAATTGAAAATAGTGGAGGATTGACAAACTTTAATGATAGTAAAGATGAACAATTCTTAGTTGCTAGTTATGCATATCATGATATGCAAGCTGCTACTACGATGCATAAAGAGGGACAAGATGGTTTACATTTTAATTTTTCAAAATACGAGGAGCTTTGGTCTCAACAAACCGATTCTGGTTTAGATTCATTGCATGGTATATCATCTAAAATTTTTAAAATTATTGCAGAGATTAATATTCTTGCTATGGAGTCTAGAATTATGTTGAAAAAAGTAGGTAATTCTTTAAGTGATAATTTCATCAATAATGCTGATGAAAATGATGACGAGTTATCATCTTCTGAAGATGAAGAAGTGTTAAAGGATAATATTTCGGTTGATTCAGTTATTGACAAAAAACGAAAGAGAAGAAATAGTAGTAATGCAATGACAAGCAACAGTGAAGATTTTGAAAATGACGAGCTGTCCCCCTTGACATCTACAAACACTCCCACGGGACCCATAGCATCATCAGCTGAATGGCTCAAAAATCAAGTTCAGAATCAAACTAGAGAAGAAGCTGAGGCTAATAACGAATATCAAACGAGATATGAAGCCTTAGATGAGATTATGACGCAAGTGACTAAGCTTGATCAGAGACTAAATGAAGTAAAACCTGATGAATCACAATTGGCCAACCTACCAATTAGAGATATAGAGTTACAAATGACTACTTTTGAGTGTTTTCAAATTACTGCAAAGATTCATTTACGTCAATCAATAATGAAAGTGAACTCATCGTCGTTGTCAACGCAACATTTATTAGCACAATTAATTAGATGTCTGGATATTCTTCTTGGATCTCCCATTGAGAGTTGTCTTTGTTTTCCTATGTTTATAGCAGGTATGAACTGTATTACTAAAAAAGATAGGAAATCAATGAAAAGAAAATTTAACGAGTTTATTAAACGCTATAGATGGAAAAATGTTTTGAGAGCTAAAATTGTAATGAAAGAAGTCTGGAAGAAGGATTCAAATGGTAATAAATGTGTTGATTGGTTTGAGATTGTTAGACGATTAGGTTGGGATTTAAGTTTTGCTTGATATAAAAGAAATCGAAATATAAATAATACATGTGAGGTTTATAATATTTTCAAGTATTCATATATACAAAGTATGGGAAGAATGAAAAAATAAAAAAACTACGGACGGAACTAAGTAGAGACAGAAAATAGACAAATAAAATAAAATGAAAATAAACTGACATGTATTTACTTTCATGAGAGAGTTAGGAAATTAAGAATGTACTTCCTATAATAAATAACTGAAATGGAGAAGGTGTTCCCACACCATTTCCCTGTGTATAGATAAATGTGAGTCATGAAGTCATAAACGATGAAAAAAAGATTAAGGTGCGAGTTTTCATGATTATATATCACCACCATGTAATCTTCCTTGTAATCTAAGTCTGATTTGGTCCATAACAAACTTTAAACCAAGTCTTGATTTTTTCAAATTTTCTCCAAATTTTGAAAAAGACCATTCTTCGATCCTGTTTTTGATTCCACTTAATTTGAAACCAGATGAAAATTTCACTTTTACTGTTGATTTAGTGACTTTATTAAGTACGTCATACTTGAAACTATTGAACTCCTCTATTCTTATGATTTTTTTATGCTCTAGATTCGATTGGTAAGTCTCCATAGTCTGATTGACAGGGTCAACAACTGATTTCTCAATGATCAAAGATTGGGAGATTTTTCCCAGGAAAGGCTTTACCCACTGAGGAAGTCTTCCTGTCTTAACGATCAACTTAGTTTGGTGTAATCTTCCTTGTGAATCAATGTATTTTTCAACTGTGTCTACAGACAAAACATGTCCAGCATATGGGTTAGGATATCTGTTGAAGTATGCAAGTGTTGCTGTTTGGAAGTCATGTGAGAATGAATGCTGATTTTGGTAATATAAGACCATTTTCTTATGATTCTTGTGTATCTGTTTGTTGGTTTTTTGTAAAAAGAGATTTAAGTGAATAAATTGTATTTGTAATCAATATTAGCAAATGAAAAGTAATGAAGTGAAAAATAAAGTGCAAAAGATGTAGGTCAACAGCTTCTCTCTAGTCAATCTCAAATGGATATATGACTATTCTTTATAAATAATTGCTAAACCACTTGACTTTTACACTACAAGAAGACTCTGTTAATAGCTGTAGTGAACAATACAACAGAAAACTTATCAAATGTATCCAACTCCATTCTTGTCATGCCATATGCCGGGAGAAAAGTCACACAGTTTTTTTTTTTGCTTTTCTACTCCTCCTCACCTTCTCGAAGTAACGGCGGCGAACTTTTGGCCTGCTTAAACCCGTCTGGAGGTCAATATCAAGACCGAGATAAGCTCGGAGGGGGCTCTTTAGTGTGTTTTATTTGGCAATTTACAGTCGGTAGATGATGCCAAGTGGCCATCCATGACACTTACATAGTTTAGTAGTGGTTTAATGAAGTGCTTTATTTGAAATTATGCCCATATAAGTTAACCGTAGGTAATTATATACTGCTGTACACCCGTGCATTTTGTGTAGTAAGCTGGAATCCTCTTTAAGCTTATTGGCTTAAATAGATAGTTTGGGTATTATATATGTATCTGGAGATTTTGACCCCTGTGTTTGTTCTCTTATGTGTCTTTGATTAACGGGGTTATAAGGCTTCTAAACCTTCGGGATACTTGACGCCAATGCAGTCTCTTACAGTGTCAAAAGTCCTGGACATAAGTAGAGTATCTTTCAAAGGATGGACATTACTTTCTTTTAATCCATTGGCTAAACAGTAAGCCACGTGATCTGCTTCAAATATAAAGCCTTCTTTTAATGGATTTCTGTTTGGAGAAACAATACTATAAGATTCAACTTCATCACCTTTATTGTCAATTATTTTATATGCAGTAGGGAAGCATGCTTGATCAATTTCTATTCTACCTTTAGTACCTTCGATTAGAACGTTTTTTTCGTTATTTTTCAGTTCGAATTGACCTGAGCAGGACGCAATTCCCAATTTATCACCATAATTCAAGTTAATTACAGTGGAGACGTCAACACCCGTATTGGCCTTAATTGCCGAAGCTGTTATCATTGGTAGTTCTGTAGATGATTTATCTTGTAAGAATTCCAGCATCCAAGTTAAAGAATACCCACCTAGATCTAACAATACACCACCACCTAGTTCTGGTGCATAAATTCTTTGAGAATCGGGGTGAGATTGATCGTATTCGTAACTTAAATCTGATCTGATTCTTTTAACATCTCCAATCAAGTCCAGTTTATTTTGGTCACGTAAAGTAGATAAGATAATGTTGAATCTTAACCATAATGCTTCCATTAAAAAAACTTTTTTCTTCTTAGCTAATTTAATTAAAGCTTCAGTTTGTTTAGAGTTAATACAAAATGGCTTTTCCATTAAGACGTTCTTTCCAGCTGATAAGGCCATATGGCATACTTCATAATGGTTGCTGTTGGGGGTACCAATGTAAATAACATCTATAGGATTAGACGTATCTTCTAGTAAATCTTTATATCTTCCATAAACTTTACAAGAACTAGCGTTTTCATTATTAGCCGAAGTTAAAACTTCTTGCTTAAAATTTTCTGCATGGATGATATTAGAATTAGATGCAATACCAATTAAATTGTGTTTGACATATTTGCCATCTTTACTTTTAACTCTATGTGAGTCAGTTGAATATAAGATGTCATTGAAAAAGACCTCGGAGATTCTACCTGGACCAAATAGTCCCCAATTAACAGTCGTCATTCTAAATCCAGTTTATTATCAATGAAAACTGAGTAGTTTAAACGTATGATATACAATAGATACACAACCAGATAACTGTATATACCGAAAACTAATACAATAGTTTATGCTTTAACAAAGGTTTGTATATATATAGATATGTATACATACAACTCAAGGAAGGAATGTTACACATCCACCGCAATTGAAATATAATCAACCATATGTGTGAGCATCTTGTCTTTGCTTTGCGGTATGCAAATATAAACTAGTAGCTAGTACAGCTAGTATTCAACAGTATATGACAGAGTTAGATTGCTTCTTGCGGTGGTATGTGAGTTGATATCTGGTTATTAGTGTTCTCCACAAAACTAGAGCTCTTTATGCCTCTCACAAAACAAAAAAAAGCGACCAAAAATTAAGCGTCGATAAAATTATGCATGTAAAAGCTAGCACAGCCTGCAAAAGCGCTTATCGGAGAGAGTGGTGATAGTGATTTACTAGTAAACAGAATCAACAAAAGTGACTTTGTGCCACAGTTGTAGCAAACTGGGTGGTGGAAACAAGGTGTTGCAGCCGTTGGCCGGGGAACCGTGACGCAGCCAATCACTCACAACAAGCTGGAAACCCTTGCGATGCCTGTAGGGCCCTGTAGGCACTGTGGTTTGTGTGAGTTGGAGTCTAGGCATTGGCTGAATGTATCGGAGATTACGCGTGAAGTGCCTTTAAGGGACTTTGGCAGCGCGAGCGCGGGCGCGGTGACGGCAGTGTAGAGAGGGTTGGTTGGTTTGTGGATGAAGAGCAGAGGAAGAAAGGCTTATTCTAGCTTCATATTGCGTATAGCGAGTCGGAGTCATGATGCTTGTACTGCACTAGTTTTTGGCTTGGTTGGTTGGTCTTTTAGCTTCTTCTCTTCTCTCTCCTCTGGTTCCTCTTTCTCTTACTCTTCTCTTCGTCTTCTCTGCTCTGGCGTTCCTTCTTTCCTGCCTCAGCTCTACTGCTTCTTTCCATCTCTCAGGCTCCTTATCGCTCCCACACAATTGCAGCCAGTCACATACCATCATACAGAGTTTCCCTAAATAACCCCGTGTACATTCTTTTGTTAGGCAAGAGAAAAAAAAATTAGAAGTTATTTACCTACTTGTTTGTTTGTTTACTGTTCATTTCTTCTTGAATTATTTCTGAAGTATATATATATACGTCTTCAATCACACAAAGCCATCGCATATAGACACGTCATATTATAGTACTGTTTTTTTGCTAATATTTAGAAACTGTTTGTTATATTTTAGATCAATAACAGTTCCATTTACCCTTTGTCACGTCAAACAAATCATTTGATAGACACACAAATTACATATCTCCGAATCTTTTCCACATTTACAACAACAAAAAAAATGGCAGTTAAAATTCCACAGAGTGAAATTATACCTTGTAAAACTGATGCTGGTGCATTAGCTAACAGGATTAATCAAGAAACTAAAACTCTACATGACAAGATTGACAAATTAGTATCTTTAAAATTTGCTCTTGCTATTAGAGATCCAAAAATATATAGACAAGGTCTACAATTATACTACCATATATTCAGTGCTGTTGAAGAAAGATTATTATATGAATTGAACAACAAGAGTCAATTTTCAGAAATGCTTAATGAAATTTATATGCCTGTAATGCTAAGAACCGATAAATTATATCAAGATTTAATGTTTTATTATAATAATCATCCAGAAAAATTTTCAAATCCTATCTTGGAAAAGCAAATTGAATTTACAAATCATATTAAAATGGTAACTAAGGATAAACCTTATCTTTTATTAGCTTATATGCATGTCTTATACCTTGCTTTATTTGCTGGTGGTAGAATCTTACAATCTCAAGTGGTCAAATCTTTAAAACTATTTCCTCAAGTTGAAGGTAAAACACATGAAGAAGTCGTTGAAGGTGCTGCTAATTTTTATAAATTTGATCACGAAGATAATGAAACTTTAAGAATTATATATAAGAGAAGATATGAATTAGAGACAAGAAATTTTTTAACTGAATATCAAAAGGAAGAAGTTATAAATGAAGCTAAATATATTTTTGAAATGAATACTGCTTGTATTCAAGAAATTGAAAATCATAATATTAAAAGATTAAAATCAAAATTCTCTTATCAATTTTTCACAAAGGGTTATTACGTCTTAATCTCTTTCATATTATTTGCTGCATTATACCTTATAAGAAGGTTATTATTTTCTCTTATATAATAAAAATATTAACCTAACTTAGCTTAACTTAATTTAATTTTTACTTAGTTTACTTTTCTTCAATAGCATCTTTCCTTTGTCTTCGAACATTCTTGTGTTACTTTAACCATACTGCTTTTTTTAATCATTACTTTCTACATTTTAACTTTATTCCTTCCATAATCAGCCTCAAATTTTATGCTTATACCTATAATATATATATCAGTTACTATAAAATACATTTTTGGGTCTAATTTTAAATTTTTATTATAATTATATGATTTATGCCTGTCATATATGGAATATATATACGTATATACAAGTTGCAAATGGAATGTTTGTTTTGCTTTTTAGTTAATGTGCTATCTATCTGGCTCCGATTAAATCATTTACCAATCTTAATCTTCAAAGCCCTCTGAGCCTTTCTTCTTTTCTTTAACTTATGTTTTTTCATCTTTAACCTCCTTTTCCTTAAGACTGAAGTCAACTCCATACTGTTATTCCCAACATCTGAATTCAACTCACCATCTTGAACATACTCCACAATGCTATTCTGTAACTGACCTAATATTTTGGACTGGTAAGTCACGCCAATTTGCTGAATCTTAGCCGACTGTAATGATTGGAGAAAGCTGACACCATTAGAGTTAATCTTGCTTATATTAATCATGTTCATGGTATTGTAACTTGAAGACGCTAGATTTCCTAGACTCGTGCTCATGGTGCTTGCAAGCCTCTTGCTGATTTGAGGGAGCATCCCTATGACTCTCCTCGACATCTTGGTATATATGGGTAACAATATATCGTATACTATTCTTGTGTCAATCAATAGAACAAGACAATAATAAACATTTCATCACTCTCCTCCGTCAACTCACTAAAATAACTTTTACTTTACACAAGCTTGATTTTCGAATCGCTTTTTTCCCTTCTTACTGGCACGATTTTACTGCCAATTTTTCTTGTGTTTTTTTGTGATTTTCTCTGTATAATTTCTAGGTCACGTGACTTTCTGTTATACTTGGCTGCGCTTACCTTACATACTTATCTTAAATAGTAATAATAATGCAATGATGATTGAAAATGACAGACTCGATATATATAAGACTATGTTTGATACATAGATGGATAAATAGGTAAATATGAAGAAATGAGAGTTAAAAAAAAAAACCGGGGACCTGTTCCCTTCCAGATGATTAAAAACCGAAAACTAAAACAGAAAACAAAAACCAAAACCAAAACCAAGACCCAAATAGATGGATAGTAGGAAAATCCAATCAAAATTCATCAAACATGTACTCATCATTATCACAATGATGGGCGTCATTTGAGATATCTGCAGATGCAGACTCACATTCCTCATCCACTATGATGTCAATCACGTCTACATTGAAATAAACGTCATCTTCACCATCATCATTTGAGTAATCTATGGAGACACCTTCTGATGTGATATCCAATGTGTTATCTGGTCTCTCGTATGACTTGCAAAACAATGTTTGATTCCACAGGAACCCTTGGCTTTCCGAAAGTGACATACGATAAGATGGTATCCTTTTAAATACCGGTGCAGAATCGGATGTCTTGGGTGAGGACGAGGAGGAAGAAAAAGAATAAGAGGAGGAGGTGGAAGGAGAAGATGAAGACAAGTACCTGTAGCTTGACGAAGGAGAAAGCTCGTATACCTTGAGGCGATCATTTGATATCATCCAATTAGATAAAAATGATGCCCTTCTATCCCATGGTGATGTAGGTGAAGTGAATGAAGCTTTGCGCTTTATCATATCTTTGTCTACTTTATTGAAAGTCGATTGAGTAGCATGATGAGGGTGTGTTGTATTGCTTTTAAATTTAGAAAGACTGTTATCCAGGTGCGGGTTGCTCAGGTGATCAAATGATTTCCCTGATCTTGTGCGCCTGTGAGTGGAAGTATTAATTGAGTAGTTCTCCTTGAAGACCATGTTCTTTGGTTTATTTTTAAGTCAAATATAATAGGGATAAATTGTAATATTCTTTTCTGTTGGGTGATTGAGTTAAATCAAGTCAAAATATGAGGCTTTTATAGTTGCGGAGAGGTGAGGGTTAGGTAATATCGGATGTAAAAATTACAATCTTTCCGTAGCGTAAGCCCACCTGTATGGTTGTCTCTTATATATGTAGAGTAAAAGTGCAGTAATCCTGAACAATACTAAGGAAGCAATGAAGAACTGCGCCAACAGTGTGTGAAAGTGGGTAGGCCTTAATACAAACAATACAGCTTTAGATAGATAAGCTACTTGAGTCATAAGTTATTTATTTATCTGTCACAGAGATAAGCGCAGCGGTTTCGCGAGGGTAACTTTTGTTTTTAGCAGGGTTACTGACATCAGGGGTATTTTCTTGAGGGCTTTCTTACAAAACTTGTTTCAATATCAGCTATAGAAATGATGTATTATATTAAACAATAACAGGTAGATAGATAGTTAGTTAGATGGGTGGTAAATAAATACACAAAACAAAAATGATGGTAGAAAAAACGAACATAAAAAAATGTGGGGATGGTAATAGGGGATAGTAATGAAAAAGTTTGTAAAAAAATTAGTGAGTTTTAGCTACTTGAAAAGTTAGCTAATGCTTTTATGAATGTACAAATTATGAATAGTGGATTGGTGATGATAAGTCGCATGTTGAAGTGATTAGTTGGCGGATTCTTTAATCCTTTTTGGATTTCTTTTCTTTCTTATCCTTCTTCTTCTTCTTCTTTTCACCTTCTTCCTCGGCTTCATCTTCAGCTTTTCTCTTTTTATCCTTCTTTTCTTTCTTTTCCTTCTTCTCTTTCTTCTCTCTCTTTTCCTTCTTTTCCTTCTTCTCTTTCTTTTCTTTCTTCTCAATTGGACTGGTATCCATTATATCGGAAGCAGAACTACCCATTAAAGCTAAAGCTTCTTGAACAGCGTCTGAGTTTTTCATTGGTGACACACCGTTATCGTAAAATTGTAATCTTTCTTCTACTTGTTTTTTCAATATAGTACCAAATACATTATTTGGTTCATCAGAATAGTTATCAATTCTCGAGGCAATGGAACATTTGTTGGCTAAGTATCTTGAGATTCTACCCTTATTTTTAGCTGAGGCCTTACCAATAAAACTAGAGTGGTAAATCAAACCATACTTTGGAGTGTTACCTTTGGTTTTCAACGCTCTGAATAAAGCCTTTTCAGCACCTAAGATTTGAACAGTGGAGGCAGCTTGTTTTGATAAGTTGGTTAATGAACCAGCATGAGAGATTAATCTAGCACCAACAACTTCACCAATTAACTCGGACAAATTTGGAGCTACTGTATGCATCTTATCAGTTAAGTATTTATATAAGGATTTTCTATAATCACTAATGGAAACAGTTCTAGTTGCAAAAGTTAAAACATTTAACATATCTTGTTCAGAAATATCTTGACCCATTGAGATTCTGGCAGCGTTAATGATTTGTTCAGCAACACCGGCATCTTCATTAACAATAGCAGCTAAATCATGTAAACTATCATCGGTTAAAGAAGTCTTATCCTTGATGAATAAGACCAATTTTGCGTAACTATAATTGTCTGGAACGATTTTAGCTAATTCAGGAAAGTGCCATCCATACCATTCTTTAACTCTCATTGAATAAGTATTGATATCTTTATCTAATTGATCCAACAAAGCAATGGCTTGAATAATATGATTATCGTTTTTCTGGACACTGAACTTAACTTTAGCTCTGGAATAAGCATGACCTAAACCTAATTGAGCTCTTGAAATATCACCACTCTGTAATTGTTTCAATAATTTTTCACCAAATAATCTAATTCCACGTAATAAATCTTGGACTAAGTCATTTGAATAACAATCAATATATGGGAAAATTTCTTTGATTGAAGGACTTAACAATTTATCAGAGATACCTAACTTAACTTTATTCTTAGATGAGCCCTTTGGTACGTTTAATTCAATGATTGATTTTAAGTAATCACTTACTAAACCTTCAGAGATATCGTTAGCGTTTTCTAAAGCTTGAGCAGCACCTTTGAAAGGAGCAAAGGAAACTAGTTCAACAATCTTGGAGAATAATGATAAGTCTTTCATTGCGCTTTGGACTTCTTTGTTGTTGGCACCGACTGAATCGATCTGCATCTTTACTTTGAAAATGGCATAACCTGTGGCCTCTTCAAAGAGAAGGTAGTCAACTTCACCCATCGTGTATTTAGAAATAAATGCGACGTAAAGGTTGGCGTGGGAACAAGTGGAGAGTCAACGATAGTGTACTGAAAACCAGAGATGTGCAGACTATAGAAACTGGAAAAAGGTTTTCCTTTTACCTATATACAGTACTTAAAATAAATCTAAACGGAAAAAAAAAATTTTAAAAAATTAGAGTAAGGTAGACAGACAGAAAAGAAAGAAAAATTTCAAAATCTGCGCACGGGTAACCCCTTTAAAGATATAAATTAGCAGCGGCGCGTCGATTGGCTGAGTCGATCGTCTCTGCCAGTTTTCTGTGCAGCGCTTTTAGTTCTGCCGCCTGGGTGCAGTGGAAATAGTCGCTGAGGACTAGTAGAGTATCTGTGGAGCCTTCTGGATGTAGCCTCTCCATGTCAAGGGTGAAAGAGCCCTCTGCGTCCACCAACAGGGAGATGACACTCTGGGAGGGTGTAAGAACTTGTGATTGGGATATCAGAGCACCGCTTATACCGGTGGCAAAGTGTGGGGGCGTCAATTCGGGCACTTGTGATAACAGAGACCCCGGGGCAGGTGATGGGCAGTTAGCTGAGACAAGCTTATTGACAGTTTCTCCGTTGTTTAACTCACTTGTTCCCAGAATGATTATCGTCTCAGGTACAACAGACTCCAGGATCTTTCTAGAAAGTAGATTATAGACGATTTTGTTTTTGAAGACTGGCACAGTAATCATGACAACTCTTCTGTTGTCTTCTAACGCTATCTCATTAATTTCAATCTCGGAAGCGTCTGATTGGTACGCTATAGCTGTTGACCTATCACTGGCGGGGTATAACTGCTCATCTTCATTGTATTCTTCTTGATCTTCATCGTGTTTATCCTCGGTGTTTTCTTGATACTTAATGCTGATGTGACCTGTCTTCTTAGATGCGTAGATTTCTTCAAAGGCTGTTGAAATAGTTCTCAAGTTCCATGGCACCACAAGTAAATACTCAAACTTATGTGAGCTGCCACTATATAGATTGAAATCTAATGTGGGCAATTGTGGCTCTGGTGTGTTCAAGAACCCCAAGTCATCGTTATTTTCTTGCAAGACGTGTCTTGGGGTAGGAATATCTTTGAATGGAGAAAGCTGAAAAAATCAATTGGAGAAAAAAAAAACATGAGTTAGTATTAATTTTAGAATTGCTTCAGTACGAGTCTCAATCCCTTTTTGACATACCATATTGAAAATGTAGAGGTTCCGTTACTGCAATAACAGGTCAGAGAAGTATTGAAGAAGAATCAACTGGAAGCACTTTTAAAGAATATTAAGAATACTCACAGCGGCAAAAGCTCATTTGTTTCTCTGCTCGAAAAAAAGACCAAGTCGTCCGGCGTCTACATGGGGCAATTGACTTAAAATAGTTTCTGTATTCACAGCATACACGCTGACTGGATTCCTCTAGGTTGTACTCTGTTCACAAACGTTGATTACTAACGAAATGGACGCTTTGGCACAGAACTTCAGTAAATTGCAGACAGATCTCCAAGATCTCCTCACTTCACGTCAGAAGTTGGAAACACAGTACCAAGAAAACAAATTAGTCAAGGAGGAATTTGTGAAATTAGGAGATGATACTGATTCCAAGATTTATAAACTTGTTGGCCCTGTTTTATTGCTTCAAGATGCAGCTGAAGCTAATTTAAACGTTGACAAGAGAATTGAGTTTATTCAAAAGGAAATGTAAGTAAAATATACTGATCCCTTTCTATCCTCTTTTAAAGTAGTTTTAACATAGATTATCTTTACTAACTTTTTAACCTGATACAAAAGCGAGAGAGTCGAAACACAAATTAAGAAGACACAGACGGAATTAGAACACACAAGGGACGAATTAGTGGCTGCTAGAATTCAACAGCAGCAACCACCTCCTGTGGCATCTGTTGCCCCTCAATAGGATTTATAAGGAACTCAAAAATAACAATTAAAAAATAAAACAATATTTTTTTCCATAACTGGGTGTATATACAAGTACATAATTTAACCTCTAACAAGTTGTGATTTTATAAGATTGACTGTAGATATAGCATTAAAAATGGACCATTCTTCAAACGAGTTATAAGCGTAAGCTAACTTATCTACATCTTCCACCCTATCGTTCATGAACTCGATAGTTCTTTCGAAATTGGTAGAGCTGTCATTAAGCATAAACAACTCCGAGTTGATGAATATCCCGCTGACGCTGAACCTTTTCGTATACCATGCAAAATCATTAGATTTATCACCGGCATAGAATGTTACGTCGTCTGATAACCTATGCAATTCTTCTAATGAGTAACGCAAGTTTGAAGGCATGATCATTTGGGCTAGAGCATTATGATAATGAGCTATTATTGGCTTATTACCCAGCAGCCTTTCTTGTAAATAGAATTTTAATTTTTCTTTCTCTGAAGACAAAGAATCTGCCTTGCTATGCAAATCCATCAATTTCACTCGTTGATACTTCAAATGATATAGAACTAATTCCATTATGTAGCTTTTGGAGCTCGTGGTAAAATTGAATAGTCCTTGTAAATTGTTAGTGGAGTATCCTAAATCACTCATACTCTGCTCAATAGCCTTCTCTGAAAACCCAAACTCTGGCACATAGTCATTGTATGCCTTGGATAAAATTTGATTCTCCAGAGAGTTGTTGTTCAAATCTGGTATGTCTGCATGATAGACTGAGTGAAAACCTCTATGCGGTTTCAAAAAAGGGCCCGATACTAAAAGAGAAGGACGGAGAGAGCTTTTAAGTGCACTGAATTGGAGCTTCATTATCTTCTACTTGTAAAATATTTGATTGCTAATAGAAAAGATTGATATAACGCACATTGTCTTGTTTAAAAGAAGAACGGTTCAAGTAACTAAAAATCGCCTTATTTCAATTCCAACCAACCAAAGTTGTGCGGATTTTTTTTTTTATGAGTTCGCTCTTCTCGGCTGTTTATTTGGCTTTCTGTGGAGATATGCAGATGCAAGGAATTTACAGGTTATACTTGTTATTATAGCTAGTATATACATAAAACACCCATTACATAAATGTATAGGCTAATTAAAGGTGATAAGCTTGGAGTATTGAAATTCTTCGATACCCCAGGTACTATTGAACCTGCCAAAACCGCTGTTTTTGACTCCACCATGGGGTAAATGTGGATCGTCTAACATAGTAGGGTGATTGATATGTACCGAACCAGACTCAATCAATTGAGCTATTTTATATGCAGCTACGTGATCAGAGGACCATACTGATGCTTTAAGTCCATAATTCAATCCATTGATATCTGAAATCGCCTTCTTTTCATCGTTATACTTAATGACTGAAACCACGGGTCCAAATGTTTCTGTATCGTAGATCTTCATAGATTTGTCAACATTGGTCAATACCAGTGGGCTTAATTGTGACGTTCCATACTGTCCAACTTCAACCACGGCACCTTTCTCAATAGCATCGTCAACCAGGGCACGTACAGAGTTGCAATGACCTTCGCTACGTTGGTTAATCAACAAATCTTTATCATTAGCTAATAATTTTAAAGCTACCTGCTTCAGTATAGCAAGAGTCTTGTCGTATATTGATTCATGGACATAAATTGCATCTGTACACATACAAATCTGACCCTTATGGCACCATGCAGCCCATAAACTTGTCTCAATGGCTTTCTGCAATAAACTATCGTTGACTTCAGAAGTAATCAAAGAAACGTTTTTACCTCCAAGCTCCATCAATGTCGGCTTCAAGTACTTTCCCGCAACCTGGGATATCTTTGATCCCACATTAGTAGACCCTGTAAAGTTGACCTTCCTAATATTAGGGTTAGCAATAAACTGCTCAATAATACTAGCAGAATCTTTAGAACTGCAGTTGACCATTTGTAGAGTATTTTCAGGTAATCCAGCTGATATAAATGCATTGGAGATCAAATATGAAACAGCATTTGATAAGTGCGAAGATTTAACTATTACAGAACAACCGGCGGTCAACGGTGCCAATATTGACCTAGTCGTAAGTATACCTGGAGCATTCCATGGAGAAATGCTTAAAACAGGCCCCAGTGGCTGATTGACAACTGTTGATAATTCAAAAGTGGATTGGCTGGAGTAGTTTTGGACCGGTAGCTCTCCATAGCTCTTGGTCAATAATAAGGCCTGGTAATGTTTCAATTGCGACAATGACCCATGAAAGTTAAAATTAGCAAACCATGAGGGTAAACCTATTTCTAGATGAGCATTAATTAATTTGTCTTTCACTTTCAATAGGTTTCTTTCGATTTCGGAGTAAAGTTCATGTTTGTCTACCTGCGAGATGGATCTCCAGGCCTCAAAACCCTGTGTGTATGAATTGTTACAAATTTGGTCAATGTCTCCATCTGGCGCCAATGCAGAGACGTCATACAGTACTTTGCTTTCATGTGACTTCACCTGGAAGACATTTTTTTCATCAAATATTTGCTTCCCATTGACCAGGAGCGGAATTTTATTTTTTGCAGCTAAAGAATATGATCGTATAGCGGTTTTTGACCGTATAAACAGCTGGTGTTGTTGCATATTTTACTTTCTAGTGTCGATGTTAGTTAACACTATGCTAGCAGTTTTGAAAGATCAATATGTATTAAAAAGAGCAAAAAAAAGCCAACCCAGTATAATAAAGAACAAATCATTTTCCGACGCGTCGATTTTTGATTTTGTGATTTAAATATTTATAAACATGATAAATAAATTTCAATTCTTATGGTTTAGTGTCTTGAGTGATTACACTCTATGCAGTTGGCTTTTCTGCTTCTTCTTTGGCAGATACGTATATAGGTAGTTGGTGCATACGCAGACTACTTTTTAACTATGCTGGTGATGTTGCTTTTCTGGGTTGGTTGTTGCAAAGAGAAGAACAATAAGTGCTAATTAAAATAAGTATATATTCCACGGGATCTGGAACTTCAAATCAGTTCGGCATGTGAAGTAAAAATAAAGCAGTTTCAATAATAGCGATTTCGGTACGGAGGTTTAAGCTGCCATACAGGTGTGTTCCACATAGTAACTTACTGCTGCTGTTGCATCGATTAATATCATAGGGAATGCTGTGCGTGGCTCTCATGTTTATGTACTCACTATCGCTTCATTTTGGACAAGCAGCAGAGCTCCCTCATTCAACTAGTAGCAAAACGGCAAAATGTAAACGTGTACCGTATCTATGCTCAAGCCGGTTCCTCGATGGTTACATTCACACTCTTCATTTAGTTTGGTGAGAATGAGAAAAAAAATATACTGCAGCTATTATTAATATTTTTGTGCAAGAAAGGTTTCAAAACGGAACATGAGCTGTAAGGGGAGAATTAGTATGCATTTACCGGTGCAGATCGAGTAAGAAGAGCCACTTGCAAAACCTGAAACAAGTTATCAAAACCCAAAATGCCACTTTGAAGTAATAATTAGTAAACAATCTCATGTATGGTGGATATACAGCTGTCAAAAAGGGTAATAATCATGGACAGCTGTGCAGGAAGCTAAACTCTACACACAAACTTTACCGAGGCCCTTATCTGTGACAGCCACTCTGATCTCTCTCTAATCTCTCTAAGCTGTACAAACAATCGCGGCTACTCAGCATACTTTAAGACAACACAGCACATGTGACTCGGCTGCTCTCATGTATGCACGCATGTAGACAAGCCACTGAGATACACACAGTGCTACATATATTGACAATTATACGACATCTTCAGGTCCTATAGACTAATTCCGAATGAAAATGTATACAGCCAGCGCTAAAAAGAATACCCCTATAACGTCATAAACATTGCAAATTAATTGTCATCCCTTCATGCATTCTAAGCTTCACTCACATTTATTCACGCAAGGTCTGATAGGTTGCTCTATGACAGACTCAAAATATCATTAAAGAGGCATAGCTCATTCTATTGACCTTCATAATTTTGAGCTCATAGTGATGATGGTTGTCAATCCTTGCTAGTAATTTTAAACATACATGGCAAAGGAACACTAATATAAGTGTCCCTTATGTACAATATTGACAGGAGAAAAGAGAAACGCCAAAAGTCAATATGAATGTATCGTAAAAATACTCGATATAATAATTACATAAGATAGGTCAAACCTAGGACCATATACGCAGAATCATGTCTATGAAATAAATAGTTTACTACATTTTTCTTGCCTACATTACACTTTTAAATCAGTTTGTTTGTGTGGATTCACAATGTAGAAAGTTGCCCAACTTCATAGTTTATATCTTATGTTGGCTCATTTCTAATTATTTCCGTCTCCACGCTTATATGACAGTTACGTTACAGTTGATGGTTCTTCTTGGCGCAAGGTATTGGTATGTATCAAATATATTAGCTTATGGTTTAAGCCGGCTCTCAACCCACAAAATTTGCACTAATGGGACATGCTGCAAAATCAGATTCTCGGAACTTCATGTACCCTTTTGGTTAATAATAAGATTTTTTCCCTTATGCAGCATGGGTTTAACCCATACGTGAGTAAGCTACATGCGCCCTCTTACTGTGATGAAGCTTGCAGGATATTCTTTAAAGTGCATTGTTGATTGAAAACTATCTTCATCAAATAGGAAAGGAGTTATCAAACACTTGCCGACAGTAGTAACTATTGCGAGAACTCTATGTGGAGATAAGAAGCCACGGTGTCTTGCTGTAATACAGACAAATTTTATTAAATAAGTATTGAATTTTAAAATACCTATAGCGTAACTATCAAGCAGTGTAAACCATTGGGGTATGAACCATGTAACTGGATCTTGAAAATACATCCACTCTTCATAAGTTTGTGTATCAAAGTCTTTTCAGCCTATCATATATTATCGATAGCGACTTTCAATTATGGAACAAAGCAAAGGTTACTGACAAGTCAAACCTATCGTTCGTTCAAGACAATACACATCGTTACCGAAACTAAATTATGCTATGGCGGCTATTCTCTAATATAAAAAAACAAAAATCGATCTCCGTACTTACACAGTCCAGGCTCTATTATTGTTTTACAGTTTCATAGTCGCATAGCTTGAAGTCACTTAGAAACAGCACTGTAAACAATGAATAGATGCGAGTCATTGAATTGCCTAAAGACTTAGCTTTCTAACCAATCATCTTACAGTAGACAGAGATACAAATAAGGCATACCCATATGTGTGTTGAAAAAAGTCTACATCTCTCTACATTAACCCTAATTAAAGTTAAAGCTGCGTACAGATTTACGAGCTATTAATTGACGAGTATTGGTTTTACTGCCTTAAACTACTTTGAGGGGAAAATTTTTAAATTCGAGCAAGACTGGGTTGTAATTTTTAATGAGTATCTCAAGTTCCAGGTTACGAGAATTAGTATTACAAGTCAAGTGGAAGTGAGTAAATATTCTAACTGCGTGCATGTTTCATGCCCTAGATATAATACCCTAATAATAGTTCTGCAATATATAGAAAACTGAAAGGCTATTCAAACTGCGTCTTCTAATTTGCATTAGGTAATAATAACCAACATTGAGATTTGCCGGCAGTAATTATCAGAGGCTGAGCTTCAGTTACATTTTTAATCTCAGTAATCAAAATTATGGGCTGAAATAATGCAGGAAAAAATGCCACAATTCTTTAAATCGCACTTTAAACTGTGCTTTGTGCATAAGCAATGCACATCAAACTTGTTTTGCCTGCTTCTATTTTCTAGATAAACAGGATTAATTAACTGATAATAATAATACTGCTGCAATAAAGATGCTAAAGATTCGTGCCATATCACATATTGAAATTAAATTAATTATTTATTCTAATGTTTAATTTATCAAAATAGATTGACTGTGCATAAAACTCAGGCATCTTCGTAACATTCTCTATAACTTTTCCTGCAACTATAACTTCGTTGTCTATAGTACATATAAGAATTAAAATATTATTGTAATAGGTACTCTTCTGACATGGTATGACCAAGCCAGAAGGCAAAAAGAATATATTACATTTAGGTTTGCGTGATCATTACGCAATGATATGTAGGACCATTTTGGTACTGAGTTCTACTACCTTTTTAGATTCACAATATACATATTTGTTTGTGGAATTCAGGTTTTACATCGGCCGGCACGCCTGCTGAACCCATTTCTGGCGATTAGATTCTCAGTGGGTTGCATTAAGTCAAATTTTGTTAAAATCTTTTTGTGTGTAACTGTTGAAAGTGCATTTCTGATTTCAACTCTTCTTGAAAACACAACTTTAAAACTGAAGAGTAGGTATGACCAAGAATACTGCATCTTTCTTGTAATATATGTGTTTTTATTAGGTTTAGCCCTACTAAAGTACTGTCCAAAAGAACTAACATAGCAGATAAATAAATGCTATTAGTGTATAAAAATACATATAAATGCAGAGACAGCTGCAAGTGCTTTAAGAAATAAGCCGTCAAACTACTTTGAGTGGGCTCCTCACGCGCGCTATGTTCGATATCTATCTGCCTTGTATAGCGCTGGCTCCCAAACATTCAATAACTTTGCAATAAAAGCCGCAGTGAATAGATTAATTTGCCACTTTGCATCGTAATCTATTCACCGCTGTAGACTCTCGGTACTTTCAACCCTGCTGATTTTACTTGATGCGCGAACCCACCAAACCCAATCTTTTTCTCTGCACCATGGAGACTGTTACCGGAATTAGGACACAGTTCCCTTTATTACATACTTCAAGCTAACCCTTTTTCACAGTATACAAACCAAAAGCTTATTGCACATCTTACACTTCTACATAGGCTAGTGCTAACACCATCTCAGGTTATAACCTTAGTTTACTTGAGAACCCAATTGTATGTAAATGTGCAGCTCAAATTAGACTCGCTTGCGGCGGTAATGTCTTCGGGGACAGTGAGCACCCTCAGTATGTTTATGTCCACTCCATCAGCAATCCACGTATCTCGTCTCCATAGATTAGGATGCAGCTTAGAATCACATCTTATTTCTCTCTCGTCTATTAAGAGCGGGACGCAAAGAAAGAAAAACAATTTTTACGTCGAATTGTTTGCCCGCTACGGGCCCTCGGTCTTTTTCGTATTTTGCCTTTCAGATCGCTGTTCTGCTTGTTTTAGCTCTGGACTCAAAGCTAGTTTTATAGTATGACTTCTGAGTTGTTGGAACACTATTGTAATCAAGTGTTAAGATTTAGGGCGAAAATCATTTCCAATAATACTAAGAAGTAATACTAAGAAGGTAGCAAAGCCTTTACCAACAGGGCTGTTACTCTTGTGTTTCTTTTTTTTACAGCAAAGTTAACGTCTTTTGCCCAAGTACGCGAATACGAGCGGGCATTAAGTATAACCTGCCCAGATTTACAGAAAAATTGCAAACAATCATGGTAGTTCAAAGTTTTTTTCGCCTTAATTTGATAAGATTAATTTGATGTTACGTTACAACTGTATTATACAGATGGCTTATCTTCTTTAGTTTTTTTAGAGACGTTTTTTTGCTTCATCTATGCGCAATTCTATTCATAAAAATATAATAATAGATGATGTAGGCTTGCGTACGCTAATTTGTTCTAGATTGACAAGATAGGACATATATATTACCACCCTTTGATGCATACACGAGATAGTAACCCCTGTATTATTGCCATTTATATATATATAGTAGTATATACCGCCAAAAAGTATTTTCATATTCAAAGTAAAAGTGAGAGTTGTTCCAGATGTTGAAAGCTGGTATATACAGTCAAATTATCATTTTATAATCCTACTCACCTACGACACGCTGCACTGGAAGTATACTTTCACATACAAGCTTTGAAAAGGCTAGATGAATTACTAAAGTGCAGAACAATCACATTCTATTGCTGACGCTAGAAGCATCCGATGGCAACTCGCACTAATGCTTGCTAGCTTGAGAGCGTGATGGTGATTGCATAAGAAATGCTAAATAGTATTGCAGTTCTTTGAAAAGAATTAGATATGCACGACGAACCAATATCCTTGAAATGGTACTTCACTGTGTATGCTGATATTGAAAAATTCTTTGGTTTCAAATACTTTCACATAGTACTCCATCATACTGACTATAAGAAAAACTGTTATTTCTTTGACTCATAAAACAAAATAAGTTGTTAAGTTTTGATTTATGAGAATCGTATTTATGCTTATCGAGATTAATCAAATCTTGCCTGATGGCAAAAACAGGAATTTTTTTGTTTAGCAACTGTCTCTGTATGCATTCGGATGTGTGTTAAGCTTTACAGATATTAGTGTGATTAATTTTTATAGTGCTGTTTTTATCGCTATGTTGTGCTGGGTTTTTAGTAAGACTATTATTCATTAGTATATTAGTAAACAGCAAAATATAATGCCAGCGAAGGACTGCAAAGGTCTGCGTTAGCGTCCACACACTATACTTTTTGCTGATTTTCACGAGTAAGAGTAATTAACAAGAGAGGTAGAATACGAAGCAGAGGCAATAGAGAGTTTTTTGTCTATCTAGTCGCACCATGTTGAAGTTCATCTCAAAGATATTCATTGTGAGCAAAAAGTTTGCCGATGTCATATAGCAAGCTGTATTAGTCTCAATTCCTGCCTTACTGGCATGGACCAAACTATCCCCCGTGCTGGATTGCAGACCATCGTTTTGGCGCCTGTGCAGCAGCTGCATCTGCACCAGAAGCTGCACTGCACTATGCACGCTTCTGCGCGCCGCGCTAAGGTTTAAATATATTACATACAATGCACACGCCACTAACATTTTGAGTTTATTAGGCAGCCAGCAGCAGCGACAGCGATTTCTGATTTCATTTCCCATTTTAAGCTGATCCTCCGCTTGAGAGTGTGCTAGCTTACGGAGACACAGATAGTACTTAACATTTCCATTTCCTCTGTCTTCTTCCCATAATCGTTTATCCTTGCTTCGCAAACACATCTCTTTGTCCTTTCAGTTCTTTCACTTTCCTTCGTTCTCTTCTCTCCCGGCTCCATAACAGTCTATTACCTTCAAAATCATAGAAGGGGTGACAAATAAGCGCAGAAATTTACTCGGAGGTCGCTAATTACTATTCATCCAAATACATTTTTACCTCGGATAAGTACGATAGTTTATATATTGGATTTTTCTCCTCAAGGTTCTTCACTTCAAAATATCGTACTTTCAATAGCAACGCTCAAATATTATAAGTAAACGCGTCAGCAGGTTGTTTTGCGTTTTGATTTGCCATCTGAGTACATTCATAAGCACCCTCTTTTTTTTTCGGTAAGATCTCCCAAGTGTGTTTGACCTCCTGTCAGTGCAAGTGATTGTGTTCTACTTGGTGTTATTAGGCCATTGTATAAGCCACACATTAAGAAAAGAAATAAAAAAAATTAGCAAAGTGATAAGCTAGTATGCCATTTATTACCAATATGACTAGACTTACTGAAGCAAACACAAGTTTTACACCAAGTATAAATAACAGTGACGATGAGAAAGCTCATGTCAACCTACCGGCCACGGATAATATGAATAGCTCTACTTCTAAAATATCCCATGTTGATAGGTCACCAAGGTCAAAGCATGTGTCTTTACCATCAATCACATCATTAACAGCTCCAATATCGAATGTTCAACAACAGCAACAGCAGCAACCTCCACGTCTAAATGAGACAACACCTTCATTGTACATACCTTTCAATTATCCAAACGCACAACCTGGTATACCAGATATGAAACGAAATAGTATAGGTGCTGAAAATCATCACTTAAAGCTCTCAGAACCTCGTCGTTCCATCACCGAGTTATCAAGTGAATTATTAGCCCGCTCAACTTCAAATCCAAATAATAATGAAACTCCAACCCCACAAACTTTACATAACTCAAATGTTTTACCACCATTACATGCCATCGTCTCCCCTATTAGTCCATTGGTGTCGTATACTGTTGCATCATCTCCTTCTAGTTTGCATTCTGATTCTTCCTATTTGAAAAGAGATTCTTTCAGTAGCATATTCTCTATCAAGACTACCGTCTTTGTCATCTGATAATAAAATACTTCAAGGTCAACAACCTAATGGTGTGCGTTCTTCTGCAAGTGATTATTTCTCTACATCAGCAACTGGTAGACCCAGATTAGGTTCTTTGCCTGACTTTTTAACGGGACAATTTTCTACTGAAAGAAAGTCCTCTATCAGCAAAGAATTATTAAGAAAAACGTCAAATGAAAGTATTCATGACGTTCATAACAGCAACAGCGCTCATAACAATCAGGCTGTCGTTTATGATCCCGTACTTGGAAAGAGAAAACCTGTCGTTTCGTCTACCTCACACCATGTTGAAGCTTTGACGCCTGTTGATAACCGCAATCAGCAACAACAGCAACAGCAACCGCAGCAACCGCAACATAAGAATAATCATAATAATCAACCTTCTCCATCCTCAAATACATCTATCAATACTATAACTGATCAAAGAACTGGATCTGTTACTCCCAAGGTTATTTCACCAAAGTCTTCTCACTCTACTCCAATTAATGATCACGCGGCAATGCATAACTCTAACAATAGTGATGACGATAATGTCATTGTTAATGCTGATGCGGAAAAGAAAACAACTAGGATTGTCAGAAGACGTACAAGAACAGGATGTTTGACCTGCCGTAAAAGAAGGATTAAGTGTGATGAAAGAAAACCATTCTGTCATAACTGTGAGAAATCCAAGAAAGTTTGTGCAGGATATGAACATGTTCCATATGGTGCTAGAAGATATAGATACATGTCTCAACCCACCAATCAACCTCCATATCCAATAATGATTCAGGCAAATCAAGATCAGATGAGCCAGTCATTTATTTCCACTGCATCTCCTCGTCATCATCCTCCTCATTCAAATGGACTACCCGCAGCCCCCGCTGGAAACTCACATTCACCAAATCAGTATGGTATCCAAATTGTTGCTGGGCCTCCTCATCCTCACCAACATCCACATATAGCTCCTCCTAATAATTCAGGGGTACCAAATGGATATAGTGAAAAAGTTGAAAATAATCAAGCGGTTCCTGTTGTGGTACAACCTCCTCATGGCTTAGTTAATGGATTTGCTCCACCTCCAACGCAACCACCACCTCAGCAGTCTGGTGTTTATATTGTTAATCAAGCGCCAGTTGGCTCAAATGATCCATCCAGACAACAATACCAAATGGCTTCTCCATCCCAAGGACAACAACAAGTACAATATCAACCTCAATTAATTGCCTCGTCTCCTGGAAATGGCGGCTCTTACATGATTGCTAATCCACAACAAGTTATTGGGGTGTATTATACAACTGCACCAATTCAACAACCCGTTAGTGCTTACTATCCTCCCTCTATGGATCCTCACCAACAAATTCATGTGCAGCATATGCAATTACATCCAGGACCATCCAGATCAGCCTAGAAATGTTATTTGTCTTGTCATTCCTCTCTTTTTTATCAACCTTTATCATCAGTCTGTCTTCTCTATTTCTTTGAGGATTCTTTTCAATGAATAAAATATACTTGTATTTTTGTTATTTATTTATTTATACCTGCTTTTGCTTGCAATGATTCAATAATTTTCGGTCCCTCTTTGTTTCTATTTCTAATTTGTCTATTTTTATTGCTGGTTGTTGTACTCTTTTTATCAATTGCTCGGTTTGCATTTTACTTTATTTAATAGCGATAGACCTTGCTAAGTATTTATTTATATTAATTTTATCTTACTGTTTTTAATCTTAGAGATTACAAAAAAATGTTTGCTGTGCAGCTCTTTTCAAACAATATATACTGGATATAGATATTAACAATCGCCAGAACCTTCAAGAGTTGGTGAAACAGTACTAAAACAGCATACTTGCTATACCGACCATCCTACACTTAGAGAGGAAGTTAAAACAGTTTCATGTACTTAATTTCGTTGATAAAAACGGAGGACTATGATAATCTTAAAAATAAGATACTTCAGCAATCAAAGTTATTCAAAAAAAATATTTACATCTAACTGGCACGGCTACACAGTATATGATTTAAAATAAAATGAGTGAGCTGTAAGCAACTGATGTTTGCAATGTAATTTAGGAGTAAATGTACAGGCATAACTTTGAATTACATTCCAGATGACTGTTTCATTTCAAAATTAGCTTGTTGACTGAGAAGCTTCTTAATGAGTGTAGCTAGATGGTAACAGTCAAAGCGTAACGGAAATAATGTTTTTATCCTAGGCTAAAAGTGGAAACAAAGGTATACGCCGTGCCATATAAAGAGGTTGTTTAAAAACGTCATGAACAAACTATCTAAAACCCAGTAAAAAAACCGACTAAAATAGTTGATATACAAGTAGGCCACGCAAGATTAAGGCTCAAAGACTAACTGACGCAGTCTGATGCGGGGCTATGTAAGCTGGGCATGCGCCTATGATGACCCGCAACACGCGCCTAATTGCTTAGCGCCACCTAATTTTGGCTATCTCAAGGGATATCTTTGGCCGCGCGGCAGCTGGGCAGTACATATATACATGAAGCACCACAATGTCTGCGTCTTTCCCTCATCTGGACCCACCGTGGCATGGCCTCTGCGGGCTGTCTTTAGAATATCCGTGCGCTTTGCTGCCGATCACCGCCACTTGAATAGCGCATGGCGCCATTAGTGGTCTTACTACCAGGCACTTTCACAGCTTACCTCCCATATCACACACGTCAGACCTTTACCTGAACTATCATTACGGTATGATACTACCATTAGAAGTAATGGTATATTTTTACTGTGCTTAGAATTATAAGAAAACTTTAAACAATGCACTCCGTCGATTCATACCTCGCTCGTACAAAATACACACCAAAAAAGAACATGCAGTCAAGAAGAAGGTTACAAAATTCAGAAAATAGAAATACGTCCGGTGATGACCGAACTAGTGCATAATATTTTGGCAGATAATAGACTTCAGTTAACCAAGCGACGTTTTGATGTACCGTACACTTTCCACTTTTAATTCAACAGTATTGACTTCTGGTGTATTTTGTATATGTTCCGATTTATTAAATTGCTAACTCCCTTTTACAGCAACAGATACAGTTTCTGATTTTACCCTCCTAAAAGATGATTGATAATAGGTTTTGGAACACCTCACAAGAGACAATGGTTTTTTCGAATATGCCATTTTGCCTGAATTCATCCTAGATGTTTGATCTGCTTGGCTGCCAAAATAAGCGCTTTTCGGGCTCTTTTTTTACCTAATCGGTGATATTTGAAGATTCAACCTCGGCGGCTCAAAGTAGCAAGTTATAGTATATTATTTGCATTATAACAAGAAGCTCTCTAGTTATAATAATTTCATCCGATATATGCCTGCTACTAAGAACTATACTTATGCCTACCGTGTAAAGTGCTTTGACTATTAAACAAAAGTTTATTTCAGTTTCTTTTTTTCTTTATGTGATCGTATCATTTAAATTAGGCTGCAACTATATTTTTCAAAAATTGAATTTATTATAATTTGTGAACTCCTGTGGAATATTATAGTCTGCGAAAATATATGCTTTGAAGCATCATGAAAGCAATGATGCTGAAAAACAATTAGCTGAGAAAGTGTATCTTTAAATTACCTTCTTTGCATTTGAACATTACTTTTGCTGTTTTCATTTTCACTTCTTAAAGTTTGTTTATTATCTGATTCACTTGTTTTGCTTGCTAGTTACTTATCTACTGTGGAATTGGCAATCTAAGTTATAGTTTGCATGTAGCAAGTATTATGATCTACATGTAAAATTTGGCTTGTTAAGGCAATATACATTAACTAACTACACTTCTCAAACCTTTACAAAGCCACAATATTGTTATATCCTTGAAAAAGTACGAAGCTGTTTATCAGGATGTTATCTATATATCAAGCATGACACCAATGAATGGGGAATGTATAATTCACTTTTAACTCATTCATGATGTGCTTGTATCTCCTTTTTTCAGATCCTATCATCAGTAGCTAACAATAATTGAGAAGAAAAAAGATATTGAACATGGTTATGTTCCTTTTTATCTATTTTTTCAATTGACAACTATTTAAGACGCTCTTACGTACCTGCCGTTTTTTTTTTTTCTTTGCCATTAAAACTGACCCTTTCTCTATCGCTCACATAACAGTGTTAAAGTAGAGGACAGAATCATATATATATATAAATATCGTTTCTTCGCTTGCCATGAGCCCATTCAACCACTTCATTAACGCAAATCACTTCAGTTTCTATTTTATGCGGCGCGGCGGCTTTTTCAATAGCGACAACATAAACGATTTACATAGGTTTTAAACAGAATTTGCTTTTGTGGCTCAGTTGGTTAGAGCGTCAGTCTCATAATCTGAAGGTCGAGAGTTCGAGTCTCCCCAAGAGCATTTTTTTGCTTCAATTTTTTTTTTATTCTGTAATTTTCGTTAATTAATTGTATTATATTAAATTAGATATGTAATTTCGTTAATTAATCATATTATATTGAACCTGCTATATAATTGACTAGATATGTATAAAAGGATATCTGCATAAGCAAAACGAAACTAAATTAAAACGACACCAATCAAATGAAGGTAAAACAATAAATTAATAGTGGATTGTAAAACTGATTAGAGAAATTTATTTTGCTAGCTATAGCTGCCAATGCCTAGATAACAAACACAATATATTTCTCCAAACAGCAAACAGAAAAAAAGCAACAAAAGAAAGAGACGAAAAATCAAATTATATAATCAATGAATAAGTTATTATTTCTTAGTTTGGATGGTGATTTCTTCTTTATATACAGGAACTTCGACGGTTGGTTGGGCATCTGGTGCATCAACAGCACTAACGTTCCACTCATTTAACTCCATTTGATGTTCACGCTCAATTGCATATTTCACTGCTTCTAAAACGTTTTCACAAATGTGTTTAGGCTTATACTTAGGAATAGTGCCACCTTGATAAACACCCGTTTTCACTAAAATGGAATGCCAAGATTCATCATGTGAATTGGCAAATCTGATATCAGACTCTGGTGTATCACCAACGAAATAAACAGTTGATGCTGGTGGTAAATCTAACGTCAACTGAGAAAGTTTCTGTAATGTCAAACCTTCGTCGTCAGATTCATCTTCTGAATCTTCATTATCAGTGTCAGCAAACACTGGTTTACTCTTTGCTTCTTCTTGTGCAGTGGGTCTACGTGTTAAGCCTGGTCTTACAGCAGGTTGTTTTTGAGCACCAAATGTTAAACCTTCATCATCGTCTTCATCTGAATCACCACCTTTCTCACTTCCTGCATTACTGTCAGCTTGAGAACTAATTTCTTGGAAATGTTCTTCTAAAACATCTTTTCTCCAGTGGGACAAAACTTTAGCGGCGTACTTGAAAGTACCTCTTTGTGGTTTACCAAACCTTGTTACTTTCAACTCTTTGCCTGTATGTTCTCTGTATAATGCCGCTATTGATACTTGTAAGGCTCCCATACCGTATCTGGATAATTTATAGTTGGTAGCCCAAACGAAATCTGAGTGAGCAAAGTAAATGGCTGGACCTTCTTCGAAGGATTCACTAATAGTACCCATATAACCATTCTTGGATAAAATTAATTCTAAAATAATTTGTTGATCTGCGGCCCAATTTCTTGAATCGGCGAAAACCAAAATAGCATCAATTTTAGTCTTAGAAAAATCAACGTCTTTCTTACACACTTTCTTATCTTCTTCAGTCAAAGTGTAGTAAGGGGACACGCTTGGATTCCAGTACATGACATCTAATGGAATATAGACATTCTTGAAACCATAATGTTCAGCAACTTTACGGCAAGCATCGCCAACACCACCAACAACTAAAACATTGTTATAAACGGATACTAAATCTTTCATTGGAGTATGACCTTGAATGATCTGGTCTTCCGTTATTTCGGTTTCTAATCTTTTTGAGAGATCTTGTGATCTGGCTTGTTCAGCTCTTCCACCACCATTTGTTACAAAAATGTATGGAACTTTGATATTATATGGATTTTCACCGTTAAGCATTCTCATAGCTTGCTTGGCCTCGGGTATAGTATCAGGACCTTTGACAATAACACCATCGATATCAAAAGCAAAAGCATATGAGGCAACACGTGCATGGTCAATAAGCGTCTTTTTGTAACGTATGCCATCAGACGCCATTGATAGCTTGGAGCCACTTTTTCTTAAATTTGACATAGAGGACTTAGGTAAAGCATCGGAGAGTTTAGTCATACTGTGCAAACCACTGGCGGATGCCCACTGATCGGATAATGAAAGAGAAGAAACTCTTTTCTTTCTTGGAGCCGGTGTCAATTGATCAATACCATCGTTATTCAAATACGACGATGAAATCGAAGGTGACAAAGGTGTATTGCTCTTAGCAGAGTCACCGGTAGGTTGAGCGGAAACTTGGTTGATATTACTCATTGGATGATGGCAAATTCAAACCTTTGGGAGTAGTGATCTATAAAACTATCTTTTAACTGTCAATATAGTCAATTGAGGTCAATTAAACTATAATAAATGTGTTATGATTTTGAATACATCGCAAATAGTAGTGGTACATCCACACGTAAAGGCCATATGGAGGGATGCTAGCCACTTATATAGTGGCGAGCCTACACGACATGGGCTGCTCTGGATGAAGGCGTGACGTAATCACTTGCTTTCTTGCCTGCGGCTCGAACCTTCTGTGACATTCTCTAGTATGATGCAGATTGTCGTGGTGCCAGATTCGCCGGGCTGAGCTTGACTGCTAAATTTTGCACTGGACAGATTTAACATGCCTTTTATCTACAATACACGCTTATAAAGCATCATCTATACAGGTCATGATACCTTACATCAAGATAGCTATATGCAGCGCTTAAAGCACAAAATAAAAAATAAAAAATAAGAAAACGTTTTGCCTAGAGAAAAAATAGCGTTTAGATCTCAACAGCACTAATCAACACTACAGCCAGTACATTTATATGAGCTACAGTTACTAAATTAAAGATTAGCGGACGAATTTATTTCTTTCTGGATTCAAACAATAACAAGTAAGGATATCGTGAGCTAAACCGCAGCTAAGTTAGCTCTTAATTGCTCTTAGCGGCGCCTTTAATAGAACCCTTATTGGAAAGCCACTCACTCTTCTCTGAGTTATGCCTCTATGCTCTATTGAAATTTTACGTTCATAGCTAGGTCTGTCCTACAAAGTTCTCTTGGTGGTAGCATGCTTATGCTTTTGAAAAAACGTTACGTTTTGCAGAGAGACTCGTTAATATAAAGCAATTGGCCAAGATAAAAAAATGGTCTTAGGTTAAGTTGCTGTGAAAAATAAATCAGACTTACTGGCGTTCGCTGCCCAATTTTGGGCTGTTCGATGATTTCATCTTGATATTTTAGTTTATTGTATATACAGAATAACTCCTACAGGGTAAGTTAAGTATATTCTCTCACGTTTGATTATACGTAGGTAGTCTATATATACGAGACTAGGTTGTAAGCTCATTTATTAAGTGGTTGCGCAACAGAATTGCGAGATTTTGTCTTCTATTATAACATGAAAATTCTTCGAAAAAGATCATAAATGTGCTTTTAGCTGTTTGATGTCAGCTTTTATAGACTCAAATGATATCGAAGTACGGCATGTCCAAATTAATTGCCTTTTCTTGTAAAAGAAAATGGCTAAAACAATAATATATAAGTACAGTTTTAAGATTTTACTGGCTGCAATTATAGTAAATGTTGACAGATAAAATATTGAATGACTACTAATATATAAAGCAGAAATGAATTTAAGATGAGATAATATGAACTAGCCTAAGCTGACACAAATTGTTTTGTCAATGGATAATCTGGATGAATCTTATAGATGGAGTTCTTGAACACAATCCTACTAATGAATTTTGTAATCAAGAAATGAACCAATAGGGGAACGAAAATTTGCACTGTTTGTAAATTAGTAAACTGAGAAGTGCTTTTGTAAGCTACATATAGTGACCACATCACAATAAAACAGTGGATGATTAACAACACTGGTATACATATCCTAACAAAGATGTAACCAAAGTATAAATTCCAATGTTTATCCGTAAATTCTTCGTTATCAATTGTGAACACATTAGGTTTAACTTTTTCATAGTTAAGGGTTCTCTTTCCATCTTTATATCCCTTAACTTGTAAATCATTAGGAATTTCGGGTATTTGTTTTACTTCCTTTGAAAATTTGGAACTTAACGATGATCTTGTTGTTCGACCACTTCCCTTCTTCTTAGTGTTGGTTATTATTGGTTTCAAGTCTGCAAAATCAGCCATAGTGTGTGATTTTTATTGTTTAGGCTCAGTTGCTATCTATATATGTCGTTGTGTAAACAGCAATCTCCACTAACACAATAGAAGTATTTGATACGTAGACGGTCTGATAAAACTGCTTATATACGTTTTATTAGTGAGAGCTTCGATTGATTAATTGACTGATAGTTAAATCTCTTATCTCGCATTCGTTGACCATATTCGTAAATGACAGAAGCGCGACAAATTATGCTTACTTAAACAATGTTGTGTGGATGACCTTCTAGATCTGAGTTATAAAACTTAACAATGTGTATTAAAACAAAATAACAGTTTAAATATATATTATATAAATATTTGATAACATATAGTTGTTTCGAAGGTCCTCAATACACTCAAGAAAATCGGTAAGCAACCTTTTACAAAAGGAAACTGAAAAATATTGTCGTTATTCAAAATATCACTTTGCAAATTCAAAATTAATATTTGAATTTAAACATAAGCTTTTTATCAATTACAAAAGGGAATTAAATTGGTTTTGAACAGTATATAAAAATTAGGTAATAATAAAGAACCATACATCAAACGACATTATGATATAGGGCATACATATGAAAGGGTCAATCAATAAATAGTAAAATAAATAAATAATAAGTAATAAATAAGGGAGTGACAGCACATGAAGGAAGTCACATCAATAAATAAATAAATGAATAAATAAATAAATAGATAAATAAATATGAATAAGTAAGTAACTAGTAAAAGAAAAAACACTCCATGATGTGTTTTGTAAATAAATAAATGGTCGATTAATCCATAAATAGTAAAAACTAAAATTCATAATTCGTAAATAAAAAGTAGCAAATCTGTAAAGTATTCCCAAAATAAAAACAAGAAACTAATCCATATACTCTTCTTTATTCTCCATAAATACTCTTAAATGGAACAAAGCATTGCTTAAATTTTGGAAAATCACAAATTTTAGATTCTTGTCATAAATGAAGCTAAATAAAAACTCACCAATTTTCAATAATTTAAAAGGTAGTTTGAATGAAATCAATTCATTAATCATTAAATCTCTATCTCTTTGTCTTGCAAAGGAATCAGTATTAGACGTTGATGATACTGGCTGTGGTGATGTATCCATCTCATCTGAAGCAGATTTACCTAATAATGAAGAGGTCAAATGATCAGTTGCAAAGCTTTTGTTTGTGTTGTTAACCACATTGCTGATGGTTAAACTCGAAAACTCACTTTCAAAATCATGATAGCCATAGTTAATCTTCAAAAAGAACTCAAGATTCAAATAAATTTTAAAAATCTTCTTATAGTAATTAAAGCACAATTCTCTGTACTGTTCCATGTAAGCATCATTACTGTTGTTGGAATTATTGTTCTTGAATTTAGTCTCATTGCTTAAAATTGTGGACTGTAGTTCAAAATGTTGAACAAAACTGACATTAGAATGACCAAATTGAATCTTTTGCTTAAAGACTCGTTCATAATTAGTAATGAATTTAATTAGATTTAAAAAGATATCAAATAAAACCTGCATGTCAATTGAAAGTTTGTTTTGAAAGTTTTCAACATCTAGTTCACCTAATTCTGGATCCATAATTTCTTTCATCTGATCTTCATTAATACTCAAAGTATTGATTCCAATAGTAGTATCTCCATTAGATGGTTTGAAAAATATAGTTTTCAATACATCGATACTCTTTTCCAAAACACCCAAAAGTTCCACATTGAACTCCTCATTTTCAAAATCCGCTTCACTATAGTTGTAATTATTATAAAATAATTCACAAACATCAGACCAATTCTTTAACCAAACATTCTCTTTGATCTTGTTCAAACTGATCAAAGAAGAAAATTTCAAATATAAGAAATTATTTAAAATTTTGGAATCAGTTACAATATCACTAGACAAATTCGTGTAATTTATATTACCAGAAAGCATCAAATCCCAATTTTTAACAACGTTCATCAATTTCGTATTATTAAGTTCAGCATTCAAAGGATTAAAGTCAACACCACCAATCATCGTTGAACTATTATTCACACGTGCCAATTGTAAGAAATAATTGAATTGATGTAATCCATTTTGCAAACAGATCAAACCATATTCACTAACGTTTCTTTGAGCAAAGAAATTAACACCATGAACACAACCATTTTTTGAATCCAACATATTGAAATCATAATTTATCAAATCGGTTAAAATAGCAGTGAAGGTAGTTGAAATCGTTGAGGAAGATTGTCTTTGTCGCTGTTGTTGTGTTTCGTAATTTCTCAACATTGACGATTTAAAATGGGATAGCGAGTCACAGTTCCATAATGAGGAATCGACAGGTAGTTCAATATACAAATCATCAGTCTTCAATGATGGAACGATATTGTATAAAGATGATAATAGAGCAGAAATATGGAAAACTGTATGAATGGAACGAATCGTTGATTCATATTTGATAAAATTGTCAAAGTAAGTTTGATCAATGACATCAGTTTCTGGATTATATTTCCAATTTAAAACATTTAAACCTGAAGATTTAATCAATGAGTTTAAAGCATTGACTTGACGAATAATTATATTCAAGCTGATTTCATTATCTGCAAATAATCCATAAACAACAGACAAAGTTAATGATTGAATCAACCATAATGGTGAACCATTATCTGAATAACTTTGATCCACAGCCACACCAGATCCTTTCAATTTAGCAGCCATAGAAGCAGCCGTCTTTTTTCTTGAATCCAAGTAAACATGAATACAACGTCTTGAAGCTTCATAAAGATTAGATGCATCATTTTTCTTGTTACTTACAACAGCACCAATAGTAGCAATTAATAATGGAAGACATACGAGTGAAACTCTAGTGTTATCAATAGTATTTTCATCGTTTGATACCAATGGATGGATATTAATTGTACTTAAAATCATTTTAATTAAAGAATACTCGTTCAAAATAGACTTATGAATAAATGGATGATGAGTCAAGAACTTTTGAGCAAATTGTTCAGTATAAGCGTTTAATTTATTATTATCTGGAACAGTTGGATTAGGAACTCCAATAAAAGGATATTTTGTTAATGATTGATAGATATAATGTCTTATTGTTGGTGTGAACAATTGAGTTCTTGAATATTTATCAAATTTATCATGATGTGCTAATTCATTATGAGGTTTAACATTAATGTTATTCTCACCATTAAATCCATCATTGTCTCCGTGACTCATATTGTTGATGTTTTCTTGATTACCCAGAGAGTTATTATTATTATTACTAGATGTACCAACTGGTTTATTTATACCATTAAATGATCCATTGTTATCCATATATGAAGAAGATGCATTGGAATGAAGTTGATTCATATTGTTATTATTGCTAATTGGAGTATTAAGGAAATTAGATGATGCATTAAGACTATTGATTCTACTTGAATTCAAAGGTGTTGGCTGCCTGGAACCCGGTATACCAGCTGAACCCGGATTAGAAACTGAATTATCTAATAAGATAGGTGAAATAGTTGCATTTGAAGAGCATGATGAGCTATTGGGAATTGTTTGTTGATCTATATTACCATAAAATGAATAACCTTGAGAAATCTTATAATTCTTAGAACCATTCAAATCTGTTATTTCTTCTAATTCATCATCAATATTCTTCATTAATGTCCTATTAATCCTATCGGTTAAAGATTGATTATAAGCTTGATTAGGATTCGTTATATTGCCAATTAATTGATGGTCTGGACTTAAAACGCTTCCATTACTTGAATCCGTATCTGGAGAATCTTGTAATTGAATATATCTGTAATTGGAATTATTAGTCACATAAGTATTATTCTGATTAGGTGGCATACCAGGTTTATCAAAGTTCAAAGTGGTGTGGGTGAATAATGATTCAACGTTTCTTGAAGGGACGTCATAAAATGAGTAACCTGTTATATCTTGATTCTTTGAAATCGGATCATCTGGGGCCAATTCTTCATGAACGAAGTTTCTGTTAGTGTTATTACTATTGAATGAAAAATGATTGCCATTATTGAAGTGCTGCTGATGCTGATGCTGTTGTTGTTGCTGTTGCTGCTGATGGTGTTGAAGTTGTTGTTGTTGATGATTTAAATTGAGATTAAGATTAAGATTAGAGTGAAGTTGACCTTGATTAGAGAAATCTGGATTCATGAAATCTAAACTTGGAATGGGACCTAAATTATTCAACCAACTTTCGGAGTCATCTACACCTACCATTTGAGGAGTTGAGAACTCAACTGTCTCTGTAGCATATGGTTCAGCGGTAGGCATGGCATAGTTTACACCACTCATAGCAGAGAAAGAAGCTCTACGAATTAAATGATGGATTTGTTCTTTATCAAAGAACCTGGTGTTGTTGCTCTTACTTGATATTTGCTTACTGAGTTGTCCTGTTGATAAATTATTAAAATCGTCATCCTCTGCATAATCAAAGTTGTTGTTATTGTTGTTGTTATTATTAATGTTGTTGGTGTTGATGATTACATTGGTTTCTGTTTTAACCGATGAATGATGTTCCTCAGTATCATCATCATCATCACGATCATCATCAATACCATGGTCATCTTCTTCAATGTTCTTCACGTGAAGATTAGTGGTAAAAGTATCTTCATCCGCTTCATCATCGGAAGGAGATACTTTCAAATCAACAGATAATCTCTTTAATTTCTTATTCTTTATATCTTTTTCAAGTAATTGATATTTACTTGAATTTATTTGATTTTGTTTTGAGATAGAAGGAGTTCTTGATAATTTGCGTATTCTTGGAGTGGAATTTCCGGCATTTGCATTAGTTGATTTAGATTTACCCGTTGATGATGGTATATTTATTGTATTTGAATTATTTGAAGTTGCAGTAGTTGAATTGGTAATATTAGTGTTGGTTGTAGCAGTAGTACTTATACTTGCAGATTTTGTTGATTTTCTTCTTATTCTTGGTATTAAATCCGCACAACCAGCGTGTAATTTAGTACAATGTCTTAATAGTAAATCACGTCTTGAGAATTTTCTTGAGCATACAGAACAAGCAAATGGTTTTTCCTTTGTATGAGATCTTTCATGTCTTTTAAGATGTTCTTGTCTTGCAAAAGCTCTTGTACATATATTACAGACAAATACTCTTGGTTTTCCCGATGGAGTTGTACCATTGACTGTCAAATTTTCCGGAACAGATCCGTCATCTTTCAGTTTATCACCATCGTCATCATCAACATCAGCATCATCATCATTATCATTTATGATATCATTTTTGAAATTATTAATTGTATTTCTTTTATTATTTGATATTGAACCAAAAGTAGGAGGTAGGTCTTTATTTATTGAGCTCATGGTTGTAGTCATTAGTTAAAACAATTGGTGTATTGGGGAGCAATTAAAAGCCAGTACCAATTTCCATTTGAATTTGAATAAGGAAAAGGTAAAAGAGGAAATATGCAGATAATAAAGGATATCAGTTTAAGACGACAAAATGCCTCGGGAACTATTAGAACCAAAATTATGATACGAGTATATCGAGCAAGACCCAGTAAAAAATATGTGGAGAGAATGAATTGAATGATAAGTAAGAAGAGAGTGCAAGAGTTGTTGGTCGTGTTATATGTGTATATCAGTACGATATGGATCAAATAGCGATTGAAAGAAACAAAATACCACAGAAATTGGAAGGTAATAATAGGCAATTGAAATAAAATGTGGGATAGACTGGGGGGATTTTGCGTGCAGTACAGTGCAATAGTAACAAAAGTACTCTGTTTGGTGACTTGAATGAAGCCTTTCAAAAAATTGAAGAGAAAAAGTTGAAACTAGCCCACTAAAAAAATTAGCTGAGAGTGTTAAGACAGTAAGCAGTAAAATGTATATGTATATGTATATGTATATGTATATGTATATAGTTAATTAATTAGTTAACTAGTCAGCTAATTAATTATGAGTGAGTTGCTCGGTATCCGAATAACGTGAGCAAGGCTATTGTGTGCGATGTAGTTGCTTATTGTCCTGTGGATGAGGCTATAGCAAGACTGTACGATACGATACGGTGTTAAACTAGAGTGTGAACAAGAAAGGTACCAGTTACAACCATCATCATCAGCATCACAAAGCGTACAGCGTGGGTACAGACAGTGTGTGTGTGTTTGTGTTTGTGTGGGTGGATGACTGACTGACTGACTGACTGACTGACTGACTGGGCTGGCTGACTCTGTGGGTGACAGCAGCTGCTACTTTGAGAACTTTGAGAGTGCAACTAACACTTGCACGGCTTTTTTCCCACGGTGAGTGCCGTCGTGCTAATAACTGGCGGTAAAAACTGGCAGATAAAAAGCTGGCGTAGAAGCTGGCGGCGGTAATAGCTGGCGTAATGCCATCCCACGCAGCGCTGATTGGCTGTTGGGCTGTTGGCCTCTCGTTGGTTTTGTCTTCTTCCAGTGCTGCTCACCCCGCCTTTTACTCTTAAATTGGTCGATAGTCTTTATTCTCATACATTACCCCACACTTGTATCCCACATACCCTCTACCTCTATTATTCCACCCCGTATTTATCCCCTTTCCTTTCCTTTAATTTGCATTACTTTACATCTACCTCTTTGGAATGTCTGTCTCTGTGATGATTCTTCTCTTCACTCAAATTGGTTTGTCTCCAGTACTACCTCACCCAAATATATATATATATATATATATATATATATATATATAATTAAATACCTGTTTAGTCACTGGTACTTAGTAAAGACCTGTTAGGTCTCTTTACTCTTTTCGTGTTTTGCCTTGCCTTACTTTTAGTTCGCTTTGGTGAATTTGATTCATGTACCCCATCTTCGTAATAATAATACCAGCATTTATTGTGTTTCTCACACATGCATAATTATTCTCTGTTGGGGTGTTTGTTCTTTAGTAAGTAATTCATTTAACTAGTATTTGCTACTTTATACAACTACTAAAAAACAAAACTATAATCTGACTTATTTATTTGATAATTTGATTATTTATTTACTTGATTATTTAATCAATTATTTGAAGTTTGAAAAACATAAAAGATACACGAAAATTGAAATTGTTAATACAAGACATCCAGTCATTTTTCTAATTTGATTAATTTCTTGATTAATATATGGAATAACATTTTCTTTATCTAATGCAATCTTCTTTTGTGCATTTAAATAATATTCTGTCTTTTTAGGTTCAACTCCTTTTGGTAAATGACTTGATTTTGGATTTAATTCTTCAATAAATCTATCTAATTCTCCAATTTTAATTCCAATCTTTAAATAATTCTTATCTGTAACTGGACATTTATGATGAATCTTTCTAAAATATTCACTAAATACTTCTAAAACTCCTTCATATGTTCTAGATTTTAAAATAAGATATGCAGTTGTACCTCTTCTAATCTTAACATTTTTTTCAAATACTTTTGGATTTTGGAAAACTTCAGTTAATGTTGCAATTGCCATTACTTGTGGAATAGCACAAAAATTAAATGTTGATCCATCATAAATATAAGTTAAATATATTAAAACATCTTTAGCATGTTCTAATGCATTTAATACTAAATCACTTGTACAATCTAATCCATTTTGTAAATATTCAGGTTTAGTAAAATTTGATAATTTATCTGTATGTTTACCCCAAATCTCTTCAGGCCAAAATGATCTACCATCATCTAAATCTTCTCTATAATCTCTTATAATATTTGTCTTTTGTAAAAATAATCCCATTGATTCACTAAGATACATATCTTTAATTAATGATGATGCTCCATAATTACCTGCTACTGTTAATTGAGTTAAACCTTCACCTACTAAACCTGCAACATAATGACAATATAAATCATAATCTTTAATAGTCTTAACTCCATTAAGATTAAACTCTTCATCACTAATATAATCAGCCATACCATTACCCATTTTTTTGGTAATATCTTTAATAATATCTTGATATTGTGGTGATAACCTATGATATTCTTTTAAAATATTATCAAATTTCACTAAAACATCTCTATCTTTTTCATTTGGTCCATTACCATTAAAAGTCCAATCTAAAGTGTTTAATTTGTCATCAAATTCACGTAATAATGGGATCTTAACATCAGGTAATAATGTCATATCATCCTCAATAGTATCCAATGCTCTTAAAACTAAATAAAAAATCATTACTGCAGAACGTAAATCTGGTGTTAACTCCATAATAACTGCACAGAAAGATCTAGACGTGAGCTGTAGTAACTCATAACACGCTCTTTCAGTTTCACGTTCGTCATATTCATTTCTTGGATAAAGACTTTCTCTGAATAATTTCCTATTTCATTGTAAAATACATATATGAAATGTTAGTACACTTGCTTGATATTCTTGCTTTTCTTTGAGAGGTTCCACCACACAGATGAATAATCAGTAGAAATCACTGCCTATCAAGCCGTTTAATTCAAATTGAAGTGGTTAAATCGTAACTTTCAATACAAAGCAAATTAACAATACGAGCTAAACGACCGATAGGCGGATGCCCAAAAAAAAACAGTGTATGCGCTGATTAGAAAAGAATGTGTGACATACAGATGAATGGCAGACTTGAGCTCAATTGGATGAGCCAACAGCTGAAGGATCTTACTCATCGCCGGATATGTAGCTGAGAAGCAAAGTTAACAAAAACAACAAAGGCTGGACAAAACAGTCGTCATGGACCAGATCTATAGTGCGTAGAACACCAAGACAAATAAGACTGCTACTTCAATCACCACCATTTTCCCTCTCAGTGAGCATAGAAAGGGAAAATTTAATTCAGTCTATCGGCCAAAGGTGATCGTCGCTAATTTTTACGCGTCGATTATATGTGGCAATATTGGAAATGTTTATAGACACTACACTACTATATATTGATTTATTTAATATACTAGTTAACAATGAATCGTTTCGATTAGCAGTTTTCAGTACAGTTTTTGCAACAAGGACATACTACCATTACTGTATTTGATTGATATACGGCCAATTGGAAGCAAGATGGCTGACCGCGATGATTCTGACTCCTTTGACAGGTCCCAGTTTCGAATTCATCAAGGTATTGTGTTTTGTATTCAATTATCTCCTACCATATGCCAGAAAGATGAGCAAACAGGAAAATCCACTTTGACGCTTATATTTGAAAGTTTAAAAGAGCTCATTTCCGATAGTGCGATTATGCTGGGTAATACTGGGGTTGGATGCTACCTATTTAACACCACTTTGAAGTCAGAAGATACCAAAGAAGGTATATACCGTGTGTTTAAACTCGGCGATATCAATGCTGATATGTTAAAGCAAGTTAATGATATTTTGGAGGATAGCCACTCTTTTGTGAACGATCGAAACATGGTTTCAGTAATGGATGAACATCCAGAGAAAAATACAAGTAATCAATTAGCCAGTTTATTCAATATAGTGCAAGATGATTTTATATACTTGCCGAAATTTACTAAAACATATACATCGAAGAAAATCTTTTTGTTCACTGATTGTGATAAACCATTTAATGGCCGTATGAAAATGAGAATCACATTGAGGCAAATCCTTAGAGATTTTGACGAAGCAAAAATTGGTATTTCCCCATTTTTTCTATCTTCTCCCACAAAGGAATTTGATATTTCAGAATATAAAGATCTCTTATTTATAGATTCAAAAAGAAACAGAGAAGGTGATATTAAACGCGAGGGTGACCAGGAATTAAATGAAGATTATGATGAAGAGGATGATTCACATTCACTTAGTATAACCAAACTGTCTCCAGATAAGATCAAAGATAAAGTTTCACTCATTAAAGAAGTTAAAAGAGACGCTTTCAATTGCCCATTCGAAATAGCAGAAGGTTTGAAAATCAATGTTAAGGGTTATTCTATGTTTAACGAGACAAAACTTAAGCCTACATATAATTATTACAGCCACGGTGAAAAATACTTAAACGTGGAAGTGAACACTCATAAATTAAGTGAACAAACAGGTTCTGAAGTTTCTCCTGAAAATATAATTAAGATGTTCTCGTTTGGTTCCGAATCAATTCCTATTTCTGCTGATCAACTGAAAAAACTTTACTCTTTCAACATGAAATTTGGCGAACCCATCTTGAAGTTATTAGGTTTTAGAGATTTAGATTATTTTCATCCCTCATATACTATATCGCAAGCGGTTTTAATGGTGCCGGACGACACAAAAGAATATAAACACTGTAGAAGAACATTTTCTGCATTATATCAATCTATGACAAGAAAACGAAAAATGGCAATTCTATGGGGAAAGCCCACACAAATTTCATACCCGACACTATACTGCCTTGTACCTACCGATAAAGCACTAAATTTCAAAACAAATTCTTATCAACAAAATTATTATCCACAAGGCCTTTGCCTTATACCACTTCCCTGGAAAGACTCTATTCGCTGTTTTCCAGAGAACTTGCCGTCAGCAGAACCTATTGAACCTATGAATAAGTTTGATAATATACTTTCGCATATGATCAGCACAACTGCTTATGATAAAGTTAAGAATCCTATGATTAACTGGCACTTCAAAATACTAGAGGACAACATTTTACAAACTGAAATTCAAACAGAAAACCTTGTTAAGGAGGAGGAGGAGCAGGATGATTCACCAGGTGTGGTAAGCCAAGCTGCACCTACCACTCAAAGAATTAAGGATTTAGACTTGAGAAATCAGATTGAGATGAACGAATCAGATGAAACGAAGAGACTAGTAATGGCAACAAGAAAGAATATTAAGGCCAACAAAGAATTGAACCGTTGGGTTAAGGAGTTAAATACAGAATTGAATAAGCTATCTAACGCAGAAGCCATGAGAATCCCATTAACTCAAACGAAGAAAAAGAAGCAAGAGGAAAAAGATATAAGTGATGCAGATATGTTATTGTCTTTGAAAACTTCTACAATGACGAATTACAATCTTGACCAACTGAAATCATTTGTAAGATACAGAAAGGGACTTATTACTGAAGCTAAGAGGAAAGCTGAACTGATTGAGAACATATCTGAATATCTAAGAGCAAGATATCCTAATGGAGAGGTTGGTCCTTAGTATTTTTATTACATACCCATTGATAGACACTTAACTGGGGTAATCGGGCAGTGCAACCAGTTTAGGATTTTTTTTTGCGTCGCACGCGACTATTTTTTTAAAATTTCTTTTGTGGTCAAAATTTTTTTTTTCTTTTATCTTTGCATAATCATTTCACAAAGTAATCTTTCTTGTATAAATAGAATACCAACAGTACGTTATAGTTCACCACATTCATACTACATATCCGCAAATAGACTAGCAATAATGACAAGTGAAACAAAGGATTTAGAAGTGTTGAGTAAAGAGGTTATCTTACCTTACATTATCGACTATTTAGAAAGAAAAGGTTACTCAAAAGCATGTAAGGCTTTAAAGAAATCATTAGAAGAGGAAAAAGATTTGAATTTCATTGATGTCTTAGAAGACGTCTCTTTGGAATTTTATTTCAAAGACTTGCTTGAAATCTTATCTATGTCTGAAGATAGTGGAGAAAGCGATAATGAAGATGAGAATATGGACGATATTATTGAAGCCGATTCAGGCTCAGACTCAAATTCAGATTCAGATTCTAGTTCAGAAGATGAAAACATAAACAAATCTGACGACAGTTCAAGTGACTCAGAAAACTCAAGTGATGATGAGAGCTCTAGCTCTGATTCATCTGACTCATCTGACAGCAGTTCAGATGACGATTCTTCAGATTCTTCAGATAATTCAGATGATGAATCTTCAGATTCGTCAGACAGTTCGGACTCTTCAGATTCCTCTGACAGTTCCGACAATGAAGATTCAGATTCATCCAGTAGTTCAGACTCTTCAGACTCTTCAGATTCATCAGACGATTCCAGCGATTCAGAAGATTCCTCAGAGGACTCCGACAAGGCTGACTCAGACAGTTCTAACAATTCAGACTCATCCGACTCATCAGACAGTTCAGATAGTTCAGACTCGTCAGATTCATCAGATTCCTCAGACTCTGAAAGCTCAGATTCTGAAGACTCAGATTCAGAGTCAGACTCATCTGATTCTGATGCCGAAGAAACAAAGACTTCCAAAAGAAAGAGTGAAGAAACGGAAGATACTAAAGATACAAAGAAATCAAAAGTTGAATCTGATGATAGCTCATCATCTCGTACAGCTTCGTCGCCAGAGCCAGAAACCAATTCAACAAAATCAAAAATACCAGCATATGTCGAACCAGAATTGAAACCAGGACAGCGTAAACACTTTTCCAGAATAGACAGAACCAAAATTAATTTTGATCATGAAGCTTTGATGGACAATACTTACAAAGGTGCTGCTGGAACTTGGGGTGAAAAGGCAAGTGAAAAGTTATTGAAAGTTAGAGGTAAAGATTTCACTAAGAATAAAAATAAGCTGAAGAGAGGCTCTTATAGAGGTGGTTCTATTACATTACACAGCGGTGCTTACAAATTCGAAGATTAGACCTATACTTTTCCTTACACATGCTTTATTAGCAATTAAATGTTTCTACTTTTTGCTTCCCCCTACAAACGACTTAATGCACATACAAGCATATAATATATGCTAACATATACACAATTTATATATATATATATGTATGTATAAACTCAACAAAACGTCAAACTATTTATAATTGTAGCCACCATAGAAATTTAGAAAAAGTAAATCGACGCGACGAAGCGGTTTTCAAAAAATGGATAAATCAGCTTTTTATTAGTAAGAAGAGTTAAATTGCCTTTAAACTGTTTATGTTCAATATCTATTTTACACTGTTCATTAGACTAACCATACTCTACTAATAGATATGTCGAGGCGTCAGGGAGAAGTTAATTATGCTGAGTTAGCAGAAGGTAATATCAAGGAGGAGGATTTCTTGTCGTCAGGTAATGAATCATCTTCAGACTCCGGTCAAGAATCAGATTATGAATTGAATGGCAAAAGAAAAACAGCAGGCAGAGGAGCTGGAAGGCCAGGCAGAAAGAAGGTTAAACAATCTGTTGGTATCATAAAGAGAACAGCAAATGACGAGGAGTTCAGTGATGACGAATTGATAACAGTTTCATTGGACAGGCCGCCCGATTTTATACCAGACTCAGTTTCAAAAGTTTTCGGTAATGCGGACTTCTCTTACTTGAAATTAAAACCAGATCACAACTCGAGACCCATTTGGATTAGTCCATTAGATGGTAAAATATTCCTGGAGAGCTTTTCACCTTTATCAGATCAAGCGCAGGATTTTCTTGTTACAATTGCCGAGCCAATAAGTAGACCAAGTTTTATTCATGAATATAAAATTACCCAGCACTCATTATATGCGGCCGTTAGTGTGGGTTTGGAAACAGACGATATCATTTCTGTTTTAAATAGACTTTCAAAAGTGCCCGTTGCACCATCTGTGATTAATTTTATCAGACAAGCTACATTATCGTATGGTAAAGTTAAGTTAGTTTTAAAGCACAATAGATATTTTGTTGAATCATCCCAAGCAGATATTTTACAAATGCTTCTTCGAGATGAAGTAATTGGTCAGTTAAGAGTGCAAAATTCAGAAACAATTACAACGACTAGTGATGGGCTAGTACAAACAAAGGCACCATCAAAAGGAGACTTAGTCATTCCAGGTACTCATCAAAACCATGTAGACGACGGCAAAAAGAAAGATAGTGACAACAAAACGAGTAACGAAGATGGCGAGGAAGACGAAGAGGAAGACGTAGAGGATATTTTTGCCAACGTTATAGGTGAAGATAATGGAGATGACGAGGATGATTTTGATACTGTTCACTCGTTTGAAATCGCAGCGGAGTCTGTCGAAATCGTGAAGAGAAGATGTCAAGAGATAGATTATCCAATGTTGGAAGAGTATGATTTCAGAAATGATTTGCGTAATCCTGATTTGGAGATTGATTTAAAACCTTCAACTCAAATTAGGCCGTATCAAGAAAAGTCGTTAAGTAAGATGTTTGGTAATGGACGTGCAAGATCGGGTATTATTGTGCTGCCATGTGGTGCAGGTAAAACTTTAGTTGGTATCACCGCTGCTTGTACCGTTAGGAAATCAGTTATTGTATTGTGTACATCATCTGTGTCTGTGATGCAATGGAGACAGCAATTTTTACAATGGTGTACCATTCAACCTCAGAATGTTGCTGTATTTACATCTGATAATAAAGAAATGTTTTCCGGAGATGCAGGTTTAGTTGTTTCCACATATTCTATGGTTGCTAATACTAGAAATAGATCACACGATTCGCAGAAAGTGATGGATTTTTTGACATCTAGAGAATGGGGTTTCATAATTTTAGATGAAGTGCACGTTGTTCCAGCTGCTATGTTCAGAAGAGTTGTTACCACTATCGCTGCACATGCTAAGCTAGGTTTGACTGCCACTTTAGTTCGTGAAGATGAAAAGATTTCTGATTTGAACTTCTTGATTGGTCCTAAGTTATACGAAGCCAATTGGATGGAGCTATCACAGCAAGGTCACATTGCTAATGTGCAATGTGCTGAAGTTTGGTGCCCTATGACATCTGAGTTTTATCAAGAATATTTAAGAGAAACTGCTCGTAAGAGAATGTTGCTTTATATCATGAATCCAACAAAGTTCCAGGCTTGTCAATTCTTAATTCATTATCATGAAAGTAGAGGTGATAAGATTATTGTATTTTCAGACAATGTTTATGCTTTACAAGAATACGCATTGAAGTTAGGAAAACCGTTTATTTATGGTTCTACTCCCCAGCAAGAAAGAATGAACATTTTACAAAATTTCCAATATAATGACCAAGTCTCCACGATTTTCTTGAGTAAAGTCGGTGATACCTCAATTGATTTGCCTGAAGCTACATGTCTTATTCAAATATCATCTCATTATGGTTCCAGAAGACAAGAAGCACAGAGATTAGGTAGAATTTTAAGAGCTAAGAGAAGAAATGATGAAGGTTTTAATGCCTTTTTCTACTCATTGGTTTCTAAAGACACGCAAGAAATGTATTATTCCACAAAGAGACAAGCATTTTTGGTTGATCAAGGTTATGCTTTCAAAGTCATTACACATTTACATGGTATGGAAAACTTACCTAATTTAGCATATTCTACAGCTAGAGAACGTAGAGAATTATTGCAAGAGGTGTTGCTAAAGAACGAAGATCTCGCAGGTATAGAAATGACAGAGGACTCAGAGAATTTTGTAGGTGGCGGTGTTTCTCGTGGTGTTCGGTCATCTAGCGTTAGGACCCAGGGTTCGTTGGCCAGTATGGCCGGTGGTGAAGATATGGCGTATGTTGAATATTCAAGAAATAGAAACAAAGAGTTGAATAAACATAGTGCATTCTTCCAGAAACATTACTATAGAAAAAAATAAATAAATTGGTTCACGTGACAAATGATTAAGCATTATTGTTTAAATTAAAGTGAAGGGTATATACTAAAAATACAGACTTAATAATATATAATGAACAACGAAATAAAATTACACTGGTTTAGTTTAATACTTCATAAGTAATAAGAATTATACTGAGATTGTGAGCTAGGGTAGTACCATAATAACTTCTCCACAAGTTTCTTTTCTCTCTCTTTCTTCCTTTTTTTAATCTACATTGCTATTCGGTAAACTTAATTTGATATTTTTCAAACTATTAGCCAAGAAATCTCCACAGTTGTCGACGTTGATTTGATTTGCCAGTTTGAAATCGGTGATTTCTTGAATGATATTCATGAAGGTGTTAGTTAATCTGAATCTTTCATTATTCAAATCTTTTTTGAACTTATTGAAGTTTGACAATTCCATTTGATAGAGTTCATTGGCTGATTTAAGTTTTTCTCTCTTCTTGATATTTATCAATCGTATCTCCTTTTCTATGCTTTCTACCGACTTCTTCTTTTCTGATAAATCATTGATAAACCTGTCATTGAACTCTCTATTTTCAAGGTTTATAGTTTCAACTCTCTGCACTTTATCCCTATATGTTTCTGCTAAAGTTTCCTTTCTTTCTAAGATGGCTTCAACATCTTCATTAAGCTTGAATAAATTATCTTCAAAATCATTCAAAAATGGTATTATGATACTATCTTTAAATTTCAGAAGATTTATTTTAATTTCATTATTGACATATTCCTTTACTATTTGAGTAGGTTTGAGACCAATTAATTCTTCTTTGCGACTACTGTTGAAGTCAAATTTGATCTCAAAGTCAAAGTCATAGTTGAATTCTCCGTCATGATATTTTAGTTCTTTCAGTTTGATTATCAAGTTTGAGTTTGTTATCTGGAAAATGTCGGAATTATATTTATCTATCAAATCACTTAATTCGTTGAAGAATTTGTTGAAATTGGTTTGTTTTTCCATTACCTCATACATTAAAGTATTTTCAATCTTGTTGTTAATCAGATCAATTTCTTTTGATACTTTATCACGTTTGTGGTTTAATTTATCAATTGCCTCTATAGTATATCCAATGGATTGCAACTTTTGTGTATCAACAACAATCTCTTTCTCCACATCTACTGCTTTTTGTTTCAACGCATTAATATCTTCATTCAAGCGACTAATTGTTATTGGCCATTTTGTTTTTTTCTCCATTTGAGTGGCAATGAACTTGGATAACTTATGAACATCTTTTTTGATGATAGTAAACTTTTCATATTGTTTATTATATTCCCCCTGAGCGGCAGTCACTTCTGTTAGCTTTTCTGACAGCTCTTTAACATCCGATTCAGTTCGCCTTATCTTATTTGCAACGTCATTATTGACAGCAATAACTTGATCACGAGACTCTTCATAGCATGATTCGAAAGGATTTTGTTTTTTAGCTAAAAAGTCCTTGTATGAATTATTACTTAATTTAGCAAATAGATTATCAATACGTTTCACTTCAGGGTTCAATAGTTTGGACACAATGTTATCTATATCTTCAAAAGTTGCAATGTTATCAGCAGCTATTAGTTCATTTGGATCAAAAGTTTGAATAGCTTCGCTTTCATTTAATATTAGTTGGTCACTGATATTCAAACTTTTGATAAGGTTTGTTAACCAATACAACATACCCAAAAATACCGGCCAATTAGAGCCCCCAACTGCGCTTATTTGAGATTTATTAATAGTGTCTAAATAAGGGTATTCCACCAATTTGAGTAGTTGATATATCTCTTGATCTATGGCTTTTAAAAATATATAACCGGGATCCAGCATTTTGAATAGAAATTGAAAAATTAAGTTGAATTCTTTTTGCGTTGGACTTTTCAATGCTTTCAAAGTTAAAGCATATGACATTTCTGATTCAAACTTATTGGCCTCCAAAAAGGAATAAACTTCTTGTTGCATTTTATTCTGAAATGATCTATCCCTTAAAGGACGAGGATCTCTGGAAACAGGCGCTGAAGGTATTATCGGGGTTGGGGTGTTGTTCGAATTAATATTGGATTGTCTTTTTGAGATGGAGGATGTGGGACCATTCATTGAATATCTTTTAGTGGCAGATGATCCATTCATTGAGTATCGTGAGTTTCTGTTTATATTTGGAGTAGGCTGGGCATAAGTTGAACCAGGAGCAGCTGTGTTTTGTATGGGAGCAATTGATGCCTTTTTAGTGTTCAAGAGAGACATTCTGTTAGCTTGATTGTTAACCGATTGTTGAACCAGCTCACTGACATTAACGCTTGACTTTCTTCTTTTACTTGAAGAGGTTGTATCGTTATAACTATGATGGCGAGTGGTGGCGGAAACATTGTTTTGTTGTAAGTCAGCAGCACGCTTGGGGCTACCCAACGTCGTTGATCTGGAAGCCACCAAACTCAGTCTCCTTCTATAGTCAGTGGATGTTGACTTTGACATTGATTGTCGTTTATTGACGTTGTTGTAGTTGCTATTGGTATTGTGATTGGCAGTGAGATAATAATTATTTGTATCCAGATCAGTCAATATATTTGGTGTAGGATTTGTATAAGACACGGTCAATCTTCTGGACATTCTTCCTGGGCAAACTACGGTATAACAACACAACCGATTCAAGCCAGAACCTGTGGGTGCCTACTACTACTGCTTGTCTAAATCGATGCTTATCAAGGCTCTCTCCTTGTATCAGTAGGGACTCTGATGTTTGGTTGTTTTGTTTTGTTTATGTTTTGAAATCTGACTCTCGCTTTGTTTTGTTTGTTTGTTTCTATCCACCCGCACTACCGACGCGCGTCTATCGACGAATTGTCTCCAATGAAGTCGATAAAATTGCATATAAATCCGGGTAACAGCATCAAAAGTCCTGTTCTTTGTCACCCGTGCATTAGTTAAGGTCTCACTTTTTTTTAACTAAGCTACTACTACTACTACTCACTAGCCACTTAGTCAGCTGTTTTACCCAGCCACAGTAAATGACCTCTAATTGCTGATAAGCTGAGAAGCTGGAGAAAGAACAAGCCACGCCCTCCACTTTGACACCCACCTATAAATAACTATTTCACCAATATTAATACAAATATAGCCAGAATGAAGAAAGATTTGACATATTTGACTTCTTTGTCTTCCTTCTCTTCTTTGATTTGCTTCGGTTGTCTTCTCAGGAAATACACACTAATTTCTTCAGAATGATGCTTAGGCGATACACTATAAGTTCCGTTAAGCGTTCGGGAGGTACTACGTTCAAAATACTGAAAAGATTCAACTCTTCCAGCAAGTCCGGGAGTGGCAATACGTCAAAAGATTCGAGTAGTTCTGTATCCAGTAGTATAAATGAACTGGACCCAACGTTGATAGACTCACTGTTTATGAAAAATAAACCTACAAAGAAGCTCTATTATCAAGGCGGGTCATTCTCTAAAAGGCAAGAGTTTGCAAATAAACAACAGATTGATAAATTCCATGTCCTGGATACAAACCTATCTAACTTCAAGTCTTCCACACCAGTTAATTTTAACTATTACTTGAGAAATCTCAAGGATTTGAAGAATGCGAATCAACTGCCTTATAACTTTGGTAACAACCAGCTAATTTTAGATGAAAAGAGTGAAACCTCAAATTTTCTCAAGAATATACTGTGGCAATTCAATGCGCCAATAAGGTTTTCATTTGGATATGGATCTAAGATTTTTTCACAAGGAGAAAATTCTACGAATGATAACACTCAGACAGATCTCATATTTGCCGTGACTTATCCAAATCATTGGCATTCGATCAATATCACTCAGTTCCCCGAGCATTATTCATCTTTGAGACATCTGGGATCTAATTTTGTCTCTAGAGTTCAAGATCTTGGAGCCGGTGTTTATTTCAATCCATTTGTGAAATTGAATATCGACGCCAATAATGGAGATGCAAAAAATCAAGTTAATTTAAAATATGGGGTTATTTCAATGGAAAGATTAGTTGACGATTTGATTAATTGGGACAATATGTACATATCTGGTAGACTGCATAAACCTGTTGCCTTGATTAGAAATACTCCAGCTCTTTCATTGTTGAACCAATACAATCTTACTAATGCAATTAAATTAGCAGTGTTGTTGTTGAATAAATCTACCATTAAAGAATCTGAGCTCTATTACAAGATTACATCGTTGTCTTATACAGGAGATCCTAGATTGAAATATGGCGGAGAACATGTTAGTAAGATTGCCAACATTACAAATAATCAATTTAAAGAATTCAGAAAGCTGTATTTACCCTTGTTACAAAACTATCTTCCGCAAGCTGTGCAGCAAATAGATCCTGACAACGCTGCCGATATTTCTTTCAAAATTAACTTATCGGATGAAGCAAAGGCCAAGATTTTGGTTGATTTGCCAAAGAGTTTTAGAAAGAAGTTATACGCTTTGTATGCACAGAAATACGGAAACGAACTGCAAAACGATTTGATTGCTAAGTCAGTATTATATCCAAGTGAAATTGAAGCATTGCAAACATCTGAAGAAGTAGCTTCGAGACATTTACAATTTGTTGAATTAAATAAATTCACAAATTACTCTGAATTAAAAGACCTTCCAGCGAAAGATTGGGAATACTTGTCTAATTCTTTCAAGTCTAACAACTCTGAATTTATTAAAGCCATTGTAAGAGATGACAAGGACAACAAGCTGTTAGTGAACAACTTGGAACAAGTTCTAAAAGATACGATTGCTCGTCCTGCTATGATTCAAAGTGTTAAAGGAATTTTTACAGCTGGCATAAGTAAATCTTGGTGGTATGCTTATGAAAAAAGACAGAAATACAACAAGTCCCTCAACAATTAAATTGAGGATAAGTAAATTAAACATAGGACACACAGTTACACAATAATGATCATATTATTTTATTTTTATTTTAGTTTTTTGGTTTTTTTTTTAGTTTTTTTTTGAAAAGTTTACAGAATAAGGCTCAGCGGTGGTTTTTAAGGGCCATCAACACGTTGAAAAGAGTGCAGGATTTTTATTTTTTGTTGGAAATATATGTACATATATATATGTAGATAGATGCTTCCTCTTCAATACTATTCAGATGTTTTATGATTTTCTTACATTCGTCACTTTTTAAACTCAGTTTAAATTTACATTATATTTTTTCTAAAAAAACAGTAAAACAATAATAGTACAAAATCACTCATATATACATATATAAAAACAGAACAGAAGATTAAGTATAACAAAAAAATACAACAAATATTAAGGAAATAGTGTGAGTATAACATCGATTTTAATTATATTTTGATGATGCAACTTTTGTTTTTGGAATAGGAAATAAATATTTTTGAGTTATCACTGGACCAACTCAAACAACTTATGTAATTATTTGACACAATAGGATCCTCTTTTGTTTCCTTTTTAACAATGTCTTGGATACTGGAATCCTTTTCGTCATTCTCCTGTTTGGTGGCATTATCATCTACTATTCCTTCTTCCTCTTCGTCATCATCTTTGGGTTGATACATTTGCAAAGGTTTTATCTTTTGATTGATCACTTTTTTGTTCAAGAGTCTGTGCCTTGAATTCTGTCTCTTTTTGTATAAGTTGTTGTTATAGTACAATAATTTGTTGAACTTAAGATACATTTTATTCAATTTAGATTTTGAAAGATCCCATACTATTATATTACTCTCCGAATCACCAGTGACTAGTTTAATTGAGTCTTGGTCTGATTCAACTTTGGATAAAGATGCTTGATAGATCGGCAAACCGTTCTCCACTATAGTGTTGGATATAAGCTCACCAGATTTGACATCCCATAATTTTATAGTACCGTCTAATGAACAACTTAGAATGACAGGTATTAATTTAGGGGCATTTGAAGAATCTTTAAGACATTCTTTAGAATTTAAATTTATCCATTTGATAAACGTTATAGGTTGAGAGTGCCCTATTAGTATTTGCATTGAATTGGTAGAGTCACCTTGCCAAACTCTAATAGTGTTATCATCTGAAGATGAAGCTAATAACTTTAGATCAAAATTATAAACTATTCCACTTATTGAATCCATATGACCTGATAGTACCCCCAAAGGTTGAGAGTCACCTATATTGTAAACTAATAAGTTGGATTTCAAACCTGGGACTACGAATTTTGCATAATCAATCCAGCATGCATCAGTTCCTAAGTTAGGAACAGTAGAGTTATTATTGTTATTATTGAGGCTAGGCAAAGGGATAGAGGAAATCGAGTTTGAAAATGGTAGGTTTAAGTCAATAATTTGAATTGAATTTCCTGTATTAATATTCCAAATTATAGCTTTGTTTGCCACATCCAAACTTAATAAGTAATCAGGTTGACTATCGTTCCATTTGATTGTTAGTACAGGTGATTTATGTAATGCCAAAATATTTTTCAAGATACCTGTCTTGGAATCCCAAATTCTAAGTTCCCCATTAACAGTTGCTGTTAGTATAAGCTTTCCATTGGGAGAATATGACAACAGAACAATTTCATCACAATAGCTTGGATGGTTTAATATCAAGTTTTCTTTGGTTTTGTCATTATAGATAGTGACAGTATTTGAATGGCTATACGAGACAATTTCCGAGTCCTGAGGGTTCCAAGTGCTGGATAAGGAGCTAGGAAAAAGAAGATAAGACTCTGAAACGCCTATAAAGTCTTCTTGTTCATCTTCCATGTCATTTAAGTCATCATCTATTCCTTCATCCATATCATCTTCATTCTTATTATTGTTAGTACCACTAGCAGCGGTATTACCATTGGAAGTCAGCAAGCGATCGTCATTATTATTCGCAGAGTTATCTAAAATAGGCCTTTGCGACTCTTCAACAATTGCATTAAATAAGTTGAAATTCAAATTGATTAATTCTTCATCTACAAACTTTAATAGTTTCTCTTTGTTTTGAGGTTCATCAGTCATGGTTTTCAACTTGGACTCAGAGGAAGTTAATACATCATTAACCTTGTTATAAAGTATACCTTTCTGCACGAGGTCAACTAGAGTACCCATAGGCACCCTACTACTGTACACAGAATCGAGTTTGAGGTCAACTAAGTTGGTCTCTTGTTGAATAGCATACGAGGATAGCTCATGTCCACTCTCCTGTAAGTATCTCCAGATGAGATAGTTCAACTCGTTTGAAGTCAACGACATCCCTATATGCTGGCTGTATGTCTCTCCCGTAGCAACTATGTATTTAAAGGATTAAAAAACAGGAATTTGTGTGCTCTCTATAAAGTAAACAGCTCTACCCAAGACAACCGGCCAGTTGACTATATTCAGAAAGATACAATAACCAACCACCTCCGGAAACTCATTTAGTTTTCTTTTCGCTTCATTTTTTTTTATTTTTTTAGCAACACCGCACGCCAACTTTTCATCAGCGCTGCGGTGGATGCATTGCATTAGTAACTGGACTAGGAAAACCAGCAGTTTATCGGCAAGAAAAGGGTGTTTTACTGTTCTTGAAGATTGATAAGCTACTTGAAGATTCATAACTGGCGGCGTGCGCTGAGATTTTGCAAAGCAACGTGCCGAACATAGTACGATATGGAAGGCACCATTGCGACAAAACTGTCGACTTTCAAGAAAGCCAAATTTTATAAAATACCACCAATGACAATCACCCACGATAAGGAATATGATCATGGGATACATAAGCATAAGGAGCTATTGGTTTATAACTTCCACCCTGAACTCTGGGGGTCCAAAAGAGATCTGTCTGACCTGATAACGAATGGCTACGCAGAGTTATGGGAGACACAATGTTTAGACAATCAGTTTATTGAGGGAGATGTTAAGAGTGATAAAGCGGCTTCAAATATGAAGGAAGAAGACGAGACCGACGAAGATGATTCTACTATACGATGTGAGATGCGACTTTTCACCAGTTCAGGAGAGCAATGGGCTTTATGTATATATAAACAATTGAAGTATGAAGGATCTAATATCAAGTCCATTAGGCATAAGGATTATCTCTTTAGTTTGGCTAGACTCATACCACAATACTATTTGGTAGTATTAAATTACGAAGGACAAAACATTACAATTGGTATGAAATTAAATGATTTTTATGATGATTTAAGATTACAATCAAATTTACTAGATTTTATTGAACGCAAAGAGAAAATAAAGAGTTTCCAAATTAATTATTTAAATGATTCTATTTTGATGTCCCAGCGTCAAAGAAGCCAAAATGGAAGTGACGAGTCTAATTATGATATTGACAGTGAAGATATAGAGAAGTATGATGTCAAGATAGGACAATTGTCATTACAGGAAGCTAAAGATAACGACAGTGATTATGAAAATGATTATGAGAAGTTTGATATTGAAGATGATGAAGATGGTGGTGGTACAGATGATGATAATGACGGGTTTGGTGAGTTCATAACGGTTTAGTTTTCAATTCAAGGAGCTCATCAAGAGGGTTTATCCGACGACTATAGTTATTATTTGGGATGAATTTATGTACTAATATATACAGGATTTATAGAGGGAGTTTTTTGCTTTGCATTCTTTGCATTCTTTTCATTATTTGCTTTTTTTCGCTTTTTTTTCGAACGTCATTGCATTTAAGTTAGATGTTATAGTTTTTCATACTAATTAAAACAAAATAAGTTTATAGTTCAAGCATTTGATTTCCATAATTCCCTCTTCTTTTGTTTTAATTCTTTAGTTAAGATTCTACGTTTACCCCATCTTGACATGTATTTCTGAACTTGTTTTTGATGTTTTTCAGTTTTTTCTTTATTAGTATCGGTAGCTAAACTTAAAAAGTAATTAGATATGCCGAATTTGTCTTTCAGTTGTTTTCTTGATAACTTATTTTCATTTCTTAATTGCTGTAATTCTTGTATTTCTTCTTTCGATAACTTGTACTGCGTTGGCTTGGCAACTTTAGCTATTATAGGCATATGCTCTATGTTCTCTTTCACATGATGCTCTTCTGGATAATAAAACTCGGACGTTTTTCTAACATCTGAATCAGGTAGAAATGCTTTTGGAGTAATTAATGGGTTCAAAGAAGAAGGAGATGGGTGGTAGAATAAACCAGTGGGTAATTTAGGCTTAAGATTGAAAGCCGATGATTTGGGATTGTATTTATTAGGTGTCACAGCTAATTTCTCAGGTAACTTGGCTGCCTGAAGCCTTATCAAAGAAGATCTGAACATGCTGGGTATATGAAACACACTTGGGTGATCTGGTGAATGAGTAATGCTGATGTATGACCTCCCCGCTTCTTTCACAACATGTTCGAATAGTATACTACACATTCACTCAATATTAAAAAATTTAGCTTATGCTGAGAAATGAGGAAGAAATCAGAAAAGACAGACTTATTAGACGGTCAAAAGACCGGGTAACAGTATACAGGAAAACACAAAAAAATAACGTCGATAGGCGTGTATAAATTTACTGCCGCTGGTTTAGGTTTAGCGGTAGATTCAGATCTACAGACCTCTTCAGTACTATGGCAGGCAACACCGCTTCAGTCATGATCAAAACAGTACTTTGTATGTTGTGTATTACAATAGAAGAAAAGTAGAGAAAATGGCAAACACGCCGCTGTACGATTGTGGAACAATTGGGAAATGAATTGAACAAAATATTTTTGTTTATCAAAGAAAATGCAGCAGGCGAGGCAAACTCACGTCTTAGCCCCTAGGCATTTATTCTTTGAGTCATTTGAGTCACAAAGATTCAACTATGCGTCTGTTCTTTATCTCCTGTAACGGGGGAAAATGCAAGGATTGAGATGACTACAGTGATGGCGGAGAATATGATTGGAGCTTTTAGGTCATGAGAGATAAGAGAAGTGATGATGATGGCACAGACATACATGTATAGAAAGTAACAAAGATGTAGCTTATGAAAGTGACGCCTGCGAGCAAAAGGGCCTAATAGGTGAAATATATAAAAATCTTTCCAGCGGCGAAGAAGGCGAGCGTGCGAATATGCAGCAGAGTCTATAGACGTTGTAGTTTGGCGTAGGCCGCCGATAAGGGAAACTAAGTGAGAGTATTAGCAGGCAGGGTGTGCAACGGCACAATTGTCACTATTATGGGCACTATTATTGGCACTATTATTGGCACTATTGGCCCCATATTGACATAATGGGTTGCTTCTTTTTCCCTCGTACATAACGTAAATAACGTAATGCCTTCAGCGTCGCAGTGTTTGGTGGGAGAACTGTTGGAAAGTTTCAGTCGCTTATTGGCCTGATAAGGCCCTGGGGGTGTATGTTTTGTTTTGCACTCTGTTGGTTTCACTACGGGGGTGACATGGATAGTAATAGATAACGAACGACTGTTAAATTACATGTATGTAGTTATGTAGTCTACACCAGTTTACGCTCTCTCCGTGGTGGGGAATGGGTTAATGAAACGACAGCGCAAGTGGTATCGTCTCAGGCACACGGCCCTTTATCGCAGTCCTGTGAGTGTGAGTGGCAGCTACCAAGTGACAGCAGCCAGTCACTCTCCACAGTGCACGGCATAGTTTCCCAGCTGCCCGAAAAGGCAACGGCCTGAGCCAAAGACTTTACCGCGCAGTGGCAGCCTTGAGAGAATAATAGAGATAAACAAAGATAGCTGCCGGATTAGGCAACTGCTGCGTCTCGTGCATATTGTTAAATCGCCGGCGAACACTGCTTCCCATGCAAGTATTTTTTGGTGCCTGTTGAGCTCTTTTGCTATACGTCTTATTACCTTATCCCGCCACTTATGTAATACAGGGAATTAAGTAGCTTAGCTGCTGCTTGATGGTATACTTGGCGGCGGTCTTTTAATTACCTCTTGATAGCCTTTTTTTTCACTTTGTGATGTAGCTAAATCTAATCTTATCACACTGATCAGATACCAAAAAAATTTTCACTTTTTTTTTCTTCACATCATCCTTTTCATCTGTCATCTAGCTTTGATCACTTCTCTGTATAAATATCCTGTATTATCTCTCTTGTATCCCATTTGATTGGAGCTTGTATATTCAATCAGTCCTTCATTTATTTAACTCAATTGAAACAATTCCATCTGAAACTATTTAATTTACCCAAATTAATTTTTTTATTTTAATATATTTATATTCAATTGTCACTTACAATGGTCAGTGAAATTCCATTATCTCAAGGTGTTGGTTATGGTGTCGTTGTTGGTGTTGGTCTTGCCTTCTCGATAGGTATGATTGGTACCACCGTGATCTTACGTCGTTATCAAAAGGAAATTATTACTGCTGAAGAGTTTGCAACTGCAGGTAGATCTGTTAAATCTGGTCTTATTGCTGCTGCTGTTGTTTCATCTTGGACTTGGGCTGCTACTTTATTACAATCTTGTTCTCAAGCTTACAAGAATGGTATTTCAGGTCCTTACTTTTACGCTGCTGGTGCCACTGTACAAATTATTTTATTTGCTTTCTTAGCTATTAAAGCTAAACAAATTGCTCCTGAAGCCCATACTTATTTAGAAATTATCAAGGCAAGGTATGGTAAAACTGCTCATTTTGTTTACATGTTTTTTGCAATTGCAACTAATATTTTGGTTACTGCCATGTTATTAACTGGTGGTTCTGCTGTTATTTCTGATTTAACAGGTATGTCAACTGCTGCTGCTTGTTTCTTATTACCTTTAGGTGTTACAGTTTATACTTTATTCGGTGGTATTAAAGCAACTTTCTTAACAGATTATGTTCACACTATTGCTATTGTGGTTATTATTATGACTTTTGCCTTTACTACATATGCTGTTAATGATAAATTAGGTTCACCTGGTAAAGTTTGGGAAATTATTACTCAAATGGCTGAAGATTATCCTGTTGAAGGTAATGCTGAAGGTTCATATTTAACTATGAAATCAAGATCTGGTGGTATTTTCTTTGTTATTAACATTGTGGGTAATTTTGGTACTGTGTTTTTAGATAACGGTTATTGGAATAAAGCTATTGCTGCTTCACCAGCTGCTGCTTTACCAGGTTATATCTTAGGTGGTATTGCATGGTTTGCTATTCCTTGGTTAGTAGCTACTACTATGGGTTTCGCTTGTTTAGCTTTGGAAAACGATCCTTCTTTCCCAACTTATCCAAATAGATTGACTTCTGATCAAGTTTCTGCTGGTTTAGTATTACCAAATGCTGCTGTTGCTTTATTAGGTAAAGGTGGTGCTGGTGCTTCTTTAGTTATGATTTTTATGGCTGTTACTTCTGCTATGTCTGCTGAATTAATTGCAGTTTCTTCTATCTTTACTTATGATATTTACAAAGGTTATATTAACCCAAATGCTACTGGTAAGACTTTAATTTTCACTACACATGCTTCAGTTATTGCCTTTGCTGTTATTATGGCCGGTTTTTCTACTGGTTTATACTATGCTGGTGTTTCAATGGGTTATTTATATGAATTAATGGGTGTTATTATTTCCGGTGCTGTTGTCCCAGCTGCTTTCACTATGTTAACATCATGGCAGAATACTCAAGCTGCTATCTGGTCTCCAATCTTAGCTTGTATTGCCGCTGTTGCCTCATGGTTAGGTTCTACCAAGGCTTTAACCGGTGCTGTCACTTATGAAAACACTTTTGAAGATGATCCAATGTTAATTGGTAATATTGTTGCTTTATTATCTCCATTGATTTTTATTCCAATTTTCACATTAATTTTTAAACCAGCTAAATTTGACTTTGAAGTCTTGAAATCTATTAGAAGAGTTGATGAAACTGAAGAAATTATTGAAGCTACTCATCACGGTCAAAGTGCTGATGAAGAATCAGGTGAAAATAAAGTTGAACCAATTACTTCTTATGCTCATGAAGTTGCTGAACAAAGAAGAATTATTGCTATGGAACAAGAATCCGAACATTTAAGAAGAGCTTCTAAGATTGCAGGATATACTTGTCTTGGTTTAACTTTATGTTTGTTAATCTTATGGCCAATGCCAATGTATGGTAGTGGATATATTTTCTCCAAAAGATTTTTCACTGGTTGGGTTACTGTTGGTATTATTTGGATTTTTGTTACAGGTTTTATTGTTTGTGTCTTCCCATTATACGAAGGTAGAGAAGGTATTTACACATCATGTAGAGGTATTTATTGGGATCTTACTGGTCAATCATACAAATTGAAACAATGGCAAACGGAACATCCAGAAAAATTACACGTTGTCCAATCTCAAATTTCTAAGGAGATCCACTCAGTGAGCCATAATATTGATGAAACATTAGAAGTTCCCGTTGAAAAGAAAGAGTAAATGATAAGTGACCTCCTATTTACTTGTTTTACTTTGATAGTATAATAATAAATAGATTATCTTTGTGTTTCAGTGTTTATTTACTTCGTTACTTCATTACTTCTAATTACCTTTTTTATTGTTTTCTTTTTTACTTCCATTTGTCTTATTTTTATTATTTGACACGAGACTATCCTAGTTTATATATACATTTATTTATTTAATCTTTTTTCATCAATACAATCATTAGAGTTCAAAAAAAAAAAAAAAAACTTAACAAAGCTAACATTACTCTTACGGGTTTAATTCCAGACACGTTTTTAGTCTTACATTATTATCTCACAATGAGTAGTGGCCTGCTTTTTTTTCAGTTTTTGCCTGTTTCACTCTAGTCTTATCATCTACGGTATTTTGTTACATAAAAGTCAAATATTGGTCTTAAATGGAAATGAGTCTATTGTACATGCCGTGAAGAACACGGTTAAAATGTATATGTAAATTTTATCTAGAACTATCTATTTACAAATTTATAAATGAAATTGATAGAATCTGACCAATCAGGGTGCTCCAATACTGAATTACCTATTAATTTTTCATAATTGAGAATTCGATATGTGTAATTGGTCGGATTGTAAATATTTTTTTTTTCGTATGTTGATAATGAATGATTGAATCTATGAAAGAATATGATATTGCTTAATACTAATACTTGCGTATAGAGTATTATATTAGTAGTATGAACCCACGTTCAAACTTACAGTCGTCGAAAAAAAAAGAACTTTTTGAAAAGTAAACATAGTGTAATGAGGACTATTGATTATTTGTTAAATGCAAATGAAGCGGACTCGTTTCGTAATTTCTCCTTTAATTCTTTACTAACAGTAAGTTCTTTACCCTTTTGTCTGAGCTGGAATTGTTCCTGTTGTTGTTTAGAAGCTGTAGCATTGGAATCATTTGCGAGGGATCTGTCGATTGGGCAAGGTAATAATTCGTTAGCTGCGACTAGTGAAAATGCAACGAAGAAAGTTGTTGAAAAAATCGATCTAGAGATCGCCACCCTGCTAGCTGCTCTAATATACATGATGGTGATGCGGATGGTAGTGGTATAGAGAATGCAAATATGTCTGATGAATATGTATAAATCTGTAAAACTGTAAATAAGGAAAGGAGTGAAGCAATACAGACAAGCTTTTGTGTATATACAAAAAGAATTTTTTTTGTAGTAGTAGTAGCTCCAGCGCTGCGCAGCGTGGTGGTGCCAGACCACAAAAGTCGAGGGGGCGAGCTGGCCAATGGCAGCGCGCTATTTCTTAATTGGCAGCGCCGGCCGGGCTCTGGGGGGGACTGAGAGAGCGACGAGCGACGAGACACCGCGCGGGCTATGCAACTGCACCTGTGCACCAGTGCATAACCTGTAGCAGCTAGTTGACTATTAATCTTACACGTGACAGATCTAATGTTTAAGGCTGGTGGTGTGGCTAATTATGTGGCTAATGATAATTATATATTACGAGCAGTCTAAACAAACAAACACAGGCAAAACAAAACAGAACAGGAGAGAGAGAGAGAGAGAAAAGAGAAGTGAAGAAAGACTGCCATGGCATTTATTTGGCTTGTGGCAACAGTGACTATTACATTTTTTTTTCTTACGAAACAGGCTTCTTCACACACTAAGAACATTGATAGATAATTGTTATGGATACATCAAATGAGCAGGTAGAAGCCGGTGCTTCAATTCCTGGCTACCCACAAGAGCAAGAGCAATTATCTGAAGCCCACGGCATGTCTGATGCTGAAAATGCTTCTGTTGGTGGTGGCGATGACGAACCATACGATCCATTAGCTGAGTATAGCAGTGATGAAGTGGCACCTACAGAGATCACAGCAGAGACTTCTTTTACTACTGTGAAAGAAGAGGACAAAGAAGCGCAACTCCAATCCTCAAAAGAAGAAAAACCCGAAGTTAACGACGAAGACGATGATGATGCAAATGAAAATGATGAGGACGATGAAGATGATGAAGACGAAGAAGATGAGCAAGATGAGCAAGATGAGCAAGATGATGAAAGTGAAGAAGTTGAAAATGATGAAGGAAACAAAGCAGAGGAGAGCGAAGAAGCCAGTAAGGAAGAAGCCAATGATAGCATTGTACAAGAAGATGCACACGATGACGATGGTGACATTGATGTCCCATTATTTAATGAAGTTGTTGCTTGGTTCATTGGTACTCCGGATTTCCAAGATCCTAATTTTGAAGCCTTGCCACCTTCTCAAAAAGAAAAATATGTCATTGATCAGTATAATAAAGCATTCAATAAAAATATCAAAATCAAATTGAATTTTAATGCCACCACTTCTTATAATAAGAAATTTCTTAAAACTAATGAAAAGAAGGAGTTTTTGATTCCAATGAATCCATTTTGTTTAAGACCGGATTTACTCACTCCTATGAGTGCATCTGAAAGAGAAGCTTATGAGCATTATTTACAAAATGAAGATACATCTTTGAAATCAGGTAAATGGGATAATTTCCCAATTGGCTCAAGATTATTCATTGGTAATTTAGCAGTTAATACTTTATCCAAAGAAGATGTTTTCAGAATTTTCAATCAATATGGAGAGATTGCGCAAGTTAATTTGAAGAAAGGTTTTGGCTTTGTTCAATTTGCTAAAGCTGAAACTTGTTCAAGGGCAATTCAAGGTGAAAAAAATGTGCCTTTACATAACAAACTTTTGCATTTGGAGATATCCAAACATCAAATTAAAAGAGTCATGGATCAAGGTACTAATTCAGATTTGAATTCTGCTGGAAGATCAAGATCAAGATCTCCTACAAGGGGTAATAGAGATTCTATAAGATCATCAAGATCCCCCGAAAGAAAGCCTAACATTGAAGATGTTTTGGTAATTTCAACAAGAGAAGCTGACCCTGAATATGTCAAGAAGTTATGCAAAAGATTAACTAAAGATGGTATTTCATATACTGTGGAAGCTGTTAATGAACAATTTGAAGATGTACCAACAGAAATTTCAACTAATGCTGCATATAGAGGAGTACTGGTAGTCTTAATCACTTGCGGGAAAGATTTAGTTAATGTCACCGCATACGAGAGAGATGCGGATAATGGAATTAGATTTGATGAATACACTGAAATATCAATTGATTCATCTATTGAAATCATTTTAACTTCAAAGGCTAAAAAGGAAGCTACTCAACCTAGAGAATTCCATTTACAACAAAGAAATGCTAATAACAACAGAAATAATAACAATAATCGTAACAATAACAGAGACAATAGAAATAACAACAACAGAAATAATGATCGTGGTGGTAGAAACAGAAGAAATAATGATAATAATAATTTCAAAAATGGTAATGAGAGTTTGTATCAAAATGATAATGGTAGAGGAAGACGTGGCAACAAAAGAAATGTTGATTCCTATGCTGATAATGTTAGATATTCTAAAGAACAACGTTATCAACAACAACATGCTCCAGTTCAAGTATCGTCAAGCTATCCACGCGTGTCTCCTCCTCAACCAACCCCACCAATGCAAAATCAAACTCAATTACTACAGCAATTTGCAAATGTTGATCCTAATACTTTACAAAGTATGCTGTCCTTAATGCAACAGTACCAGGGTCAACAACAACATCAACCACAACAACCCCATCAATCTCATAATCAACCTAGCAACCAATTTTATCCTTCCCCTTCCCAACCTAGTATAGCTGGTAATCCATCTGCTCAGCAGCAATTGACTGGATTATTAAGTCAGTTACAAAATTCTAACCCTAACCAATTTTACGGGAATCAGAATCCAAACCCAAATAACCATGTTAATAATCAACGTTATAATCAGCCATTACCACCTCAAAATCAGCAATTTTCTGACTTTAGAAATCAACCACAAAGACGTTATTCTAATCCTATGTTAGATTCACCTAGCGAGAACGTAGGTTTTTCTCATAACAGCCACAACTATAATAATGGCTACAACAACAACAACAACAATAACAACACTAGCAACAATAACAACAGCAATGATAATCAATCACAATCTAGTTCTGACTTGTTTGAAACGTTGAGTAGATTGAGAAACAACGTTTGAATTTGAAACATCTTATCTATTTTGTAAACAACCTACCTACTGAATTTCTGACCTATATATGTAATACTCTTTACTCCTATTTCTTTTTTTTTCAGAGCTAATCTCTCATGGATTTTCTAATGTCCCATCTAAAACCGATACTGATCTTAATCTGCACTTTAAAACTACATTGTAAATTATAGTAAACAAACAAATGAGCAATGCTTCACAAAAAGCCTCAAAACCAAAAAACAACGTATCTCAATGTTGTAAAACATAGCCACACCTCACACCCTTTATCCTCCCTTTTAGTTTGGTCAACCTTCGCATTAACCACCTTTAAACAATCTATGCTAAGTAAAGATGGAGCTGATGATAACATATTGCGCAGTCTATTACTTGATTGTATAGTGAAATAGATCAATTACAATAAATTATATCAATATATACACTATGGAGCAACCAATTGGTATGTAATTAGCACGCTGTCCTCTTTTGCTGCTTTATGCACACTAAAGAACTCGCTACTCTCAATGCTGTGGATGGATATATAATTGACAAATTAAATAGATTTATCATATCTATCATGACAAGTTGCATTGAGCACACAAATAAGAGAAAATAAAAGTTTAATTGAAATTGTCAGATTTACTAACATGTAAGTTTTAATTTATTACAGTCCTTGATCAGGGTACCGGTTTTGTTAAGATCGGTAGAGCAGGAACAAATTTTCCCGATCATACCTTTCCTTCCATTGTGGGTAGACCCATCTTGAGAGCCGAAGAAAGAACAGGAGATATTGAAATCAAAGACATAATGTGCGGTGATGAAGCGTCTGCTGTCAGGTCCAGTTTACAAATCTCATATCCTATGGAAAACGGTATTGTCAAGAATTGGGAGGATATGGAGCATCTTTGGGACTATGCATTTTATGAAAGAATGAAGATAAACACAGAAGGAAGAAAAGTTCTTTTGACTGAGCCTCCAATGAACCCATTAAAGAACAGAGAAACTATGTGTGATGTTATGTTTGAGAAGTACAAGTTTGGTGGTGTTTATGTTGCCATTCAAGCTGTTTTAGCTTTGTATGCACAAGGTTTATCATCTGGTGTTGTTGTTGATTCGGGAGACGGTGTGACCCATGTTGTTCCAGTTTACGAATCGGTTGTATTGAACCACTTAACTAGAAGGTTGAATGTTGCTGGTAGAGATGTTACCAGAAATCTTATAAATCTCTTATTAAGACGTGGTTACGCATTCAACAGAACTGCCGATTTCGAAACTGTTAGACAAATTAAAGAAAAAACATGTTACGTTTCATATGATTTAGACTTTGATTTAAAACTAGCAAATGAAACATCCACATTGGTTCAAAGTTACGAATTACCAGATGGTAGAGTCATTAAAATTGGTTCTGAGAGATTTGAAGCGCCAGAATGTTTATTCCAACCTTCTTTAGTAGATATAGAACAACCTGGTATTGGTGAATGTTTGTTCAGCACAATTGAATCATGTGATGTTGATATTAGAGCTACATTGTTTAAGTCTATTGTCTTATCTGGTGGTTCATCTATGTATCCTGGTTTACCTTCAAGATTAGAAAAAGAATTAAAACAACTTTGGTTTACTAAAGTCTTACATGGTGATCCAACAAGATTGGATAAATTCAAGGTTAGAATTGAGGATCCTCCAAGAAGAAGACATATGGTGTTTATTGGTGGTGCTGTGTTAGCAGAGATCATGGCGGATAAGGATCATATGTGGATAAGCAAGCAAGAGTGGGAAGAACAAGGTCCAAGGATCTTAGATAAATTAGGGCCAAGATGAATGTTCTATCGCTGCTTGTCTTTATTCTGTAGAAGTATACTTATATATTATCATAGTTATCTGGAAATAAACTTTCTATTTGATGTTTTTTGAACAACAATCAACTAAAACTAAAACTACATAATGCAATATTTGTTGTGACTATAATTACATAAATCTCTATACCATATCGTTTCTTTCTCTAATATTTTTCCATGCTTCGTCGGACAGTTTCGTTATTATAGGTGAATTGACGTTGACATTAGTATTTCTAGATCCAAACATAACTGAACTTTTGACAATTGTCTTCAACTGATCATAACTCAAAACAGCTGGCTTCAAAAATGGATCATCCAACAACTCTTCAACTGTTAATCTTTCCTTTGGATCTCTTTTCAAACACATTTTTATCAAGTTAATAATTGGATCAGGTACTATGTCACCTTTTGACGTCGAGGTAGGATAATTGATTTGGACTTTTGGATCGATAATGGCAGCTAATCTTTGATTAGCATTGAAGTTTCCATATGGTGGTTTACCATATACCATTTGGTATATAATACAGCCACATGACCATATGTCAGCCGGTTTACCAACTTTCCATGTACTACCACTTCCATCGTTATATCCGTTCAGTCTTAAAGTATGGTTTGTTTCAATCAATGTCTCTGGGGCCATATAGTTTGGGGTACCTATTTGAGAGTCTCTGTAGATGTTAACTGTGTAATCTGATAGGGAATTAGAAATACCAAAGTCAATTAGTTTGAGCATTCCCTTGACAAACAGAAAATTAGCAGGTTTAAGATCAGAGTGAATAATGCCATGTTTATGTACAGCATATACACATTTAATCATTTCAAGAGCGTGGAATCTCACAAAACCTACGTCCAAAGGTTTATCATTTCTGTTAAGTAAAACATGAGCTAAGTCAATTTCACCGCATTCCATCACCAGTATAATTCTACCATTATCTATTGAATGTTCAATTAATCTAACAACTCTTTCTTCAGACTTAAATTTGTTCAAAATATCAATTTCACCCATAAATCCTTGAATGGTAGAATCATCATAGTGCTCACAAGTGACAACCTTGATGGCATATATTCGCTTACCATCTAAAATTTTAGCTCTGAACACTTTTGATGATCCCCCTTTACCTATTTGTTCAATACATTCAAATGTTTTATTCTTAACAGTTATGGTATGTCTTTTGGGAGTTGGTTGTTCATCATTCAGTTTTACCTTGATAGACTCAACTTTTTCCCGTCTCAGCTCCTCTAAGATACTTAGTCGCTGTTTTCTGAGTTCTTCTTCCAATATTGATTTAAAATATGGCGAGTCGTGAATTTGCTTTTGCACTCGAGTTTCAATTTGATCAACAGGGGTCTGATGTATCTTCAAAGTATCAGGATGCATATTGAGTGGTGTCCCAACAACTGTGTTTTTTCTCTCGGAGAGAGGCGTATGTGCCCTTCTGGCCACTTCTGGCGTATCGTATATTATTTTTGGGTTGGTTTTTTTTGGCGTTTCTAAAGTATGCGAAGTAGCTTGATTAAAGAGTAGCTTTCTCTTGCTTTGATCGAATTCATATGGAGCTTCATTATTGTTGTTCCTTTTCACTCTAGGCGAGCACGGAATGTTGTCAACGTTTTGACTACTAAAATCGTATGTTGTTGTTGTTGCAGCGGTTTTCACTGAAGTGCCAAATAAATTGGTATTTGAATACTTCGACTTTTCATCATTTTCGTAATTACTAAAGTTATCGTTCTTGGAGGCCACTGTGGCATTGTTTTGAATCTTCATCTGTTGATTATCTTCATCGTGTTCATCGTCACTTGAATATGACACTCTCTTAGGAGCTCCTAAGCCAAAACCAAACCTTGTCATTAACCTCAGCGGAGCTCTAGTGGTTCCCAATCTAGACGAAATTGTGGAGGAAAATGAAGTCTTTTCTAATGAATCTGCTGACCCATTCAACACTTTCTGTGTAAATGAGCCTGCTCTGAAGTTGGTATTGGTATCAAGATTAGTAGACGTAAAAGGAACTGATGCTTTTTTCTCTAGGTCGCTGTATTGAATATTTTCTTTGTTTTCTTGTTGGTTGTTGTATTGCTCCAGAAGCGACATGGCATATGAACTCAGCACGGGAGGCTCCACTATTTCTTCTTCTTCTTCTTCCTCTTCTTCTTCAGTACCTTGATAAACGTACTGATTGCTCGGCTGATGACTGAACTGATTATAATTATTATTATGATTATGATTATAGTTACGATTTATCGATCTTGATGTTCCACTTCGTAAATACGACGTTGCGTGTGTGCTATCTGCATGAGGCCCTGTGTACATTTTTGCTTGAGATACAGAAGATCGTTTCTTTCTTCGTTCAGTTGAATTCATACTTGTCACAAAACCATTAATAATTTAAATCAAATAGATCGTGTTTTTTTTTCCCCTTGTATCAGCTATAAAACGTTCTTTCGATGTGAAACCTTGATAGCCGGTGACTGTAACCAAATTATCGCTCACTCAACACAAAAGATATAAACAAGGACACCTTTCGATTTTTACCAATGAATCAACTATGCCCTGGAAACTAAACTAACACTGCTAAGTTAGGTTCAGCAATGCTAAACCTAATCTGTATAGCAGTTAGTTTGTTTCAAAGGGTTTTGTGATCTTTGTTTACTTGTTTACTCGGAATTATCAGTCGCAAAAAAACTTACGCGCTAAAGTAACTTCTAAATGCACGGATGTTTCTTTTCTAAGTGGTGCACGGATGTTTTTAAAACAGTGACAACTGAGCGCTTTTTGGGTTTTTCAAAGTTTATATTAGGCAATTTGTCCGAGCGGTTAAGGAGAAAGATTAGAAATCTTTTGGGCTCTGCCCGCGCAGGTTCGAATCCTGCAGTTGTCGTTTATTTTTTTTAAATATGACTTTATTTTGTTTTTAATTTGTGCTTTTTACGAAAATTGTAAACCCTCTTTGTGGCACATTCACTACTAATTGGCTTACTCTATTTTTTTACCAAGATTAAAGAGCGGGCTAAAAATTATAAGTTTATGTCTTTTTTCTTTCTTTTTTAGTTTTTGAAAAAAAAACCAAGGCATGAACTATTTTTTGTTGTGGTTTTTTAAGTTTCAAACAGAAAGTCGTTTGGGGAAAAATTGTATATTGATTTATTTACTATTCAATGTACTGTAGAATAATTTTTTTAAACAATGATGAAGCTTCTTCAAATCTCACAAAAGTACCATCATCAACATAAGAAAGGCAAATGTTTAGGCCTCCTCTATCGGTCGAAATGACGCTGATACTAGAGCAGCAGTTAATATGCGATTGATCTTGAAAAAATAAAAGATCTTCAACCATCCATGCGGTTTCCTGAAAGGCTATTCTTCCAAGATTAGAGTTCTTAAATAACTCCAACCTTCTAGACTTGATTTTTTTTTTCAATGAGTTAATCAAAGTTTCTTGCTCTTTTGCAAATAAAACACCACTTCCAAAAACTTGTAAGTAGTACGGATCTTTTATTCTGTCGTTCATGTCTTGAGTCATTCTACCAATAACATCCCAAGAAAAAAGCTCTAAATCTTTGGCAATGACGTTATTAACAAAACCAACAGCATAGTGTGTACCCATTTCAGTGTCATTAACTTTTTTTTGAATTTCTGTCAAGTGTCTTCTAGCTCCAATAACGTAGCATCCGCTAAAATAATGCTTGCTTTTATTAAATTTGACAGCATGATTTCCTTTATAAACAGTGTAAAAGAGGCAAAAATCTAAATATGCAGTCAGTGTCGTTCCATGAGCTCTGCAAGTCCTAAGAATTGCTTTGGTTTCTGCTGGAGTAAAATTCAAAATAAATGTCTCAGTGTTGGGTCTTACCTCAGAAGACAACTCTCCAGTAAAAAGGGTATAGCCTTCCTTAATCCTATTCCCTGCTTCATACTTAGGAACTAATTTGGCTAAACACTCCGGTAAATATTTATTCAACCAATCTTTGAATTTGTAATACTTTGAAGGAATCAACGGATACAAGTCTTCAGCTTTAGCAATTAAAGGAGATGATGAAGTCAGTTCTTTGTCATTCTCGTAATTAAACAAAACAGCTGTAGCATAGTCTATTTCTTCAATTATTGCGTTGCTAGTGGAAAGGTCTTCAAGAGCTTTGTGGAATGCTTTCCAAAAATTTGGTCCTGCCACTCCATCAAACAGAGAATGCTCTGCAACAAAGACTAGTTTGTTTTTGGATGCCAAAGAAATAACATAGAACAACGGCTTTGATGGGTCATCTATATCGAACTGATAAGAATTGAGGAAATGTTTGCAACATTCAGAATCTAACATTGTGTGTTTGTCAAACTTCAGAACATCTCTAAACATTAATTTTTCTATAAAATTATAGGAAGGACAGCCGTTAGTTGAGAGGTAAGTAGAATTCAAAGCCAAAGAAGGATGCTTTAAAATAACAATTCTCAAAGCCTTATAGATCAAAGATACCGACAGTTCTTTGTTAAACTGAATAGCCACACAATGATGCCTAAACATATCTAGCATAGTCCTTTGTCTACAAAACAGTTCAATTAAGCCCAACTCTCTGAAAAATGTATTTTTTGCACTCATACTTCTATTTGTGTTGATTTTTACTTTTGTAATCATTTAAACTCTTCAGGCTTTGATGCTAGCTAGTACAAATAACAGTCATATTTAGTAGTTTAAATAGATTTCCAAATTCTAACTGAATTGCATGATATGCTTTTAAATAATAAAACAGAAAAAGGTATAGCAAGCGCAACTCTGCTACCAGATTATCGGTAATATCTTCTTTTGGTATAAAGTTACAACTATAATGGCCCGCTAACAAGAGTTTGTCATCTCCCCTTTTTGGAATGTTTTTGTAAAAGGCGCTTGGGAAGAGCCGCTAGCAGCTAACCGCCAGAAACTGATGATATGTCTGCAGTCGCGACGATCTCGTCTGCTCTTTTTAACGCGTCTTGATATTTTAAAGGCTAACAATATTACTAAAAAAATACAAACTCCAATGCAATGAAAGGTTACGATGGCTTATTAGAGGTGTGTAATATATATAAGCCCAACCATGACTTCAGTAAGCGGCAACATGCTGCAAAGGAATCGAGTATCAGACTCAGAACAGATAGACAAAGAAGTTTCAATGATTGATGATTCCGAATTTTCAAGCGTTCAAGAGCAAGATTCAGAAGCAGTTATTAATTACAAAATATGGAAGAAGAACGCAGGTTTTTTGTATGACTATATACAAACCTCCAATTTACTTTGGCCATCTTTAACAGTCCAATGGTTTCCCGACGTGGATGGTATCAATGAAAACATTTTACAACAAAGAATTTTAACAGGCTCTCATTCGAGTGGGCTTACACCAGTAGAATCACTTAATATCTTAGCTATGAAAAGGCTTCGCAATCTGAATAAAGTCATTGATTTGAATGACTATAGCATAGCCAAATCCGAATTTATAAACTCAACCTATACCAATTTGAATCCAACTAATAAGAACAATTTAGGTAAAATATCAATAATTCAAAGATTACCTCATAGAAATGAAGCCAATAAAGCAAGATATATGCATCAGAACCCAGATGTCATTGGTAGTATCACAAGCAGCGGTTCAGTAAGGATATATAATAGAACAAAGCATCCAAACAATTTCAATGATGATGATTTTAATGATTTCAACGAAGATGATTTATCCGACCTGAAGCTGGATTTTCATACTAATGAAGGTTATGGTTTGAGCTGGAACTATATTGACGAAGGCCAATTATGCACAGGTGCATCTGATGGCTTAATCGCATTCTGGGATCTTAATAAGTTTCAGCAACCAATAGCTCCAGTGAAAAGATCAAATAGAATAATTACATCTACACCTTTGTCCCCTGTATCTTCTACCACAGCACATGATTTTGGAGTTAACGATCTGGAGTTTTTATGGTGTCATAACTCTATCCTAGGTAGCGTTGGTGAAGATGCACTGTTTAAGTTATGGGATATAAGGGAAGGCACCAAAAATGTGAAATCTTTCAAAATCAAAAGTAATGAATCTGTTGGTGTAAATTGTTTAAGTTGGAACAAAACAAATCAGTTTTCCGTAGCTTTAGGAGCATCAAATGGATTACTGTCTATACATGATATTAGAAACTTTGATGAGCCCATTAAATCTTTCAGTGATGCCCATGCTGAAGGTATTACCGCTTTGGAATGGAATTTTGAAAATGGAAACATATTAGCCTCTGCCAGCTCGGACGCTAAAGCCAAACTATGGAATTTATCTAAAGAGAATGGACAAGAACTTATCTTCGTGCATGGTGGACATATGTTGGGTGTAAATGACTTATCATGGAACCCGGCTGACTCCAAAATGATAGCAACCTGTGCTGATGATAATTCTGTTCATGTATGGAAGCCCTCAGAGCAGATTTTCCTTTAACACATTAACTTTTCCTTAATAATGACGCAACACCCCACACAATTAGATATTCATGCAGCAATGTATGTAATCGTATAAACACTCTATATATACCACTACTTCTACACTAAAAAATTGCATTCTTCGTACATTTACAGGCGTGGCGTGTGCTTTATAAAATCACCCGTCTTTTTTGTAGGGGTTAGCACTGGCGTGTATCTGCCCTTTAAAAGGCTCAGTATTTACTCTCCACTAGAAGCGGTGGTACACCAAAATTTAATGTAAACAGGTCTAAAAGTCGAGGCAGTGAAGCATGAAAATATTATTTTGTAACACCGTGGCTTATGCCAAAAATTCCTGTTACTTATAACGTCTTAGGCTCTTTATTTTGTGGTAGTTTCCAATGTTAAGGTCTTTTGGTTGGTATATTGAGCATATCTAATATTCGGAATTTAAGTTTGCTGTTCAAAAGGTATTGTGCAAGTGGAGATCATTAGAACCACCACATGAGCTATTCCCAACAAAGGCATCGCCCCCATGCGCCAGCGGCTCATCATGATCCAAATAACACCACATCAAGTAATGAACTTAAAACCCGACTTCAAAACAAGCTTTTACAATCTTTAGAACTGCAGAACAACCCTCATCTTAACTCCGCATCCCCAAGGAGTGCTTCCGAAACAAATTCATTAGGAAAACAGATTGAGAATCTTCATATGTATAACGATTTTGACGCACAGGATGTAAAATTCAATACCAGCCCGCAAACTCCATACACAACTAGGAAAACAACGAATTCTTTAACAAGCTCACCAAATCAAATTTTAGCAAGCGATGTAAGAACACAATACGAACATCATCAAGAAGTAACGAGTCCCATACGTAGAATGCCAAGGTCATCGCCTGCGTCATTTACTTTCGGTAATGTGAAGACGACTCCTCCTCAATCTCAACCTCAAGTTCAATATCGATCACACGAAACGTCCCAAAATTCCAGCCCACAGAGCTTGAAGTCACCTAAACAATTTCGGAGACAAGAATCAGATGAAGAAGACTTGAGTAGTAGGGAGTTAGAAGAAGAGCCCAAGAGTAGTAAATCATTCTTGAATCTTGTGAGAAATATAAGTATTAAGCGTTTACAAAGAAGAAAAGATCTAGACGTAGTGAGGTCAATTGTTACCCCCTCTCCTAGTCCACCACCAGAATGGATAGCTACACGACTTGAAAGGAAAAGCTTTGAAAATGGTATCAGCATGGAGAAGGTAGACATCAACTATGATTGGGATTCATCAGATGAGAATTATAGACTGTCGTTGAATCCTAAAACTCAATTTGACAATATAGCCACAATAGTATACTGCGAAGACGATAGTCCATCGATAGCTATCAGTCAAACACAAGCATATTCTAATACACTGATGCATAAATCTATAATAAAGACTAAATATAACTTATCTGCGGAGAGGGAGTTAATGTTGGTTAAAAAAATGGATAGGGTATTACCCGAATCTGTCATGAAAATGACTGAATATCGTGTGAATAGATCTGCTGACCCCGAATGGAAGACAAAATGCTCCAACTATAGAAAGCAGCAAATACATAACAATAAATGAATAATGATTTGGGAATAGAACTTTTACTGATTTTTTTTTTAGGTAAGACAAAATACAATTTTGGGACAGGATTTTTGGAAAATATTAAAAATATTATCACTGAAAACTACATAAATAGTTACGTACTATAAACTTCATAAAATAAAAGAAAAAGTGCATTTATAGCTATAACGCCAATTAAAGGGTTTTGTTAAATTCAAAATATTGCTTAAGAAGATCAACAAGTGAATCTTTAGGATCCATAAACTCAAAGTCTACCTTGTTTTTAGCGTAATCACCATCAACCTTCATGGGAGGGGTTGAGTAGTCGCCAGGGTTGCCAACTGGGAAGCCGGCACTTGGGAAACGTTCGTTAGCAACATCCAAGATTTCTTGATCTGAAATGAACCTGGGATTAAGAAGTAATCTGTCTTGGTCGCAATCATTTTCTAAGCAAAATACGTGTGTTTTTGCGACATCTCTAACATCAACAGTGGGCATGTTGAAAGAAGATGTAAATGGAACGGTATGATTCTTCAAGATTTGTAGAACCATCTTATAAGTTTCATTTGCCTCAAATTTAACTAAGAAGTCAAAGACTTGGGGGCCAATGACAAAAGAAGGGTTAACGGTGCAGAAAGAAAACTTGACATCTTCATTCTTAACAAAGTCTCTAGCTGCTCTTTCGGCATAAGTCTTTGAAGCATAATAAGCAACGTCTGGAGTAGTTACGTCTTTCCATTGAATTGTATTCCAGTCCTCATTTGAATAAGTTTCCTTTGTAGGTGGTATTGAAATACAAGCTACAACAGAAGAGGTCAAAATGATTTTTTCAACTTGTGGAGCATATGCCTTGACTGATTTCAAGACACCCAAAGCACCATTGACAGCTGGATTTAAATACACTTCATCTAAAGGACCTTCAAAACTAAAGCCGACAGGTGAAGCGGTATGAAAAACATATTTGATCTCAGAGTGTTTCTTGAATAAATCATCAAATGCACCAGCTGCACCAATCTCTTTAACTACCTCAATTGAAAACTTACCCTTTGGATATTTAACCTTAAATCCATCAACGTAAGGTTGAGCCTTTTCTAATGATCTTGCCGTACCAATGACAGTATACTCTTTCTTTAAAAGTTCGTCAATGATATGAGTGGCAATATATCCAGTAGCACCTGTAACTAAAACGGACATTATTTATTTTGCTTATTTACTATTTTTTGTAATTTCGATAATTCAATGAAATTATTTAAGTGAATGCACTGCAAGCATATTGATAGCACCAATTGCAGACATTAAAAAAGAAGGTAATAGTTGCCTTTTTATACCATTTTGATTTAATTTCTTTGTTTTTTTGCCTTCAAAAAAGTGTATATATAAGATATATACGTTCCAAAGAGTTAGTTAACTTTTGATAATGTCAAACTTTTGAATATAAGCAGACTAGCATAATATAGTTTGACAGGACTCTTCGCGAGATTGTATGGATTTACCGAGGATGATAATAAAAGACGTTTCTTACTAATCATTTTGTGGGGATAGCGCATTTAACAGTCCATCTACTATAGATGCTGATAGCACCACTAAAGTTCAATCGTATGGCAATGCTTATTAACGTTCACAAATTTGATAGAAGCCGAAGTCCGCTTTGGTATAACAGCAAACATGATGAAGAAATATTAGTGTAAATCAGCAAGAAGCTTACAAATGAAATCAAGGCTAAATTTGCCTAATGCCATTTTTGTTGAGTTTATTTTTCAACGTTTGTATGTTCTGGTTAGACACTTTATTAATGGAATGGCCATCTGACCAGTTAATTATGTACGTGTGTATGTACCATGGTAGGCAGGAAAATGGGAAGGTAGTATAATTGTCTATTATTTAAGGTTAAACTGATTTACTTTTACATATTGGCTAACTGTGTCCAAGACAGATTTTTTATGAGGAATAAACTCATACTTCCCAACCAGCTGCACAACGTTAGATACATCAAAGCTTGGCAGGGATTGAGTTGGGATGTTCCAGTTGACAAACTTTTTTTCTGGGTAGTTTTCTTTTAGGATCTGTAAGAATTGTTGGTCTGAGAACTTTGTCTCCGAGATAAATGCTCTTTGTCCTTCCAAGTTTTTATTTTCGATTGCTAATTGATGGAATTTAGCCACATCTCTAACATCTATACCAAAACCTGACATTGTACAAGAATCACATTCTTGACTAGGATCTAGTTTCAAGAATTTAACAATTACTTCATTGGAAACATTTAGACTTTTGCCAACCAATGACTCAAATACTTGTGGACCAAAAATATATGGAGGGCAAACAGTGGTTAATTTGAAATTTGGAGATTCTGATTTCATAAATTCCCATGCTGCTTTTTCAGCATATGTCTTTGAAGCATAGTATGCATCTTTTTCGTTACATACCTCTTCCCATTGAACTGGATTCCAGTCTTTGTTAGTGTATATTGTAGTATGCGATTTATGAGGAAAAGTACCAATTGCAGCAAATGAAGAAGTGATGACTATATTGGTTACCTGAGGAGCATACTTCTTGGCTGCTTTCAAAACATTCAAGGTACCTTTCAACGCAGGGTCTAAATATGCTTCTTTCAATGGTTTATCAAGTCCGAAAACATATGGGGAAGCAGTATGCATGATAAATTTAATGTCTGGATTTTTAGTTAACACTTCAGTGAAAGCATCGTCAACTACCAGATCTTGAATTATTTCATATGTAAGCTGACATCCAGGGTATTTATTTTGGAACTCTTTCACTAAGATATCTGCCTTAGTTGAAGTTCTCGCAGTACCAATGACTTTGTAGCCACTTTGTAAGAGTAAATCAACAATATGAGAAGCTAAAAAGCCTGTTATACCTGTAACCAAAACTGTAGACATGGCGATGATAAGCAAAGGTTTATTCGAAAAAGCCAGCAACTGCCCTAAAATATGTGAGAAATAGACAGTAATAGACAGACCCTTATAGTTGATATATGTAAATTCAATAGTGTATCAAGGGACACTATATCATCAGTTTAAATCAACGTGTAACCAGAGATAAAGCGGATCAAGTTTCCTGAAATTTCCGTATTAGGAAATCGAAAATTTTAGGAAATTGGATAACGAGTAGTATAATAGATAAAGAGCATGAAGTACATTAACGGGCGGCAAAAAAAAAACGTAGAAGCAGAGTCGGAGATTCAGATCTAGAGAAAGCTTCTATGCCTGGTTATGCTGCTTGTCTTGATATAGGACCAAATCCATTTCCATGTGTTTTACAGGACTTCTCGAGACAGGTATGATACTTGCGCTCCTGGAGTTCTTATATGGCATACCAGGTCATTTTTTCATCTCATTTTCTGTGAATGTCGCACAGTATTTGAGGTTAGTTCCCCAGTGCCAGTCCGTTCCAATCAGTGCTACAGTAATTTCAATAAATGTAAGTAAATATTTAATAGCGTAATGTGATACATCTAAAGGAACTACGGGAATCGACAAGTAACGTGTTTACATAGATGTATAGGCTACGTACGGTGTCAGTTATCCACCCCAGAACAGTTCTACCCTACCTAGAAGAACCAGAGTTACAGTTTGCTCGTCAGCGTCCACCCAGTGTACCCACATCATGTCTGTACTAAAATTGTGCAAGGCTTGCTCTGGCAGAAACGCCTTGCTTGGAAAGGTATTCAGCCATGTCTAGGTAGCTATAGTTAGCTCCGTGCATTCAACTGTTGTGTAAGGCTGGGGCACAGCGACAAAGCGCCAAAGCGCCGGGGCAGAGCCCTGTTTCTAGACTCACTACACACATCACAGCACCCACTCAATCAACCACTGCTGACAGAAAGACAGAGAGATTCGCGCCAACTCGTACTAACACTAACTTACACTAGCTTACGAAGAAACTCACACACCCACACTAGAGACTTGCAAAGGCCGCGACGCGCCCATACACACAAATAGTACCCATAGTTAAGCTAACGAGTTTGCACCTCGAGGCACAGGCACGCGACATAAAATCGGGCAGGAGGTGCAGCAACTCTGCGCATGCGCACGCAGACACTTAAAAAGACGTAGCAGACTAACGTCGCCTCTCTCCTTAACACAGCTGCCACAGGCTGGAACAATAGTGTGTTTGCTGCCTCGTTGCACACCTCCTTAATATTTGGTACTAGCGTATCTGTGCTAATATATATATATATATTTAGACACAGACGTTAGTTGTCTTGTCATCTGTCTAACTTTATTTCTTTGCTCTGTTTTACTCTGCTCTGCACCCTTGTCACTGTCTACCGGCATATCCACCACCTGATTCTGCCCTTAGGGATAAGCATGTCTTTAATGTTTGTTAAGAAGTACCGCCATATCCTGACGATAGTTGCCGTTTCGGTGGTGCTCTTTATCTTGTTCGCTGCTCTCCCCGAATCTCAGTCATCTTTAAATGAACTAGAAGCAGCAGATGCAAAACGTATCATAGTGCAAGAACAAAACGCAGCTGCAATTTCAGATCCCACTGCGGAACAACCGTCAAGAAAGAACAAGGCTACTGTTAAAACTGTCGGTCAACAGCTGGAAGACGGTGCAGTGGGGGTTGTGGCTCAGGATAAAGATTCAGTAGACGATAGTGTCTCTGTTAATAAACCTGAATCCAATAAGAAAAATCACGAGGCAAAACCAGATGTCGCTTCATCAAGTGGTAGCTCAGGCACGGATTCAACAAAGGATTCAAATGAATTTAAAAAACAAGAGAAAGTGGGTTACAAAATTGATGAAGATTCTCCAGAAGCCGTGAAGGCTAAATTACGAACTTCTAAAGAATCTCCAGAAGTTGTCCCATTTGTCACCAAAGATGACGATACTGTACTCAACTCCAAAATCAATTCAATTGCGTTGAAAGAAGCAGTTGATAAGAAGAATAAGGAAGAAGAGTTAGCCGAAGCTGAAGCCCAAGCCGCAGATGATGCTTCTGGTAAAATAAGCACAAGTGGTACGTCAGATGAAATTAAAGTCATTTCTGATGCAGATGCTGAGGCCATTGCAGAGAAAGAAATAGCCGAAGAAGAATCAGGAGTAGGTTCTTCAAAGCGTCCTAAAAGCTCATTTATCAAGAGTAGTGGTCGTTCTCCCCCTATTAGTTCCAATAATAAAGATATAGCTAATAAGAAAGCAATGGAAAAAGCCAAAAAGATAGTCAAGGATTCTTCTGGAAAAGTCAAGATAGAGTGATACCAAAGTCAGCTTTAAACTTGTTTTAAAATACCCTGTATGTTGAGTTAAATGCTTTTGGTTTCCTTTTTTTCAGTTCTATATTATTTATCTCTTTTTGTATTTATTTGTTTATGCTTTATGGTTGGTTTTTCTATCTTATTTATTGTCTAGTTGAATTTTATTTATTAAAATTCGAAACTATTTATTTCGTATTATGTATATCAGCTATACGTATGTATACACAAAGCTTAATAAAATTTTTTCTTTGGGTTTTTATGATTGTTATTTATATTAGTTCGTGAATGTAAAAATATTACAATTTTGGAGAAATTTGAAGAAATATCACTAAAGACTATATTTACTTAGTGATTCATTATAAAATTTATAAAACGAAAAAAAAAATGCGTTTATAGCTGTACTGTTAATTAAAGGGTCTTGTTAATTTCAAGATATTGCTTAACAAGATCAATAATTGATTCTTTAGGATCTAAAAACTCAAAGTCAAGTTTGTTTTTAGCGTATTCACCATCAACCTTCATTGGAGGGGTTGGGTATTCGCCAGGGTTGCCAACTGGGAAGCCGGCACTTGGGAAACGTTCATTAGCAACATCCAAGATTTCTTGATCTGAAATGAATCGGGTGTTGAGAAGTAATCTGTCTTGATCACAATCATTTTCTAAGCAAAATACGTGGGTTTTTGCGACATCTCTAACATCAACAGTGGGCATGTTGAAAAAAGACGTAAATGGAATAGCATGATTCTTGAAAATTTGGAGAACCATCTGATAAGTTTCATTGGCATCAAATTTAACTAAGAAGTCAAAGACTTGGGGGCCAATGACAAGAGAGGGGTTAACGGTACAGAAAGAAAACTTGACATCTTCAGTTTTAACAAAGTCTCTAGCTGCTCTTTCGGCAAAGGTTTTTGAAGCAGCATAAGCGACTTCTTGGTTAGTCACGTCTTCCCATTTGATTTCGTTCCAATCCTCATTTGAATAACTTTCCTTTGTGGGCGGCATTGTAACACAAGCAGCAGTAGAAGAAGTCAATACGACTTTTTCAACTTGTGGAGCATACGCCTTGACTGATTTCATAACTCCCAAAATACCATTGACAGCTGGATTTAAATATGCTTCATCTAAAGGACCTTCAAGATTAAACTTGCCTGGTGATGCAGGATGCAAAACATACTTGATCTCAGAATGTTTTTTAAAAAGATCATCAAATGCACCCGCAGTACCAATGTCTTTAACCACCTCAATTGAAAACTTACCCTTTGGATATTTGACCTTAAATCCATCAACAAAAGGTTGAGCCTTTTCTAATGATCTTGCTGTTCCAACAACAGCATACTCTTTCTTTAAAAGCTCGTCAACGATATGAGAAGCGATATAACCTGTAGCACCTGTAACTAAAACGGACATTGTTTCTTTTGCTTATTTACTTTCTTTTATATCTTCAATAAATTAATGAAGTTATTTAGGCAAGTGCAGAGTAAGCATTTTAACAATGCCAATTGCAGACATCAAGAAAGAGGAAATCATGGCCATTTTATATCATTTTGATGTATATTCTGCTGAAAATTTGTATATATATATATGTCTCAAGGAGTTAAGTCCTGATAAGATCAAACTTTTGATTAAATGCCGAGTAAACTATGAGAGTTTGAGGGACTCTTCGCGAGATTATATGGAGTTACCGAGGATGATAATGAAAAGACGTTTCTTACTAATCATTTTGTGGGGATAATGCATTTAACAGTACATGCACTATACATGCCTATAGCACCACAAAAGTTTATTTATAAGCTTATTAATGTGTATATATTTGATATATACCGAGGTCCGCGTTTAGTATATTAGCAACCAAGATGAAGAAGGACTTGTTCGAATCAGCAGTAAGCATACCAGTGAGATCGGTGTTAATTGGGCCTAATGCAATTTTTGTTGTCTTTAAATTTTTAAAGTTTTTTTAGTGGAACAATTTATTAATGAGATACCCAATAAACTAGGTTTTTAGGCATTAGGTCAACTTATAAAATGATAACTCCTAACAAAACAATGGAAAAGCCAAAAAATAGATAAGAAATTTTCCGAAAACGTGTAGATGGAGTAATACCAAAGTCACTAAAGTCAGGTTTAACTTCGATCAAAATACGCTGTATGTTGAATTGAATATTTCTGGCTCTTTTTATGTTATGTTTATATTATTTATCTCCTTTTGTACTTTTTTGTTCATGCTTTATGGTTGTTTCTATCTTAATTATTTTCTACTTTAGTTGTATTTACTGAAATCCAAAGATTATTCGTTTCGTATTACGTATATCATCTATACTTACGTATACACAGAACTTAATATTACCTTTTCTTTAGGCTTTTATGATTATTATTTATGATAGTTTGTTGGTTTATGGTCGAAGCAAAAAATTAAATCTTTTCAGCTCCAGATAATCTAACAGCTGCTCCATATTTTTGTAATTTAGTTAATAACGCGTCACCATTTTTAATGAGCAAATCATACTGACTGTTCTTATTGTCCGGTCTATTTGTTTCAATGACGCCATATACTTTATCAATAACACAATTCAACTTTTTGTTAGGAATAAATTTACCCAAGTCACTATCCAAAAAGTCAACCGAAACTCCAAACTGCTCGGCCATTGATTTCAATGATAAAGACTTGTAACTTTCCAATAACTGTGAATAAGATTTAACTCTCATTTCTCTGAGGTAATAATGACAATGTGGAATTAAATATTTATATTGTGTTAAAATTTTATCATGAGTTTCAATCAATTGTGGAAAAACTTGATAATACTCACAAAAGTATAATGATTTGATTAAATTATAGATTGGCAGTAAATCTTCACACTTGGAATTAATTGATAATATCTCTGGTGAATCAATCAATTTCTTTTTCAAATCTTGCCTATCTAGTGAAATTGCCCCTGAAATTAAGGCAAACTGTGCAACTTCTTCATATGTTGTTAATTCAGTTGATGTAAACGTGGCTAATGAGTCAATTAATAATTTGGATGCCTCTTCAAAACTCCTTGTTGACATCAAATATATTCCAAGGTATGTTTTGTATCTATTTTTTCTCTCCCAATCTCCTCCTTTTTCAATCAGTGCATTAGCTTCATCAAGGTATTTCTTTGTAAACTTTTTATCATCGTAAAAGAAACCTAATCTTGCTAATGTTAACATACAATCAATCTTGGTACCTGTACTTGGCGATAATTCAAATGCCTTTTTGAAAGTGGCAACTGCATTAGCTTCATCTCCAATTGATGTATAATAATCAGCTAGCTTGATCCATACTTTGACTACTTCTAATTCTCCTTCATCATCTGCCTCGACCTCTTTTATCTTGTCATTTAATTCTTTAATTTCTTTATCATTAGCTTCAATCATAGAATCATACAATGATTGGTCCCATTCAAGCAAAGGTAGCTTGACGTCATGGTATAAATAATGATAATATGGTGCCATGTTCAATTCTCTGACTTTGGTTATCAGTTCGTTGACTTTATCCTCACTGGGTGATTGTTTTGTTAAAAACTCCAGCTCTCCCACTTGGAAGTCAGGAGTTTTAGGTATACCTGATGACAGTGTATCAATTAGCATTGTATATATCCCTATATGTGTATCGATGTCTGAATATATAGGTTGCTGTGAAAGTCACTATGTATCTTCTGTTCACTTGATTTAACTACCTGCTTTGTTTGCCTTCCGTTGGTTGGAACTCGCAGATTCCAAACTGTTTGGACGGTCGACGCAAATCTAAGTCGCTCTATTCAGCAAAAGTTACATGTAACACTTAGTACAAAATTATAGCTTAATTTAGTTGTGTGTGTGCTGTTAGTGTGCAAGAATAAATCAAAGCAGATGTCACAGTAGCAAAGGAAAACTGCGTTTTAGTGTTGGATAGATATCAAATGAATACAGCTATAGATCACGACTTTGAAGAGGCTCAAAAGTGCACCAGGAGACTGCATGCAATAGTACATACATTAAAATACGAGATCGATTATGAGCTAGAACAGCATGGTCGAGGTGAATTTGACTACAATGATAATATTGAAGGCGTTGATGGAGACGCTATACGGGCGGACTATTTGAACGAGTCTCTAGATTTATTTAGAAAGTTGGAAGAATTGTCGGCGTATATTGACTACAAGATTAAGGTGCTCGATGACGCCGTAGAGAAGAATCAAAAAATCTCATATATACTTCAGTTAGAGAAGTTGAATGAAAGAACAGATTCACTTCGGATTAGTCTAAGAGAAGCTCAGTTAATATCTAAAAGAAATGAACTGATATACAATAATCATCTGCGTGATAGTTTGCGTTTCAAAGAGGAAAATAATGAGGTAACCACAGCAGACGTTAATGATAATCTTGGTGATAGTTACGATGACAATGATCTTTTGGATGATTCGAAAATGAATAAGCTAACTGCTGAAGATGAGATTTTGTCGAAAAACAAATCAATTACGCAATCCTTGCAATCATCACATCAATTATTGCAAGCTACTTTGATGCAATCAGATTTAAATATAAATGATCTCGAAACATCTTCTAAGAACTTGGCTATCTTACATGACAGATATTCATTTTTTAATGATGTATTATCCAAGACTAATGGTTTGGTGAAACAGATAAATGCCTCAAGTAATAAAGAAAGGAGAGATATCTACAGAGCACTAACTGTGTTTGCCCTATGTTGCTTCTGGGTTCTTTGGAGGAGAATTCTTCGTAAGCCAGTCAGACTTATATTCTGGCTTATGTTTAAGATTATTTCAGTTGCAGTGTGGGGTTTTTCGAAAACAGCCTCAATTGCGAGTGAAGATGAGACCGAAGTAGTGCTCAGCGCTTCAGAGGGTGCTACTTCTATGTTAGAAGTAATAGCTACCACTTTAATGTCGGAGGAGTCAACATCGTCTACATTACTTGAGGATATAGTGAGTACTATCACATCTGTAATTGGCGAGGACACCAAATCTACGAGTGATATAATAACATCTATCACATCGGCAGCATTAAGGGATGAGCTTTGATATTGTTTCGTCATACGTACATATACATAACTAGCCAGCATGAATACATTCTTTGAGTTTATTCAATAATCATCACCGCGAGTTACGACTTCTTTTCTTGTAGGATGTAGCAAAATAGTGTGCTCAAATTGTGCGGTATATGATCCTTTAATGTCATATAGTGGTAAATGTTCATTCACAACTCCAGCTTTCACCAGCTGATTTAACGCTAACAAGTACTTATCTTCTCCTACTCTATCCAGATACCTACGACAAAATGGCAAAGTACCAAAATTCTTGTCGATAGTGGCTAGTAACTGCTTGGCACGATTTAATCTTATAGGTTGTGAAGCTGGATTATATTCTGGATTTTTTGAGTAATGTGAACATTCACCTCCGTATGTAACATATCCACGGCCTGTGGTACCAAACGTTTCAATGGCAAATACTTCACCTTCTTCCATCTTTGTATTATCACCGTTCTTAACCGTAGGAACTGATTTACCATCATGTATTCTAAATGGTTTAATATTGTGTCCAAATAAGCCACGGATCACCTTCACAGGATATACTTTACCATCCAATTCAACTTCATAACTTTCCATCACTTCTTGCACAGCTTCACCAACTTCAGTTAATCTGACATCAATACCAGCTGCTGCAATACCTGCATTGGTAGCTGCTCTCACAGCTTCTTTTAAAGGATCATAACGAGGATTGAATGTATGTGTCCATGCCGTGTCTACTATATGACCATTGAAGTGGACACCAAAATCAACTTTCATAATGTCATCGTACTGTAACACCGTTTTATCACCTGCATTTGGGGTATAATGAGCAGCACAATGGTTCAAAGAAACACCAGTTGGAAAGCCCATACCTGCCTCAATCGTGGGCACGTTATCATTGTTACAGTATAAACGGACTCTGTTCTCAATCAACTCTGCAACTTCAATCATGGTCATTCCTGCTTTAATATTCTCTTGTGCATATTTACGTACTCTTCTGTGGATTTCGGCACCTTTTCTAAGATCATTCCATTTTTCAAAATCTTGGTTGTCAAGGTATCTCATCTCTTCACTCGTAGATCTCTGTAGGTTTTCCTCACCTTTATAGTCTTCCCATTGGCCCTCGGGATATTTCAAGTCTGGATAAGATAATGCAATATCACCAATGGCTGACTTCTTCTTCTTCTTTTTGCTCTTCTTTTTCTTCTTCTTCTTTTTATCCCCATCACCCTCTTCTACATCTTTTCCATCATCATTGTCCTCATTATCATCTTCGTCAACTTCAGCGTCGTCGTCATGGTTTTTTTCAGTCTTAGTTTCTTGTTGCTTGGAAGAATTTTCAGCAACCACCTCAAGCGTTGAAAGCTTCTTTGCGGTTTCTTCCACGCTTGCAGCTGCCATACTTTGGATCTTCCGCCTATTGAAAAAACTATCTTCTGCGGCAGGTTTGACCGAGCAGTGGGTAAACAAGCATATCCTGTTTAACCTGTATCAAAAAATCATTAGCTTGGTACTTAGCTTCCAGACCATTAGCCCTGCCAGTAAAGCTAGCCGCACTACTCCAGTCAACCCCACGCTCGAGCGGGTAACTTACATATACTGGTGAAAAATTTAGTGAGCGCTCCTAGAGAGGCCATCACAGACAAATGCTAGATGTGTGTATTATAATCAGCCTATTGGACTGCAAATAGAAGGAATTAGTACACAGGTGCAGCAGAGATACACACTGTCAAAGACTCATTACACACACACACATGATGCTAGCTCGCATACCCAGAACAACACTGGTGGGTCTGCGTACTTTTGCCTCCCCTGTGGCAAGCACTAAAGCTCACAGCTTAATAACTTTCACAAGATACCAATCATCATCACCATCTTCCTCCTCTTCTACACCAGAATCTAGATCAAGTACAGATCCTATGAGTATAACGAATGCGATGTCTAGAGATAAGAAATTGTCAATAGAAGACTCGGCTGCCAGTTTGTTCAGTTTCAAGAGACCAGACCGTGGGAACTTCAATTCATCTTCTGTCGATTTAGGTAAATCTAGCCTTTCCTTAAGCTCTCAAGCTCCTGCCAAAGAAGTTTCAGCGTTGGAATTTGCGATGGCATTGCCTGCTATTGGTCATGATGCCGGTAGATCGATAAGACTGTTTAAAGGTAGATACTCATCTGCTGTCGGTGCGTTCAATCGATTGGTCGAGTCTAATAATTTGAGATCTATAGCTAGAAGTCAAAGATTCCATATGAAACCAGGTAAGAAGAAGGCTCAAAAGAGATTCTGGAACCAGAAGAAAAGATTCAATGCTGGTATCAAGCAATTATTCAATGTTGTTCGTGATGCTGTTAAAAAAGGTTACTAATCATCAATCTTTCGCAGCAAATTTCCAGCCTTCACAGTTTAAATCATACATAGCACACAGAGCATATCATCAATCCCTGTACCCTGTATATACCTCCTACATACGTATACTAGAATGACAACTACTATCGTCTTATAATTACGACCTAATGATTGTAATGTTCCATACGCTTTATATAACTGAAAAATCAACACAAAAACATCTACACACCACTTTCATAAATGGCTGTAATCGAAAATGCTTACTTGAACTCTGTATGCATAATAAAGAGGATGCTGAATTAAAGTGAATGAAGACAGAAGTGATAACTATAGACATCGCCTTTTCTGAGCGGTTAGTATAGTATCTCCTAAGAATGGCCGAAGGCTCAGGTGGGATAACTCATGGAGCGGGGAGCGCCACTGCTCGTTCAGCGATTATCAACCTTATGAACACTATCATGGGAGCAGGTATGTTAGCCATGCCTTATGGTATTAAAGCCAACGGGTTGATGCTTGGTGTTTTTGTTATTATATTCAGCGCTTGTACTTCAGGGTTTGGTTTGTACTTACAGGGGAAGTGTTCTAAATATGTGCCTTCTGGAAATGCCTCTTTTTTTGAACTTTCTAAACTCACTTACCCCCAATTGGGTGTGGTGTTTGATTTAGCCATTGCTATCAAATGTTTTGGAGTTGGTATTTCTTATTTGGTAGTAATTGGTGATTTAATGCCAAAAATCATAAATTCTCTAGTGCATGATCAAACCATTTTGGATTCATATACTTATTTACTGAATAGAAATTTTTGGATCACTGTATTGATGTTATTTTTTATCGCTCCATTATCATTCTTAAGAAAATTAGATTCCCTAAGGTATGCTTCGATGATTGCATTGTCTTCAGTTGCATATTTGGTGATATTGGTGTTTGTGCATTTCGCAGAAAAAGATATTATTGAGAAAGGACCTATTTCACTTTTTAAACCGTATAATACCATTTCGGTTTTATCAAGTTTTCCTATTTTTGTCTTCGCATACACATGCCATCAGAATATGTTCTCTTTGATTAATGAACTAAGCGACAAGTCAGGTGATAATATTAATAAAGTGATTAAGACAGGAATAGGCTCAGCTATGGTGCTATATATTCTTGTTGGAACGTCAGGTTATTTAACATTTGGAAATTTAGTTTCAGGTAATGTTATTGCAATGTATCCTGACTCAACATCAACAACAATTGGTAGAATTGCAATAGTGATATTGGTGATGCTAAGTTTCCCCTTACAATGTCATCCATGTAGAGCTTCTACCAACCATGTTTTGTTTTATTTCCAGACTACTAAAGTTGCAGATTCAATCAGAAAACTTTCTAGAAGTTTATCAAATGCCACTAGCATTTCAAGTAATACTGCAAATACTTCTACCGTCTCTTCCAACCTTAATGTGCCGATAATTAGTGCAGCTGAAAGAAGAAACTTACTGAGAGAAAGCCATGACTATGGTACAGATGCAGTCAACCCAGATGACGAAAGTGTATTAACTATCGATGAAGCATCAGTAATTATCAACCATGAAAACGAGGTTATGAAAGTAACCTTAGGAACATCAAAATTTATCATATTAACCTCAATAATTGTTGTAACCAGTTATATCATTTCTATAAATGTCACTTCATTAGAACATATTCTTGCATTTGTTGGGTCCACTGGATCAACATCCATTTCATTCATTTTACCTGGAATATTTGGGTATAAATTAATTGAAGCTACTGATTTTAGATCACTTGTTTTGAAAAGATTGGCGCTTACTCTGACTATCTGGGGATTCATAGTTATGGTGATTTGCCTATCAGCTACCATATTTTTAGGAGCCACACACTAGTAACATTCTTTATGTAGTATCATCTACTTGCTTATGTACATTATTCATGATAATCAATAAAATAAATTATTAAAAGACTACAAGGCGGTGAAAAAATGTTTTTGTTTTTGTTTTGGTCTTACGAAAGTGAGAATTGATTTGATCTGTAAGGTATTTGGCAAACACAAGATACTTGACAAGTGGACATAGAAACGGAGAGAGACCCACAACCGTGTCATAAGGATTTTGTTTACTTAATAGTAATGAACTATTCCGTGTCCGGAGAGGCAATAGACCAGCTTAGGTCGACAATAATATACTCACTCGATCATGAACTGTACAAAACCGCTGAATTCACCGCTGAAAGATTAATAGCTCTAAATCCAAATAACTTAGATTCTATTCATCTATATGGTTTGTTAATGTACAAGGCTGGAAGATATAAAAGCAGTTTTAACATAACTTCTAAAAAAAGCAAACAACACATTGGATGTGCTTATGTTTTTGCACAGTCATGTCTCAAGCTTAAGAAAGAGACGATGGGTATAAGTGCCCTGGAACATACTATGGGATTATGGGCGGGTGATATGTCTGAATCGTCGAAACCTAAAGAGTATTATGCATATAATTCGTTTGCTAGGTATCAGCCTGACAAGGTTGCTTTTTACATGTTGCTGGCTAAGTTGTATAAATCGATTGACGATGTTAAAAAAAGTACCTTAAATTACGCACAAGTTTTGAAAATTAACCCACTAATGTTTGAAGCATTTGAAGAGTTGTGTAAGATGGGTGTAAAAGTTAAAGTGAACAGCATATATAAAACCAATATTGTTGATCAAATTGGAAACGGTCTATTCAAGACAAGTCTTACTGGTGAATCCAATCAGGTAGGCCCACAGAGTCACGCCAACACAACTATTATTTATAGCGATAGGGTATCAAGAGAACCCACATCAGTATCTTCATCTACTGATAGTAAACAAAATATTCAACAGACGCCAGAATCGCATTCAATCAAAAATTTCCTAGTGACTCCAAGAGTTAAACAAATATCAATTCCCGACGCCCCGTTGAGAAGAACTAATAATGGCACAAGAAACACCTCTATTAGCTATGATGGGTTCAAGCAACCCAATCCACCTGCGTCAAGCCAGGAACCCGAGCCAAGAAGATCTGTTAGAAGTTCCACAACTTCAATCACGTCCAGATTGTTAAATTATCCAATCAATACGCTTACTAATAGTAATAATACAAATACGAATGCACAAAATAGTAATGGTGGGAATGCCAATAATGCAATCACAAATTCGTTAGGTAATAACAATGGATTAATGACACCTTTCAAAAAGGACTCAAATAAGAGAGGTATTAGTTCCACATTTGGCAATTCTCATGGTATTAATAATAACGGTTCAAAACCAATAAACAATAGTAATGTTAATGTTAATGGAAACGTGAATAAGTCGGAAGAGACTCTGGTTAATCCAAGAAAAGAGAAACTATTAACTGACCCGTATTTATTAACTATTTATTCCAAGCTTGCTAAATCGTTTAAATCATTATGTCTTTATGATTGTTTCAAAGCTATTAGAATTTTGGATTCATTACCTGAGAATGAAAAAAATACTCCTTGGGTATTAGGTAAATTAGGTAAATTACATTTTGAGATAGTGAATTATGAAGAAAGTGAGAATTATTTCAAAAGATTAAGAAGTTTAGATAGAACAAGGTTAGAAGATATGGAGACTTATTCCACTTTATTATGGCATTTACATAAAGAAATTGAATTAAGTTTTTTAAGTCACGAATTATTTGAGATTGATGAAACTAATTCTCCAGAGACATGGATTACAATTGGTAATATGTTTTCATTGAAGAGAGAGCCTGATGAGGCCATTAAATGTTTTCAAAAGTCTGTTGAAATTAATAATAAGTTTGTTTATGGATATACATTGCAAGGCCATGAATATTTGAGCAATGATGCATTTGAGAATGCTATTGAGTGTTTCAGAATGGCTATATTAATTGATAGCAGGCATTATAATGCATACTATGGTATTGGTATGTGTTATTTAAAGCTAGGAGATTTCAAGAAATCAGAATATCATTTCCGTAAGGCTAATAATATTAATCCTGTTAATGTTATTTTAATATGCTGTATTGGTATGATTTTAGAAAAATTAGGTAAACGTGAAGAGGCTTTAAAGAATTATATCTTTGCTACAAAATTACAACCATTATCTACTTTAGCACTGTTTAAAAAAGCACAGTCATTATTCTCATTACAAGAATATGATTTAGCATTGAAAGATTTTGAGAAATTAAAGAATTTAGCACCTGATGAAGCAAGTATTCATTATCTATTGGGAAAATTGTATAAGTTTAAAGGTCAAAAATTAGATGCTATAAGGCATTTCACCATTGCTTTGAATCTTGACCCTAAAGGTTCTCATTTGATTAAAGATGCCTTACAGAGCCTTGAAGAAGATGTATAAATACATAAGTCTTGAAACAAGAAGAATATAACTAATATTAAATATAAAAGTATAAATAAATATATTGTACATAAGATAAGAACGTGGAACGTGGTAATGGGAGAAAATAGACAAAAAAAACTTACATAAAAATCATAAATATCAAAATATCAAGACAAAACAAGAGGCTAAGGAAGATGAGAGGTTAGTAGTTCTATAAGATTTTTTTTTTTTTTTTGTGTTTTAGCTGTTGGTTATTTTGAAGCTAATTCACTATTTCAAGGTAATTACTTGGACACATTCCAATATCACCTTTTGAGCTCTTACCTTGCCACCAATTTCCGTTCGTATCTTTAACTTTCAAAAACTCTCCTTTTTTAAATGACAATTCGTTAATATCATCAGGAGAGGCTTCATAATCGTATAAACCGCGGACTAAGATTGGGTAGTCTTCTTCTTGAGGCTGATTCAAGAAATCTGTGGTTGAGCCATTTGTATTTGTGTTAGTATTTGTTGTATTTGTGTTTGTATTTGTATTTGTGTTTGTATTCGTATTTGAATTTGAGTTAGGTAAGTATGATAGTCTATTGATTGATGAGTTGTTTGTTGTAGTGGCATTCTCGAAACCTTTTAGTTGGGAGTATTGAGAATCTATTGGCTCGAAAGGATTTGAGTTTGATTGTGGGGTGTTGTTGATGTTTGTAACACCAGGGTTTGTCGACGAAACGGCAGGATAGTCCTTATCGTGATATGAGTTTGTGGTAGTGTTTGTATTAGCCATTGGAGAACTGAAAGTAGTGTTATTATTATGGTTATTGATTGAGGAATCCGAGTTTTCAAAAGAGTTGACATATTGGATTATAGGGGATGAAGAGTCTGTACCAAAGTAGAATAACCATAGTAAATTGACCATGGATAAGATGATGAATCCCGCGGAAGCAGCAGAACTTGAAGAATCAGATAAATAGACTAGATTGTTCGTGGAGTTTGAAGTATATACGAAAGCAATGGAGATCAAACAGCATAAGAAAGTCTTGTGAATTTTGTGTAGTTGGAATAAGTAAAACGTGATCACGACTACTATAAGGATTAGTTCAAATACTATCGACCACCAAGAGAATTTGGGATATACACCTGAAGTTGACGTAGCGATTGAACCGGCAAATGCAATTACCCAAGCTATTATTGATATAATGAAAGTGCCCAGGGCAAAAGGGTTGAATAAGGATATTGAGAACATTGTAGCTATAAAGAAGAAAGACAACTGGAGGTTTCAAGCTTGGTATAGCAACAAAAAGCAGGCAGCAAAGAGTTCCCTTATAACATCAAATAAAAAAGGGACAAGAAAACATGGGAAGGAATACGTTCTGTTAGCAGTAAATCTCAAGACAAAATGTTCCGCTCCCATACAACAGTGAAGTGCGGTCAAGTGAACGATCGATCCAGGCACAAACAAACAAAAGAAAAAAAAACGCGTTCAAATAATTCACTAGCCACACTTACATTGTTTTGCACTGCCACACAAAATAGAAAAAAAAATCCATTTCAAAAAGAGTGGCGCATGCAAATGCACCTAGAATTGGAAATGGAAATGGAAACGGAAAGCGTTAGAGTGAAGCCTTATTAAGAAGAACAACGCAACGAAGACACAAGCTACTTGGAAGAATACAGATATATATATATGCTATATATAGTATAAAAATATATTTAATTACACCACAATCTCCTATCTAAGTTAGATGCCACACAGCGGCTATATCAATAAGAACTAGCGATCACAGTGTATCCTTACCATTATAGTTATATCGGCTTCTTACATTTTAGTCTCCTGCACTATCATTAATAATCATATAAAGTAGCACTGAAATATCAAATAACTCTGTGAAGAATCCCCAATAATGGATAGAATCATATACAAGGCAATCAAGTCTTTTGAGCCAAGACTATCAGATGAGCTCAAGTTATCTAAAGGTGATTTAATAGAACTTATCTCAAATGATTCAGGCTATGATGATGGTTGGTATATGGGCAAAAATTTAAATTTGAATCCTCCTTCTTCAAACGTTGGTTTATTTCCCAAGATATGTGTCGAGTTGGTCGATCTATCAAGCTTGACTACCCCAGTGGCCAATGAGTTTTCAAGTAATCGTCGAAGCTCTAATTCTACTCTCTCAAACAGTAATAATAATAACAGCACTACACTTTCAACTCCTCCTGCTCAACTGTTAAGATCGCGTTCAAGAAGAGTAACTCCTAATGGCTCTCCAGTGATTATCAAGAATACTCCACCTAACCAACAATTGAATACAAACAACAATTCAAACAATAACTCCCCATCTTTGAACAGACTGAGCTCTGTTCATAGGACGATGAATGATATTGATAATGCAATTAAAGAATTAAACGTTAAAGATCATACTAGTAGTAATAGTAGTCATAACGGCAATAAACAAAATGTGCAAAGCAATAGAAATAGTATCATCGGTTTACCTTTTGATCCATCTACTGTAGAATCCTGGTCACCTGAAGAAGTTACTCAGTATTTCTCCTTTTTGGGATTTGATATGGAATATGCTGGTAAATTTGCAAGACATAAAATCAATGGTTCGATATTGATTGAGTTAGAATTAGCTTATCTTAAAGAATTAGATATAGACTCATTTGGAATTAGATTTGAAATGTTCAAGGAAATCAAAGAGTTGAAACTAGCAGCTGCTCAAAACTCAAATACTATTAACAGAAGCAGAAATTCAATCAGAATAAATTCCCCTTCATCGACTAATTCAAGATATTCATCACTGTATACACATTCGAGAAAGAAGTCTCAATCGTTAGATGATTTGTCCTCTGCATCACATAATCATGATGACTCTACAACATTAGGTGACCTGACTACCAATACAGCAACAACTGCAGCAACTAATACTAACTCAAGTGTTACAGGTTATAAATCCTTACGACCTCTATCTGTAATGTTGAACAATAGCTCAAATAACTTATTTTTCCCCTCTGCAAGCTCGTCAGTTAATCATTCTCCAAATTTACAATCATCCTTGGATGATATTGTCAAAGAGGAGTCATTTGATGATGATGATGATGATGATGAAGATGATGATATTGATGAACACCAATACAAGGATACAAAAGACATGATGAACAATGATCACGACGAAGAAAATATTGATGATGGAACAAATGGGCTGTTTGAATCTCCTAGAAGAGCACCTCAACCTCCTAGTTTCCAATCACCATTAATGAATGAAAACTTCAAATTTGGAAGTGGAACAGCAACTCCTAATAACAACCGTATAAATGGTAACTCAACAAAGAGACACTCTTTTATTGAAGCCACAAATAATAATGCTAAAAACAGCCATTCTAGAGGTTCATCGATTACACAATCATCATCCATTTACAACAACTCCCATCATGCAAGAACAACTTCATCTTTATCGTTTGCTCCTTCCACAAATAATAGATCTAATCATCATTTCAGGAATACCTCAGATTTAAGCGTCGTCAATCATAGTAATAACAATACCTCAAATAAAGTAACTGGCCAGGAAAAGACACACAGGAGATATTCTTCATTGTTATCATATAATGCTACTGCTAGAGAAAATGTCTACGATAATGCACATAGATCACCATCAAGATCACCAGTTAGAAAATCCACTGCTGCTTTGGCTGCTACTGCAGCTGCTACAAAACTGACAAACACCAAGAACACTGTCTTGAGTTCTCCAGAGAGAAGGTCCATTTCAGCTAAAGAAATATCTAGTCCAAAAATTAATCAAACTAAGAACAGAACTGTCTCTGCTGTTGTACCATCTTCAAACTATAACAATAATAACAATGGTAACAACAACAGTAATACAATGCTGAAGAATCTCACAACTCGTAAGAAGAATCAAACGTCCGCTTTCCAAGAAGGTTTAAGAACCATATCTGCTAAAGAGTCCATGAAGACTGCTGATTTTTCAGGATGGATGTCTAAAAGGGGTAATTTGACGATTGGTACATGGAAAAAGAGATTCTTCACTTTACACAAGACCCGTTTATCATATTTTGGTTCGATGAATGATAAGGCCGAAAAAGGCTTAATTGATATTACTTCTCATCGTGTATTAGCCGCAATCGAAACAGAGGACAAAATCTCAGCAGTTTATGCGGCATCAACTGGTTCTGGAAGATATTGCTTTAAGCTCGTCCCACCAGCTCCTGGATCACGTAAAGGTTTGACTTTCACTCAACAGAAAGTTCATTATTTTGCAGTTGATACTAAAGAGGAAATGAGAAGTTGGATGGCTGCTTTGATGAAGGTAACTATTGAACTAGATGAATCAGTTCCTGTTATTTCGTCTTGTGTAACACCTACTATCCCATTACAGAAAGCTCAAGAACTAGCTGCCAATCAAAAGGATATTGATGCTTCTAACCCTAATTTAAATCTCATTGATACTGATGTCTCTTCAAATGAAAAATTTTATGAAGACGTTGAAGAGCTATTACAGACTAACTCTTCTACTGAAGGTTTAAAATTAGATACTTCTAATGCAGTGTTGAGTAGTACTTCTAACAATTCTAGCAATGTCTCTACTCCAGTAACTTTGAACACGCCAACTTTGTCTATCAAAAAGTCAACAACCATAACCAATAATACCGTGCCCATGATTACAAGGCTAGACTCTAGCCATAGTGCCAATGCTAGTAATAAAAGAGAGGTGGGCAAAGAATCATTTGTTGGGTTTGACAGCGATGGGGAAAAAATTCATTTATCTAATAGATCAAGTGGCAGTGGTTCAGCCTTAGGATCAGCTGTTTCTTTAGGTAAGCGTGTTATGTCTTTGCGTAAAAATTAGTGTATACATAGAAAATTATTTGTATTTTATTGACTATTTTTTAGATTATTATGCTTTTTTATTTTTTTTTTTCATAATGACTTAGTTTATTTATTCTTATGGTCAAAGAGCTAAGGTTTTCTTTTGCTTCTCAGTGCCAATTATCACCAGCTTATGTAAGATAGTTTAATATAATTGATTACTATAATCAATTTAAAGATATTCTCACAATTAATTGGTTGTCACGATAAGTTTAGCTATATAATTCATTTGGGTTTCTGATATCACGATTAGTCAACTTAAGATCTATACCTAATATCTTGAATAACAATTCAGTCTTCTCGATAACCAATCCTATCAATGACTTGAATAGGTTAACGCTCTTTCTACCGACTTTGGCAACATTCTCATTCAAATCTTGACTTGACTTAGATGATGTATCTACGTTACCATTGTACCTATTGAGGTCGGCTGTGTTGAAAGGTAACGTATTATCGCTTGCACTTACAGAGATGAAAAGACAGAAGGGAACAAGCCAAATGCATAGCCCAAAAAAACTTGCTATTTCTGTAAAGTTCAAATATTTTGGCATCTTAAAATCTGGTTTTAATCTTTCTTCAATTGATGGAATCTTAGGATTGCTGAAATGTCTGAACCATAAGTAATGGTTTAATATCACCAATACACATGATGAAATAAAAATTGGACCGTCTAATTTGATATATGGAAATGTCTTCAAATTTTGATAATAAATGTAATAACTTACTAAACTCAAACACACTAATGAAAGGGGAAATGAATCAAATAAATACAGAAGAACAAGAAGTATTGATAATCCTTTGATTGTTCTCTTCAGTAACCTGTTTGTCAATTCTGTGTTTTCTTCCACTACTTCGCTGAGGTAAAACAACCCAGATGCTATTGAGAGAAGGTAGTTAGTGTCATTGGTCCATTTTGTAAATCAAAAAAAAAAAGGCTGAAAACACGTTAGCTTATTCATAGGATACTTACCAATGGCTAAAGTAACTAGAATAAATCCTAGAACTGAACCGAAAATCGCCAATATTTCAATTATCATAGTAGTAACGGTTTATACTATTATTTAATAGTCTTCTTTCTTTATTCAATGTGCCTGTTGCAGTACCTTATCATGATTGACTGTCAAAAGTGCAGTTAATTCTATCTACACCAAGCCTGTCTAGCTCCTTGTGGTTTCGTCGCGCTTACAAGTCGATATCTCGGGAGATATCCTTCATAAATAATGACTTGCGGAGATATTTGTACGTCTTCATATATATATATATATATGTATGCTTAAATGTAGAGTCTACTGATACAGTTGTTATGCCATGGATCAAGAAGAACTAGCTACGACCATTGCCCTGAGGAAATACGTTGCCAGGGCTACGAATGATGAGCAGAAATATAGCACAGCTTTCGTATTTCAGAGAGACAAATTTACAGAGAAGGACATCTCCGATGAAGAGCTGAAGTGTCCTTTCTTGTTTGTGGTTAAAGATAATTTGGTCACTGTTAGAAAGTTTAACGACAAATCATACAAAGAGCTTTTGAAACAGCCATTGAACAGAAAGTTTAGCAAAAATGCAGGAAAAAAGGTATTTTCTTATCATCGAGATACGTACTCATTGCCTCAGCTTGATCCAATGTACTCGGTGATTAAGGTTTACAATTTGATCGCTAAAGTTAGAGGAATGCAAAATAAAGTGGAACGCAGATCTTTTGTTTGTTTGTTGCTAGAGCCGAAAAAAAGATTCTCAAGACAGTTACCACGTAACAAGCTTGTACTTTTGGAGTTCTCGTTGAAGTTGGGGTTCATTAAATTTGATTCTTGTGATATGCCACAGGAAAATGATAGCTTACAAAATTTGGGAAATAAGGAGCAGTATCGTGCGGTAAACGTAATTCAAGCGTCCAAATGGAATGTCTACGTTGACATTTGTGAAACTAGGGGCATCACCATTTTATCGAATGCCGACTGGTACTCTCACATTAATGCAAAGGGCTTTGAATTCAAAGTGTCGGAAAACTGGTTTCAAGTAAATGGTTTAAATGGAGAAAACATCCATTTGAAAATCATGTGGCCAGATGGTGAGCCCATATGCACTAAACCACAGTGGCGTTTATTTACTACTTTGCCTGGAGATGTACAGTGGGTGATTTTTAGTCGCTCGGTATTTTTAATAGAGCCTGTACTTGATACTAATCCAATCATATCCAATTTCACTTCAACAACGTATAACCTCAACGATCACAGGGCTCTCAAGGATCATGTTATATTATCCGCATTTTTGCTCACGGAAAGTGAGACATTAATTTGCACACATCTAAAACAGTATTTTGTACTCAAGTATGCTCCACGAGAATGCAAGGGATTTCCTTTTACAGTAACAGAAGTTTTCCAAAAATGTTTTTCGAAGGAAGATGTCCAGAAGATGTCCACCCATAAAACCTTTCCACGTATGAAAAATGCAAACTTCTTGCTTATATCTAATTTATTCACAGTTATTCCTGACCAAGTATACTTGGCATTTTCAAGAATTGCGGAATCTTTTCTTATACGGCGTGATCCAGAAAATGGCAACTTATCAATTGTGTGTAGCATTTCCATTAATTATGGTCTCTCCCGCAAAATGCTGAGTGGCATATATTCTGCTGCTGACTTTTCCAAGACGCAGCTTTTGAAAAATGCTAACTTTGACTGTAATAACGTTCTCTCTTTCTCTGATGCTCACCCTTCTTCACTATTTACTTATCACGTCGATGAAGTACCGCAGGCAAAGTCTACATTGGCAGTTTTCAAATCAAAACTTCCCGAATTGCTATCAAGTTTTACAAAGTGTCATCGCATTTTACCTACAACGAGAATTGTTCATCATTATTGGATCAACGAGTCGTTGCTAATTTTAGAACTGTCTGATTTCAGTTTTAAAGTTTATGATCAAAAGAGCTTAGAGGTTATTTCCAGCTCTAAGCAATCCCCATACTTATCGCTTCTGAAAAATGGTAGTTATCCTATAGGCGGTAAAGACCTGTTTATGAAAGAAAATACTATTGTACATGTACATCCTTCCACATTTGAAACAAAAGTTCTATTTGATGACTTTAGATCAAATATAACCTCACTAAAACTTTATGTTTTTAAGAAGTCTTTCATTATTGCTGGTCTTGATGAAAGCGGTACATTAACAGTTTTGAGGTATGATGAACAAAGCAACAGATGTTACATTCTTGACAGGGTGGTATTGTCTGCAAATAAAAACTCACCAGCAATTCTATTTGATCTCAGCATTGAAAGCTTCTCACTGACTGGTATTGACATTCAGGTATTTTTTGTGGATGCTACCAATATTATACATTTATATTATAGCAACAATTACAAAGGGAAGAAGTTTGCACTCCCTGTTATCGAGCAGAAAGATATAGTGAAAGATGTTTTTATCTTTTGTTCAGGAAAAAACGATAGTGGCACACGGTATATCACTGTAGATTTAGATAATAAACTGACAGTTATGTCACCTCACAGCAAACAAAATGGCCAACTAGAAATTAGATACTTTCAAGTACCGAAGCATTTCATGAAAATTGAAAAGTTTCAGCTAATCAATACAAAATCAGCTACACAATGTAAACTTATATGTCACGCTTCCAGTGAAATGCAAAGTATTGCTGTAATAGATGTACCTGAACTGGAGATTTACAGTTGTTCAGATACAAAAAAGTTTTCATTCATCATTCTGAACAACTTCAACAATCAAAATAATATTTTAGGTTTTGAAAAAAAGCGTATATCCATTTTGCAATATCACGAAGATAGAGAGATCACAAAAAGATTAATATTATACTATCAAGATGTGATTGACATCCAAAGGATTAAAGGCTTCAAGGACGACTATTTTTGTGTTGCTACGCGCACGTACGATGATGTATCAAGAATACACTTAATATCCGCATCCACTTTCAAACTCAAAAGTTCATATGAATACAAATCACAACTTCCATTTTCCAAAATCAAGATACTATTGGACCACAACTTTTTTGACGGTAAGCAGACATTTGGCCCTGAGCAGGTATTATTAGGTTCCCAGGATGGTATACTTGTGCATAACATTGAACGTCAGGTTTCGCATAAAATATATGCTCTTGTTATTACCGACAAAGAGAAGTTTTACGAAAGCCTTGAAATTGAGCTCTCCAGAAACGTCATAGACACAATACATGTTGTTGGAGGAGACGAAACTGTGATAGAGATTTTAGACCGCTTAAAAACGTCTTTAACACTCTATGTGATAAGACTAAGAATTCATCAAGAGACTCTTTTCCTCGAAGTTAGATATGGCATTGGAGAAGGGTCGGATATAGGCAGGTCCATTTCTTTGAGAGAACTTCAGCATGATGCTTTAGTTTTTTACTTCCATCGTTTGCTCAATACCTACAGAATGTACATGGGCATTAGCATCAAAAGTATTCGAGATATGGTTCACCAGTGTTTTCCTTTAAAGGAATCACGACGCTTGACCAAATTTTTTATTCATGATAAGATGGTTAAAAAGGATGGAAACAGTGATTACTTTCAAGTAGTTACTTTGGTTGATCATTCTGTAACAATAATTTTTCTCAAGGTGATACCACCTAGTACTTGTATGTGCAGTTTTAGGTTTGCATCGAGGAGATTCAATAAAACAGGGTCAATATTAAATAGTGACAGTTTAGCTCAATATTACATAAGCTCAATGTTCAAGCCTTTACGCTCTTTGCAGCAGGTATAGCACATGTTTTTTTTCAATATTTTCTTATCTACTTAAGATATATATATACTTGGCGCTCTGAAGAAACAAATAAAACTTTACTATGATTTGTGTAATCTTCTGGTAATGGAAATATTAAAGTGGATTTTTCAATGTCGTATTTGTCAGCATCCGAAGGACTTATGTTCAAGTGATGCTCTTTAGAGTCAAATGTTATTCTATAATCTTCGCTTTTGTTCAGTATAGACGATATTTTTATTAAAGCCTTATAGTTCTCTCTGGTAGCCTCATTTGAAAGCTTAGTAAAAATTGTTGTGAAATGAACTTTCTGATTTGTAGAGGCAAGAACGGGTGTGACGTTAGTACTTTTACGGGAAGTATTATTTTCTTGGATGACTTTTGGTCTACTAGCTGTGTCAATCTCTTCAATCAATGGTTTCTTGCTAGTGTTCCTTGAGTCTTGTCGAAGTAGCGATGGAAGCTCACCACCATCATCTTCATTAATGGCTTCAACTGCACGTCTTGCTTCCAAGATCGAATTAGGCTCATTATTATCTGCAGTAATCTTTTTTGAAAGTTCACTCAGCTCATTAGTCTCGTTTTTCAAAAACTCAAAATCCACTTCCATCTCTTGTGGTTCTCCCATGTATGTTCTTTTAGGAAATGACATAGCTTCCCTATCTATCAAGAAATCGCTTGAATCATTTCCAATTTTGAATTCAACAGCATCAAAGCACCATTCTATTAATATCAATTTCAAATCTTCATTTATTAAGCACCATTTCATTGGCTTTGGATGAATCACACAATCGACTACAAGGGAATGGTTCCCCTTTTTATCCTTATCATCTCGAAGTTCTGGAGAGGTCAAGATGGGTATCTCCCATTTATTATCTATTATAGATGGAAACACCAAATTCGGCTCGAATAAATCGTCCTTTGCATCCACTCTCCCTGGTTTCAAAGCAGGTGGTAAAGGTATGAGGTCGTTGGTGCAAACATTTATAAATAATTTTGTACCTGGCAGAGATCCCTTGTATGGTGTGAAAATCTTCGTCTTGATGACGAACTGACCCCTCGGTGTAAACTTTGTAGGTTTTGTTTTCACTACCGTTTTCTGTGAAGAGACAAGTTTGCCCTTCCTAGTTTCGGAGATTGCTGTTAGCATTGTTTCTATGTGTGACAGCTGTGCATGTATATACAAGTGGCTCCCTATGTGAAAAACTGCAGTAATATTGAGTGAGTTAAAGCAAGCCATCTCCAGATCTACGTATCTCGCTGGCTGGCTCGCTAGAAAACAAGGCAGGAGAACAAACAAACACATTATGGGACATCCTTATCTGGCTATCAGTTGTCTTTTGCAGTTTACTTTTATACAAGCAGACTGAGTCTCTAGGGTAGTCATATACAGTCTATACATACAGGTTATTTCAACTATGTCTTCAGGGCCAGAAGGTTTTGCTGTAAACAGTGACCAGCAGTTTAACTCAATCTTGTCTTCGTCTTCTTCCTTAGAGGAACAAACGCAAACAACGTTATCCGCATCCCAACACGAACAAAAAGAAGAGACAGTCACTGATGCAATTGATGGACCCGTGAAACAATCTGAACAGAAAATGGAGAAGCCTATTGTTGCTGACTCTTCAAATCAAAGAGGTCATTTGAGAACGCTTAGTATTCCCAAGTCCAGTCCAACTCATGCATCGGTAACTTCACCAACTTTACCATCCAATGCAGCAGCTGTAGCAACCACTCCATCATCACACACGGGAAAGAGAGGATTGAATCTGGGAATAAACATTTTTGGCACACCTTTGGGTGCTTCAGGTACTACAGGGAGACCAAGGGCTCAAAGCAAGAGGCTGGGCTCACAGGATGCGCTAGTCATATCACCGTCTCCTAACCCGGAATCACCCATCAAACTAGATCCCGAAGAAGATACTATTGAAAAGAGTGATTATGCAACATCAGTGCCCAATACTCCTTCAAAGTCAAAATCAATAAGTGAAGACGATCTGTTGAAGACACCTGAGCCTTACAATAATGACACCTTCGTGCAACAGGACCATGGTACCCCTACCACCCCTGTGGCTAAGGAGTCAGATTCGCATGCTTCTGCAGGAGACTACTTATCAGAACAACTGAGATTACTAGCTTCAAAAGAAATGGAAATATTGGAGGTCAAGGAACATATAAAAACATTAGAGAAACGAAAAGACGATTTAGAAGTAGATTTACACACCTTGAAATCCAACATTCAACGGTCTCTGATGCAACAGGTTAGTGATCCGCCAGCAAGACACTCAGTGAAATCGCCAATCAGTGCTGCTAAAAAGAGTCTTAATAAAATATCTCTGGGTACATCAGTGCCAGATCCTTTGCTAGACTACCAATATAATTCGAATTCTCAGAACTCTTCTCCACAGCAATACAAGAACGATTACGCTGATAGTGAAGGTAAATCATGGGGTAACGCACTTTTTTCTAAACCTTTAAGCTTTATTCATCAAGTAGACACATTGATTCAGAATGAAATTGATAAGCTCAATTTTCAGGGAGGAACAGAAGAATTGGCTTCGACACCTTCTGAAGTTAGAAGAAATGACAGTAATGAATCATTTGACCAAATTGACCCAAAAGAAATCAATAATCCTATTAAGAATCTGGCAGAAAAGGCTCCCTCTCATGATATGATAGACACAATGTCTAATCATCTTTGGGCTTTTGTCAAAGAAGTTAGAGGGAATTTGAAAAACCAAGATCAACAGCATCAGCTTAATCGTGGTGGCTTATCGCCCAAAAAGTCACCAGCTCGCCAACGAGTTCCTTCGTTTTCCGATAGACAACATCATGGACATTACTCTTCTAAGTCAAAAAGAAAGAGTCAGATGATTGATAAGCACGAAGAATCCTTTGCTGATGTTGATACCCCTGCAGAAGAAGCGTCTGCTGTTCTGGTAGATTCGCCACTTGAGGTAAACACGCTGAGTGCTTCAAAAAATGTGGAAATGAAAGATCTTGGTAGTCCTTCCAGTGAAATGTCATGTAAAAAAGACAGCTAACAGTCACACATCTTCTGCTATTGTTTTGGGTTTGCTTTTTTTGTTTGTTTTTTTGTTATTGAGTTTAAAGAATTTACGCAGCTTATTTATATTTATTTTTACAGAGGTATTTATAGTTCTAATTTTTAGTTTGATAATTTTTTTTTAACTGTAAAAATGGTAATTGTATTACATATCACTTTTTTAGAGCCCTCACATAGAAGTGTAAAGTTGTTTCTTTAATTTAATAAGTTCCTCTTTCAGCTGATCTCTTTCTTGGGTGGTGATGAATAAATCAGCTTCCAAATCTCTTATTTTGAATCCATATCTTTCGTCCAACACAGCTTGATCTTCCTCATCATCATCATTATCATCATGCTGGTTGTCAGTGCCATTACCATTAGTGTTGTCAGGCGTGCCCACTGGAGTTACAAATCTACCTTCTCCACCTTCAGATGGGATACGAGGAGTAACGTTTCTAGATCCTGTTCCGTTCTTTCTTACTCTTATTAGCTTCAATTCTTCCAGTTCATTGCTAATCTTTTTGTTAATATCGCGTTGCTTGTCAAGCTCACTTTGAGACAGAGTTAATGCCCTGTGAGTGTTATTCAAACTTGATATCGACTGCTTATAGTTTTCTTCCAATTCTTTCAATTTACTCGTGTAACCTAGCATTTCAGTAGATAAAGCGGCCATTTTTGTCTCATGATCAGCTTTAACTTTATCAATTTCGCTGTTGTTTAAGCTAAGTAACTCGTCAACTTCTGCTTGCAACTTGGAAATCTGGGTATCCCTAGGATCTTGCATCTCATTAGAGATTTCCCTGTTTCCATTAAACTCGGTAGCTAGTGGTCGTTCCTTCAGATTGCTTAATAATTTATCAACATTAGAAGCTAACATGGTAACATGGCTAAACATTGTGTTCTGGTTATCTCCAATAGATGCATTATCAACTTCTCGACTACTTGCACCACTTGGCACGCTACCAAAAATACTTCTGTAGTTTTCCAAATCCAACTGGGTGCATTTATATTTACTTTCCATATCCAGTAATTGCTTCTTGAGCTCAGCTTCATCACTAAGCCTCTCTTGAAGTTCCAAGATGGTGCTATGTTGGGACTTGACTAAATCATTTAATCCTTGCAACTCGGTAACTTGAGATTCAGAAAATGGCACATATGTTGTTAACTTCTTAGACAATTGGTCTTTTTCAGACTGCAACCGCAATATTTGATTCTCATAATAAATCTTGGTACGGGGATCAATTTCTGATACATCTTGACCTGCTGACATATTTCTTTCTCTAGTTGGTTGCGGTACTATTTCTTTGGATTTAAGTGCAATGATTTCCTTTTCTAACTCCTTTTTAGAGGCTTCCAATTGCACAATTCGTTCGTCTGCTTCTTTAACCTTTTTGGACATTTCAATCTTTAATTGACTAATCATTGCAGTCATACTGTCTATCGTCGCCCTAGAGGCAACCATGGTGGTATTTGGAGTAGCGCCATTCGATTCACTTTCAAGTGGAGACTTGTTCACCTCTCTAGATCCTTCATTTGTTATAGTCTCTGTGGTTTCTCCGGTGGCAGATCCTCCTTTTTTGATATATATAGGAGATGCCAATCCAGAAGGACTTTTCTCGCCAGAAATGACTCTTAACGGATGTGTAGATTTTGGTGACTTATTATTACTTGGAGATGCATCCGCTGACTTTTGTGAAAAAGTTGTAGAAATAGGAGTTTCCATCAGCATTGGATTTTCAATCATTGCTGGTGCTGCATTTGAAGACCCTTGAGTTACGTTGGTAGTATTTACCGTCAATGGATTAACTGTTTTGCCATCCTCGGGTACTCGAACATTCTGTACAGGCACATTTTCCTTCTCTGTTGTTCCAAGCTCTAAATTATCTACTTCGTTATCTAAGCCAATAGTCTTAGCTTCAACTAATGGAGTGGATGATAATATTGGTTCCTCTTCAACAATTGACTTCTCTTCACGAGCAGCATCGTCTTCGTTCTCCGAAAGAGTCTCATATACACCATATTGAGAATGCCTTACACCTGAAGGAGCAGCTTCAACAACTTGACTCTTACCAATGGAAGTAGCTGTCTCGTTGGCTAATGGAGCATCAACATAGTCCTCATCTGTAGTCATTGAGGTAACAGATTTGAGACCTTCTTTTGATTTAAGGGGCTGTTGGCCATTCAGTTCATTGCTTCTTGCGGTGGTACCTTGTATGCTAGAGCCTGAGCTATAAGATCTTTTCCTTTCCATAAACTTTGGTAATAATGTAAGATCAAATTCATATATCACTGTGGTTGGATGTTCTAATTTGGAGTCATCTAGCACCGAGCTACGTGATTCAGAAACATTGGTGAAATCAGGTTCAGCATCATCACCACCCATGATTATGAGCTTTTCATTGAACATGTCTATGGTTAAGGAGTGGCCACATATTGGACCAGGATAGTTTGGTAAACTTGACAGAATTTTGAAGCAATTGAAGTTATTTAAATCAATAATAAACAAATCACCAGAAACTCCACCGCCAATGGTTCTGCCTCCATAGATGAACATCAAATTTTGATATAATGCACACGAATGATCTTCTAAAGCTGGAGGTTTAAAATTCCCTTGTAATTTACAATCTATCCAAGTATTTGTTTGAGAATCAAAGGAGAATAATTTGTTGTAAATTTTTGTACCATCCGTACCACCATATACAAACAATCTATCGCCGTATGCAATCATCGAGTGATTTGTTAAAGGAGGTACTTTCATACTTCCTGGAGACAATTCCAGCTTTTGCCAATGAGTATTTGGATGCCTAAAGTTTGACAAATCGAATCTCCAAATGTCATTAAAGTATTCATCCTCCAATTGGCCACCAAAAACGTATAAGTAACTTAACCATTTAGGAGTCTCATCATCGGTTTCAAAGTTCAGTACAGAGATACAATGCCCATAACGACCTTGTGGTTTGGGACCCTCAGGAGAAGTAATTGTCCATTTTAAAGATGTGATGTTGAAGAAGTACAACTTATTATCAAGTATCTGTGTTGAACTTGTAACCGTATCACCAGCAAATACAATAAAAGCATTACCGGTAAGCACAGCGCTATGGCCAATTCTTGGAGCAGGTACTCTATCATAGTTTTCAATGGGGGAAGAAACATATGAATATTCTATGATTTGATCTTCTTCATTTTTAATTGGTTCAATGATCCACATATCACCGTAGACATTTTTACCACAGAGACCGCCCATCAAATAAATTGCACCGTTTTCTGAAGTAATTGAAGAAGCAGCATGAGATAGCCTTGGGAAGGGGGAATTGTATAATTTTTTTTTCTTCCAAGGAGTGTCGATAGTTGAAGGTGGAGGAATTGAGATTGGAGGCTGGCCTTCACTGGAAACGTAACGGTTTTCATACTCTGGCTCGGATGAAATTTGAGAGTATGGAGAACCATCCTCCTGTGATCTCAAGTAATTTGCAGGAGCGTCATTGGGTATTCCATAGTTTTGCATTTGGTTGCTGGCTGATCGTGCGCCCGATGCTGGCGGTGTGTTGTAGTAATCTTTGTCGTGTATCTGGTCATGCTTAACACCATTAGAAGAGATCGAAGCTTCTCTTGGGGTAGAGATATAATTTACAGATGGAGGAGTGTATGGCATTGAGTTGTGGCTATCCACCCCAGTACTGCCATTGGAAGTTGATCTAAACTGAGACGAATCCGATACTTCTCTTGAATTGGTACGGTTACCAATTACTGGTACTTGCTGTGGAGAACCTTTGTCCGTATTAGATGAGTTCGAATTACTCTTTGAGTGTTTTGCACTTCTTTTCTTGAAAAACGGAGCCATACTGAGTAAAATTTCACTTCCAGTATGCTAAATCTGAAAACTAAGGGCTGAGCAGAATGATCAAATAAGTGATAAAAATCCAATTGAATGGGTAATAAAAGTAACCTTGTATGATATGTAACTTCTTCTTGTGTAGTTAAGTATGAGGCACAAAGCCATTGATTGTTTGATTTTATGCACCAGGGGGGTCCAACTGGTGATGAGATGATGATCCCTTACCATACATCTCCATCTCCGTCTCTGGGTGCACGAAAGCAAGGCATAGCTGAAATTCACAACACGCGCGACACGACTTTTAGTGCTTCACCTTCCTATGTGGATTGATTGTAATTACTAGTAAAGGGAGCTGGAAGACAATCAGAAAACAATTACAGACGTTAATTTGCTATTTATAAGAATATCTAGAATATAAGGTATATAAAAGGATGACGGCTGGTACATTTAGTCATCTTGGTCCCAGTTTCCTGGTTTACGTCCGTTTTGAGGGATCACTGGACCACCTGCTCTCTTTGCAACAATAATTTGGTCAACGCTAAGAACAGTACATACAGCATCGGTGGCTAAATTGATAGCATTCTTTTTTGTAACTAAAGAGTCATAAATTTGTTCTTCAGTAACGTCTAAAATGGAAGTATTACCTGAGTCAGCTTCGATGTTAACACCGTACTTTAAAGACTCTTGGGAATCGGTACTGTGAGCAGCGTATAACCTTGGTAGCACTTCAGAAGCATCAATACCTGAAGTTTCGCAAAGGACTCTTGGTAAAAACTCAAAAGCTTCTGCAAATTTTTTGATTCCTAATTGTAATAAACCGGGAGTTTTTTCACCATAGCTTGTAATTCTCTTGACAAGTTCAGCTTCTGTAGATCCTGCACCCGGCAACAATCTTTGGTCTTTTAAAACACCTTTTATAGCAGCGACACCATCATCAATAGCTCTCTCAATATCATCAAGATTATTCTGAGTAGCACCTCTTACAACAATGGTAGAAGTGAGAGATGACTCTTTGTCTTGTCTAAACACTGTGACTCTGTCTCCACCAATTTCCTTTGTTTCAACAATGTCAACAGTACCCATTTCATCGGGCATTGGAGCACCTAGCTTAGCCAATGGAGTACCACCGCAAACGCGACAGATTCTTCTTAAGTCAAACTTAGATGGAACTTTCAATACTAATATACCGTATCTGTTCATATAATGCAAAGGTAACTCCCCAACTCCCGCACCTGCAACAACCACTCTGATTCCAGCATCATATATGCTTTTGAATAATTGATCTAATTGATCTTCTTCACCTTTCGTAAAGTCTAACATTTCTTGAGCGTTTTTCAATAGCACAGTACCCTTCGTTTCGGTTGTAGATATGTCAATAGGACAAGTAAAAACGGCAACCTTTGATGTCTGTGTAATTTTTTTAACGTGCGATTCAGGTTCTCTAGGAAAAACCATACCTTTAAGAACAAAAGAATTATCTAATGAAGAACCCATGATCTTCACCACCCTGATAGAATCAACGTTGAATGAATTTGGATTACTTTTGGGGAGAACATGTAAGATAGCATCTGACACTAAACTACTCACAATATCTTCTGTGCCGTATTGTTTAGATGCTATAACAGGCTTAACAATTTTAACAAGTTCATCCTTAGAATAGAAATCTTCAATTTTATCAATGGTCAATTTGTCTAACTCTGCGATGGCAAATTTGTTTGCCATATTATAACCTTGTATAATCTCAGTTGGGGTCAAACCTAAAACAACTAATTTTTCAGCCAAATGTAATAATTCACCGGCTAAGACCAAGACATAATTAGTGTTATCACCCATTTCCATCTCTTGTTGTTCCGAAGCCATAACTAAAATCTTGACAGCTGGATGAACAACGTCCAATTCCTTGATCACTGTGGCCGCATCATTTGTGATAAATGTCTTTTGTAAATGGTTGACGATAATCTTGTTCTTACCACAAGGTCCAATGGATGTGGCAATCATTGAACTAATTTCTCTACATGCCTGTATGTTTCTGTTGATGGCACCATCAGTGTTGGTATAATTCTGGTAGCCCTGCTTGAAAAGCCCAGCGTTGGGAGCACCTGGCAATCTCAATGACATGATGGTATTCAAACAAGTCTATTACTGCTTCTGGTGGTGGTCTTGGATGTTTTTGCTGATAGCCACCATATAAAAGCACAACCACCTCCTCTTCTAACAACGCCAACACCTGTTTCTCCATCCAGATTCAATACCAAAAAGCGCAGAAATTTTCGACGACGCGCTTTAGAGCGATGAGAATTCGCGTCGATATGCGTCGGTAAAGGTAAAAACAGAAGCGTCGCTAAACGTCGCTGATTCTAAAAGGCCAGGAAATATTATTAACCGGCAGCTGAACACATATCAATTATACTCCAAGAGCTGCTAAATTACTTGTGGAGGGTCACTGTTTTGTGTTTGTTCAAATACTACATACTGAAGGGTTTTAGATACAGACCATATTAGTGTGTAGTTTTGCATTTTTCTCCGGATCATGAGCAGAAACCATCAATCCATGACGCAACATCATCGTCCGCATAGATCGCATCGAGTTAATGGAAACCATAGACATAGAAATGAAAGCCTCTCAGACCACTCAGGCAATGGCCACAAACAAGAGAATGACACATATAGCCAGTATTTGAAACAAAGTAAACGATCAACCATCGATTCGGATGATTATGACCCTTTGGATGATATCCTAGAAATGTTCGATACCCCTAGCAGTTTATCTGATCTTGACAGTTTAATGGGGTACACAAACGCATATAAGCTTCAATTGGAAGATGACATAGAGAAAAAAGAGTACCTATACACTCAGTTTATTCAGGAGAACTCCAGTTCCAATAACAGCGTAGAGTGTATTCAAAACGAGCTTGAAGAGATGATCAATTCATTTCAAGAAACCAAGCATCTTGCATTCACCACCGGATCAACCATCAATGACATGACAGCAAACATCAAAAACTTAGATCAGTGTAAAAAGAACTTGACCTTATCCATGACCATATTGAAGAGACTTCAAATGTTAGTCACTGCCTATGATCAGCTGAACGATTTTATTTCAGATCAATCCTCGGGTGAAAAAGATTATGAAGGAATTAAAAATCTTTTAGGAGTTGTCACAGAGTTGATGCAACATTTCCAAACCTACAAGAGTATAGATGACATAAACACATTAAACAAAAGGATTAGCTCAGTGAAAAATAGAATTGTGTCTTTAATATTTGAGGATTTTGAAAAAGAAGTTGAAAGTTCAATGAAAAACCCAAAACTAATTCATGCATGTGAAATTTTAGACCTGCTAGGTAAGCCTTATCATGATAGACTTGTCAATTGGTATGTTAATACTCAATTGAAAGAACTTACTGACATTTTCAAAAGTACTGAAGAAGCAGGTTCACTAGATAACTTGAAGCGTAGATTTATTTTTTTCCAGAGGATCATGACCAATTTCGAATCAACGGAAACTAAATTATTCCCTAAAAGTTGGAAAATTAGCTTTGAACTTGCAACGAAGTTTTGTGAAATTACTAAAAATGATCTAAAAGATGTGACAAAGAATGAAACCAGATTGAATGGTAGTAAAGTGGATGTCAACATATTACTAACATCCCTGTCTGAGACATTAGATTTTGAAGCCTATTTAAATCAGAAATTCAAGTATTATGACGATTACGAAGAAAGACAAAAAACCTCCCAAACTTATAATTTTGATAAATCTATATCAGATGTATTTGAGCCATATTTGCAGATTTGGATAGACTACCAGGGAACAAAGATCAACGACAAATTCATGGATTTCATGAACCCTTCTAATCTGTTGAAAAAAAGTGGTGTTGATAGCTCCAGTGGGATATCGGTTGGAGCCGATGCAGGAAAACCCGAAACCAGCAATGCAGCGTCTCTTAACGTTTTAGAGTCAGCTGCAGAACTGTTCAGAATGTACAGACAGATATTGAATCAACTTTCCAAACTATCTCAAGGTGAATCTTTGGTGAAGCTTTCTCAAATTTTTAGTAAATACTTAATACAATACAAGATCAAGATTTTGGAGCCTGTCTTACCAGATTCCAAACGTTTATCGTCAAGTACGATGGAAGAAAACAAAGAAGCCCTTGAGATTATTTGCTTAATTTTGAACACAGCTGATTATTGTTCTATTACAGTGACACAACTGGAAACCAAAATTGCATCTTTAATGAAACCTAAAGAGCTGGCTGATAAATTAGATTTCATTATGGTGAAGGAGAGATATCTCGAACTTGTTAACTCCTGTTTGAATCTTTTGTTTTTCAAAATTGAAAAAGATTTATCTTTTGCATGGAGGGAATTGTCTAACATTAATGCTAAAACTCTAAAAGAGGTCACCACAGAATCAAGATATGTACATACTGTACGGGATATACTTGAGAAGAATTGTGACACCATTTTCAGCAATTTCAATAGAAACCTATACGTCAGGAGTTTTGTTGATAGGCTTTTAGAATTGATCCTAAGTGAACTTGTCATAAATTACTGTAAATTGAAACCGATAACTGAGTTCATGTCGGAACAATTTTTGCTGGATGTTCAGATTTTACAGCAAGTATTTATGAAGTTGCCTGACAAATCCCCAGAGGAAAAAAAGTCTACCAAGCCCATTTCTAAGTCACCAAGCTTTATAAGATTGGTCAATGGGAAGTTTTCTAAAGTTGAGAGTATGTTAAAAATCTTAATGATTCCAGTAAAACCAACTGGAAATTTCATTCAAAATTATTTTATTATTATAGGTGATAAAAGCTTTTCCAATTTTGTTAAAGTTCTTAAACTGAAAGGCTTACTACAAGGGGAAGGGGCGGAAAAGGAAAAGTTCAAATACATGGATTACTTCAAGAGAGAGCTTAGGATTTACCACGAGAATAGCTCTGTTCAAAAAAACATGGAAGCTTCTGATTCGGTGAGTAGTAGTGTCAACGGTAATAATAATGACGATGATGAACCTACGGAACTTGTAGAATCAAATGACTTTTTGGAATCCTTGAAAGTGGATAGTTATACAGCTCCCACTTCATTAGTCACTGAAACTTCGGCTCTTTCCTTATCTCCTAGATTTGCCTCTCCAAGCACACCAGTATTGCAAAATATTTTCTCCAATAATGGACCTAATATTTCTCCTCAAATTAACAATTTTTTCAATAATTTAAACAATAACAGTATTGAAGGGGCTGCATCTGGTGATTCCAGTCCTTCTAATTTCAAAATTGATAAAAAATCACTTTTGAATACCAGAGACCAAATTGAGAAGAATTTTAATACATTTATCAACTCTGACAACAAGATCAACATCAATGAAAACTTCAAGAATATAGGAAAATTTTTCAAGAAAAACTAATTTATCTATAGATGTATACATCGATATGTAAGCATGTCTGATTACTTTTTTGTACACTAAAATGAATTTAAAACTATGTGAATATTTTTTCGTGCTTTTATTTTTTTTTTTTTGTTTTGAAAACCTATAAGCATATAGAGAATATGAATTTCTAGTATATAGTAAGTAAAGAAAAAAATTAACCGTAATTAAGGCAAGTTCTTGAACTCCGGTCAATGATGAAAGTTTTGTAAAGACAATAATAAATAAATTTAACTAAAGAAAATGTGAAATAGATGAATAACGTATGCGAATCAAGAAACAAAACTTAAAAAATACAAAACGTAAAAACATTGATTATTGTTTGTTTCTATTTGTGGGTTTGATAATATAGGTGAATACAATGGAATGACTGAAAGACTTTGCTAGCTTTTTTTTAATCAATGTTTACCATTGGTACGTTTAGCTCTTAATTCATTTTGTTCCTTTTCAAATTCTGGATCGAATGTAATGAATTCGTGAAGACCCTTACCTGCTGGAACCATTGGTAAAACAGGAACCTTCTTTTCGACAATGACTTCTAATAAAACTGGACCATCATTATAGGCTAACATCTCAGCGACAGCGCCTTCCATTTCAGCTGGAGTGGAGGCTTTAATACCCTTCATACCCATAGATTCGGCTAACTTCACGAAATCTGGATTGGTTTGATGGGTGTGGGCATAACGATGCTCGTAGAATAACGATTGCCATTGAGTGACCATACCTTGTTCTTCGTTATTTAAAACAACAATTTTTACTGGGGCACCAGCTTGGACAGCTGAAATCAATTCCATCAAAGTCATAGAAAAAGATGCATCACCATCGATATCAATGACAATAGCATCTGGCTTAGCCACTTGAGCACCAATAGCAGCTGGTAAACCGTAACCCATAGTACCTAAACCACCAGAAGTAATAAAAGTTCTTGGTTTAGTCCAGGTGAAATGTTGAGCAGCCCACATTTGATGTTGGCCGACACCAGTGGTGACAATGACGTCTCTACCAGTGGCATTTGCTTGCTTTGAAATTTCTTTCATAAGAGTTTGTGGTTTTATCTTGGAACCTGGAGTTTCTTCTTGATAAGAATATGGGTATTTATCTTTCCACTCATTAATCAAATTAAACCAGTCTTTTCTTTCACTAACTGGTTCAACCAATCTGTTGAATAATTCCAAGTTTTGAGTAACATCACCTTCAATGGCTTCAGTGGCTTCAATGACTTTGTTTATGTTCTTTGGAGATATTTCGAAATGGACAATACCACCTCTACCTTCTTGAGCGGCTAATCTGGCTTCTGGGGCAAATTTTGGAATGCTACCAGTAACACGGTCATCGAATCTGGCACCTAAAGCTAAGATAATATCAGCATGTTGAATGGCTAAATTAGCAACAGCAGAACCATGCATACCTAAAAAGTCTAAAGACTTTTCATCATTTTGATCAAAAGCACCTAAACCCTGAATGGTGGTAGTAACTGGAATTTGAGCTTTATCTGCTAATTCTTTTAATCTTCTGGGACCGTCTTCATGGTTCATTATACCTGCACCAACATATAAGATTGGTCTCTTAGCTTTATTTAATAACTTGGCGGCTCTATTTATACATCTAGTGGTGTACTCATCTGTTGCAGTCTTGGTGATTTGGGATAAAGTGTTAGATGGTAAAGTTGAAGCAATAGGAATGGCTTCTCTTAAGATAGCAGCAGTAACATCCTTTGGTAAGTCAACTAAAACTGGACCTGGTCTACCAGTGGTTGCAATTTCAAAAGCTTCATTTATACGTCTTGGTAACTCAGCAACGTTTTTAACCATAACATTCCACTTGGTACAAGATCTGGAGATACCAATAACATCAGCTTCTTGGAAAGCATCTGTACCAATAGCACTGGTGACAACTTGACCTGAGAATACAACTAATGGAACACCATCGGCTAAGGCATCAGCCATTGGTGTGATGACATTAGTAGCACCGGGACCTGAGGTAACTAAGACGACACCTGGTTTACCTGAAGCTCTAGCGTAACCTTCAGCCATATGACCAGCACCTTGTTCATGTCTTGGTAAAACAAACTTGAAATGTGGGGAGTTATAGATGGCGTCGTAGACTGGTAAAATAGCACCACCGGGATAACCAAAAACAGTATCAACGTTATGTCTGGCCATCATTTCATGAAAGATTTGACCTCCTGAAAGACCAATAAAAGAGTCATCCATTTCGACATTGGAAGGCACTTTTCTGTTGGCTGGTTTTGTGTCTCTCTCCAAAGACGCCTCAGCGTTGAAAGATGGAGATGGGTTAGGTCTGGTAGCTGAAGTTGCCGTTGCTGCGACAGTTGCATTGGATCTAGCTAAAATTGACGATTGATTTGGCTTTATAGCATTAAGATGAAGGGACTTAGCCAAATTGATAGATGCCCTTTTTGCGGCACGGGAAGACCTTATAGAAGAATAAAGCATAGTGTAACTACAATATTCTTAGAGAACTAAAGTACGGTGTTGCTATAAGGTAAATAAGACAGCAAGAAAATATAGTAAACTAAAGATGAAAAAATATATTTCATTTTAATCAGCTAGCTATTAAAGGGCCTGGAGTAGTGACTCAATCTTGAAAAATTCAGTGAGTAATCTCACTACTCCCTGGCTTTCTTTTTTTTCTTTTGTTTTTTTTTGTTTTTTGTCTATTTGATTCTCGTCGCTCCTGAACCGGCTTGGTTGACAGTCGCTGATAGCCGGTGACAGGAAATATGCGACATCTTTATTTGTTGTGTTGTTTTATTTGGATTTAACATGGTGTACAGGTTATTAATTGCCGTTTTGTTACTAGTGTTACAAAGTAAAAAAAAATGTATGTGAATGTATAATATGTACGTAAATTTTTGGGGTGTATATATATGTGTGATTTGACCTATAATTTGGACGTCTGCAGACAATGGGATGCAGCAGCAATGGCTGCTCCTAAAACACTACTGTCATTAATGTGAATAAGCTCGATAGGTGGTAAGTTCAACTCACCACGGGCTTGCTCGATTATTTCTTCAATCATGTTACGATAACTGGTGAAGTATTGCAATAAAGAACCAACATACCCAACTTTGATCACATCCTGCTCAGTAGTTTGACCGTTGACCTTTTTATTCTGCTCAGTAATAATGCAAATGGCGAGTAATGCAGATGTCAAGAGAATGGCTCCTCTTGAAATGATGGCTTTGATGATTTCGACTATCTTGAAGTAATCTTTGGGAGAATATTCGGACTGATTAAATGTATCTTGAAAAATCTTGCTTAATTTGATGCTATCTTTAGTTTCATATAAATTGGATAGCACTTCGCCTGATAAACTGTATGGCTCTTCAATAAGTTTTAGAACATCAGTAGCAATGGTAGTCCCATCTTTGGAGAATAGCTCTCCGTTTTCTATAAGTTCGTATAAACTTAGTCTTAGCAATTCAGATATATATCTACCTGCGCACATGTATTCTAAAGGTTGGAAAAGCTCAAGATGATCAGCCATATGAACCTCTTTGACATCAAAATATCTTTGGTTGACTTTCAAATCTATTTCGCTTGCATATTTACAGAAACATGATCCAAAGAATCCTAATTCTGCATTCAGTACTGCTTCGTCTAATGATAACGACGCGTTGATACCAGTACCCAAAACAATACCAAGATTAGTGTGATGTATAAATGAGCCAGATAAGAAAACTGAAACCGCATCATTAACAACGGCTTCCATCTGAATTTTGACGTTGTATTTACTTAGTGCATTTGTTAACAAATCTGACAAATTTTTGCCCTTGGTCTCCTCCGTTAAAGTATACCCTTTGGAAACAACATTAATATAAGCTTCATTGATCTTTGTTTGTTCAATTGGAAAACTCCAGGAAACGCCTGTCTTTATGGTGTCATTCTTATAGTCAAAATAATCACCTTCTTGAAGAACATCTAATATATTCTTAGCTATCCAATCAAAAAACTTCAGATCTAAAGTTTTCAAATCATTTGCTACATGCCACTGTTTAGATGCAATTATATTTGTTTCACCCTGAGTAAAGAGATCTATCACTGTTATCCTTAAAGTGGATCCTCCAAGATCCACCACTAAGTATCTTCCTTTTTCTTCACCTGTAGGTAAAACGTTTTGGGTCTGTAACATTGATCTGGTAGATTGATGCTTATAAGCATCTGATAATTCCTTACTGATTTCAGTAGCCAATTGCACTGTAGTAGTCTTTGAACTCAAGTTTTGTTTGAAATCATTCAACAAAGTTTCGAATACCGACGATTCGGCGAGCTCAATGCTTGTTGTAGTAGTGACTTTTGACGGACTACAAGATTTCGTAAATGTAGAAGTGGTAGTCTCCGGTATGCATTCTACTGCCGACTCTATTGATGCTGAAGGTATCATTATCCTTGTATGTATATGTGTCAATGAGAAAAAACTGGTTTTAGTATCAAGAGAAATGATAAAATGCTATATGGTCAACAGTTTTTAAACCAAAAAAAATATAGGATCAAAAAATGTAACCTGTCTATATTGTGATTAATATTGTGTGTCTATGCACTTGTCTGTTAAAATATTTAGTTGCAACGCGTAAACCCCAGTAAGTCACCTCAATGGTATATTTTGGACTATGGTTCTTCTTTTTGCTGAAAATTAAAAAAGGTTTATGTGTTATATAGGTTAGACGTTATCTATGTTCTATCTTGTCTTGTTATCTGCTGGGTAAATGAATGACAGAGTCAATGCAAAAGTGAGAAACAGGGTCCTTCCCTTATATAACTGAAGCGCCGTATTGCAGGGTTGAATAACGTAAACAGATATGACAGACGCTGTGGGATGTAGACAAATACAAAGATGGTGATGGAGGGTATTCAGTATATATATCAGTATGTGACACAGAGGGAAGGTAGCATTTAAGACCTGTGTCTGGAGATGTTAGGGCAGAGAGATACCTGTTGGCTCAAATGTAACAATCGCCTTCCCAGAACATTGCAACGTTGCAGCGCGCCAATGTTACATTTTCTGTGCCTTATCTCTCTGCGTGTGCACAGGCGTTGGACTTGCGTTAGTGATAAACCCGTCGTCGCTACAGTTAGCTAGCCGCAGCATATATATATATGCAGCAAGCCGACTTGTATATATATATGTGACCTTGGCTTCATAGGGTCTTTCAGATAGTTTACGAGACGTGTTGCTGTCAACAATGAGTTGAAGACATCCTGGTACAACTATCTAACAGAATCAGCTGTAATATTAGCGATATATACAGCTCATTGTGTCATAAATTAGTACATCTGTGCACCATTCGGTATTTGATCTTTCCTCACCCTGTTTTGACAGATATTGACGGATAATGTAGTATTTTACATATCATTTTATATACAAATACTTATGACTGTATCAATGTATACGGAAATTCAGTACCATTTGAGTTTTTGTATGTACAGGGCTAAGTCAAAGAAGGTCAATTGCAGTAACCGCTTGTAGTACTTTATAAATGCACCAAACTCTCCAGTTATCCATTTCAAACTCCAGCGTTTGTTAATCTTGTTGTTGAGCTCAATGTCATCAGCGTATATTGTCCTTGAACAATACGTGGCCATGATTAAAAACGTTCTCTCTTGACCTAATGGGTTCTGCAAAGACTCGTCTAAATGCCTAGTTAAATCGTTCGTCTTCAAAATTAATAAGACAATTCTTGGAACAGTGCATAACAACTTCATCAAATCCACAATCAATCCATTTTCCACCAGCTGACTAGTCATATTTTTTATTTCAGCATCCTTTCTGGCAGATGTAACGTCATTCATGGCATGCTCAAAATCACGTCCAGTGATTGCGGCTGCCAGTATTGGAAATTGTTCATCATTGATCTGTGCAAATTTTGTTCCGTATTTCCTCATTTGTTCTTTGTCTTTGTCTATTAAAGCTAACCAAAACTTAGCATAATTCAATCTCATATCATTTGGAATATTACGGTATAGCCCATGGTCATACAGTATTATTTCGAAGTTTTTTCCGGATACACTTTTAGATTTGTCAATTGCTCTAATGGCAAGATTACCTCCATGAGGATCGCAATGAACGCCAACTCCAGGCGTGAAAATCATATTGTTGAATATATGACTTAAACATGATGATACAGCACTTCTTGAGATCTTGTGGTCATCTAAATATTTCAAATCGTCTAGTCTTGCACCACCTATGTATTCCATAATTAAAACTCGTCTCTTCGCATCATAAATCTCTGGTATCACTAATGATGTTTGTTGAGCGTAATTCTTAAAATATGCTGCTGTTCTTTGTGCATTTCTAGCTTCATTACGAAAATCTAGTTCAACAAAAATAGATTCTTGTAACTCATCTCCCAGCCATGTTAACGAATATTCGGGAAAAACCTTATGCATCATTTGAAACACTGTTCTAGTAAGAAGTACATCTAATGGTACAAACTTATCTAGCGAAGGATGCTGAAATTTAACTGCTGCTTTCTCATGCCCATTTCTTAATTTACCAATGTGTACTTGAGCTAGTGACGCGACACCAATAGGTTTAGGATCTAATTCCTCAAAGTAATCCATTAATTCAATACCTGTATCATTTTTAAACATTTCTTTAATTTCCTCCATTGATGACTCGGGACAATTGTGTTGCAATGGTATCATCGTCTCTGTCCATTCAAGTGGAAGCAAATATGTCATTGCAGAAACATGCTGGCCCAGCTTTATATAAATACCACCGTTTTTTTCTAAGGCTCTCAATGTTAACAATGCAGCTTTTTTGTGGCACTCGGATAACGCCTTGTTATAATCATTCTCCTCCATTTGATCTTTCAAAGAAAGCGTTTTCCAGTATAATCTAAAACATTTAAATGTTGCTCCAGTCACAACAGCCACTCTCTCCGTGGTCAAGAAAAAATCTACAGTGCCTTGTCTAAAATTTTCACTCACTATCAACCCCAATACAAGTGATCCAAAAATCCCAAATCCAATATAATGACCCCTAAACGATGAGTTGTGTGATTTTTTGGGACTTGCAGTTGTTTGAAAATAACCACTACTACCACCACTACTCCAACCCTGCTTGGTGGTAGTAAAAGATCTACTCCATAGCTGCGACCTGTGATGCTGACTAACTTTTAATGTATGTCTTACAAGTGAACTGCTAAATCTCAATTTCGCAAGAGGATTCAATCCCGATGATACCAATCTTCCGGTTACAACGCCATGCCTTACTGTACTCATAATTAGGTCTTTTGCGACGGAAGTAACGGCAGCCTTCTTAGGTGAAAGTATAAATAGTTGTGTTATGCATATGTTATGTTTATTTATGACTGGTCGTACAATGAATCTGACGGTCAAAGTTCCCATGAAGACTGAAAATAAAATGTGAGTTCTAAAGTCTTTCCCCCGCTTTTCGACGTAGCTCGGCTCGTCGATTTCGGCTTTTGCTTTCGCACACTACAAAGACTTCAAAGTGATTGACTTTGTTCCAACAGCGTTTGAAATGTTGTTGGTATTCTACATAGTTATATACTCTACATATGTGGTGACTCACGTTGCTTTAAATATGAAGTCCGCATCAACTACACCATAGCCAGGGAACTGCTCAACATCGATCTCATTTTGGAACCATAATCCATCATAATTTTCTACAGTTTCAGAGCTATTACTGCTTCCTTGAAAATTCATTTGATTGGCATTCAAGTCTTGACCCTCAAAAGCTCCTAGGCTGCCTGCTTGAAATCCATTCTTATCATCTGCAAAAGGATTGTTTTCGTAGTAATCGTAATTACTTTCAATTGGATCTACCAAAGCACTAGATCTTTTGTTCATTAGTTCGAGCCAAAAATTATCGACATCTGTACTCGACTTCACAGGTGGTGCATATAAAGGAACACCATCTTGTCCTTGTATATTAGCATCATAGGACGAAGATGTCGTTGTTGTGTTTGGTGTCACTGAGTTTGGACTAACACCTGTGGAAAGGCTAGCATTATCTTTTTCAGGCTGTTTCTTTTCTTTCTCAAAAACAAACTCATCATTGACTACAGTTACTCCGTTCTTTTGCAGATAATTTTCAATGTCAAAGGAATCTCTCAAGTCCCTAAAATCTTGAGCTGTATATCCCTCAAACAAAGAATATGGTGGAATAATTCTGGTGCCATTATTATCTGATTTAGCAAGTTTGTTGAATTCCGCCATAATAAAATCATGGTCTTTAATTAAATACAAAATAAAATTTTGAGCCTTACTCATTCTCCAAGCGTGATAATATCTTCCGTCAATTATTGACAAACCTTTGATGTAATTTTCAACGTTTCTAAGAATGCAACCGTCCATCATGCTTTTAATGGCGGCTTCTAGCTCAGTGGTATCTTCACCTTTCTGATTCTTCTGCGATTGCATGAATACCAAACATCTAGAGAAGATTGATAATTGGAAATGTAGACATTTGTGCAGCGAAGATTCTAAGGTTCTAGTCAAAAACAAATCTGTATATGGACCAAAGTACTTGGGTCCAAATTTCAGTAGTTCGTTAAATACTGCAATCACACCAATCATCAAACTCAACATCTTTCCAGCTAAAAATCTACAAGCTTTCACATTTCCTTTGACGTCATAATGCAGTAAAATGTGATATAACAGAGAATGAATTAACGAAACGCATTCAAAATGCGCAATCATCTTCTTTAATTTTAGCATGTTCAAAATTTTATTCTCGCTGACGGGAATCAAATAATCAAAAATAGAACCACACTCGTCCAGCACGTTTTCTAAGGAAAAAATATGCTCACATAATGCAAGAATAGTGGGTGGTTTTCTAATATTCAAAACGCACTTAGTTATTCTCGAGATCTTTGTATTCAATTCAAATTGAGCCCGTATAGACATGATAACATGCTTCTCTAACTCATAATCAGAAACATTTGAAGCTTCTTCAGAAAATTCAGGCAATTTTGTGTCGTAAAAATCAGGATCAATCATACGTGGGTTACACATACTGACACATTGTGCATTATCGCAAGCTACCAAGCAATACCATAATTTTCTCCATAAGTTAACAAGCTTAGGGGGCATATCACCGCTAACAAATAAGGTGGGGTCTCTATTTAGACCAATAACAGTTGCCATTTGAACTAAGATACCGGTAAAAATCTGAGGATCAGAATTGTCTCCTATCTCACTTTCCTCTGGTGCTAAACTATTGTATAATCTCATAAATAAAGTACATTGAAAAATGGATAATGAGCAAGTTGAAACTAGTTTGAGTTGATTTAAACATATTTGCGCCACAGTTATAACATCAATGTTAATTGGATTTCTCAACAGGTATTCTTCATCTTGTGATTTCTTAGGTATATACTCACTGTCATAATTTTGTAATAAAGAAAGATAAGAAATTCTCAGTACCACTAACAATAATCCAATATTCGCAAATTCCAGCCTACGAGGAATATGAACCGACGTTAAAAGCACATCTGCATAGGATCTGGGACCAATAAGTTTCTCAATATCATTAACAAATGTCTCTTGGTCCAGGTAAGGTAAGTAGATGTAAACATTCGCAAAAAAGTGATCAATAAGTAACCAAATTACTTTCTTTGGAGGCATGACCTTGGCAATGTTGATTACCGTATTTGAATCGTGATCTTTTCCAATTGCATTATGAAGCATGTCAGAGTTCAACTCGGTCATTTGTTTCATGCCCTCGGGATCACCACAGCAAGTTTCTTCGTCATGTGGTTTAGAGTTATAAGTCTTTTCAATTTTATCTCCATGGCCCGCATCATCTTTGTTTTCTTCTACTTCCGAAGACTTTTTTCTAACTTTAGTCTCATTCTGGTCGTAAGGCTGCATATCTACAATACCTTCTTGTTCCATTAATCTATTACGGAAAGATCTCTCAGTGTTGTTATTATTGGTGTTGGACCCTTTAAACGATTTCCTTTGAATTTGAGCAAGTTTTATTTTTTGTGATTTTTTGAAACCAAGCAACTTGAACCACATCATTTTTAGATAGGGGTCTTTTTTCAAAATTGTTATCCAAGAAAGCGCACCATGATTCTTCACCCTTGCTTCACGTGCGTGTATTGGTGCATAGCCTTCTTGCAAATTTAGTACATCATTTGGGTCAACGTCAATTTCCTTAAACTTATCCAACAGATACTTTTTCATGGCTCCACTTCTATCAGCCGAAGCAGCTAGGATGTCAATGGCATCAGTATCCGACTTCAAAATACTATCATTAAGCCCAAAAATAGGAACAAGTTTGCAATCCTTTGGAGCCCCGGTCATATTCATATACTCAGCAGTGTAACTACCTGAATTTGACACCTTTAACGATTCACTCAATGGCTTCAACGAAATCTTACTCTCTTTTGACTGCTGATGTTGTGGTATTGAAGGTAAAGGGGGCAGTGAAACTGAAGTAGGAGCCTTGTTGGGTGGAGGGCTAGCACTGTTTTGCTGGAGACCTGTTATACCGCCAGTACTGCTATAGCCAATATTAGAACCGGAGGCTATAACTGGATTAGTAACATGTTGAGGCACCATAGGAAAAGGCACTAAAGGAGGTAATGTATTATACGCTTTCGTTGAAGTGTTCAACAGCGTCGAGGCCGATGGTGATGGAGCCTGATATGGATAATAAGAAGTCGAAGACCTTTGAGGGGAGGGGCCACTGATGTATGGATAATAAGTGGACGAAGATGCTTGATTCGATTTCCAATTTTGAATAGGAGGCAATGGCAAAGACGTAGACGACACAGATACGCGGCGACTTGCAATATCTGAATGATCATAAACAGTATTAGTGGAGGTATTAGAACTATTGGGATGTGCTTGAGAATGCTCGTCGTCATTATATTGCATTTTAGGTAGTTGATACTTCATTTGGGGCTGCTGGATTGTTGGATGAGATTGATATGAAGCCGGAATGGTCTGTTGTTGTTGTGGTATATGCGAGCTTATCTCTTTACTCGATGATAATGGCTCACTTGAAGTTTCCGAAACAGCAATGGAGGCTTCTATCTGTTTGATTTTCTCTTTTAATAATTGTAGCTCTGTCATGACAGGTTTATTATTCAGTTCCGTATTTGTTGTTGGTAGATTGGCAACTGGTGCAATATTGGAAACTTTAGAAGAAGGATCTCCAAGGTAGTTAAACCCGGCTGAGGATTGTGGGACAGAAGCAATAGGACTATCATTTGGACCAAAAGGTTTGTTAACCGGATTGATGTATGATCTTTCATTTGATAAATGACTATCTGCACGCTGCAGAAGATCCTTCGACGGATCAAATGGTCGCATATGAGTATACTTATCATTAGTACTATTATTGTTACTTATTTTGAAATCATTAATTCCGAAAGGACCTTGAAATGTAAGATCTGTGTTCAAAGTGCTGTGTCCTTGATGGTTTGGGGCTTTCAAAGTCTCTCTCTTCCCGTCTTGTAGAGGTAAATTGGTAATGTTTATCATGTGACTGTCGCTTGATTTTAATCTTTTGTTTTGTGTATCATAATTTTCGGAGTTATTATTCGTATGAATTTTGCCCAACAGACCCTCTTCTGGGCTGGTATTTGCCCAAGCCGGTTGTTCATAATGACAGAGATGTGCAACTTTGTATTTAGTACAAACCTTACATGCTGGTCTATTTCTGTCACACTATATTAAAAAAAAAAGAAAAACACAAAAATTAGTTAGTAATCAAAATCCTGCATGAGAGGCGAAGAGCGCCATAAGCCGGTGGTGTATGACAACAGCAAAATGACATAGACACTAAACAGCCAGAAGGCAAAGTTTTATGCACAAGAAGGCAACACTCGTCTTCACCTGAAGGCAAATATCAGATTGCTGTTGCAACACAGCTGCTCACTTAGTATCTATATGTAAATATATGTGTATCGGGTATTATAGTCGCTATGGAAAAAAAGCTATAACCTCGGTCGGCAATTAAAAGAGCAATGATCACAAAAAGAGACACATAAAAGTGCTGAGTATGAATCTTAACCGTGTAATTTGAGTAAACTGTATAGTATGGATGCTATGAGTGGCACATATTATAGAGCTGTAATGACCAGTTACTTTGAAGAAAACATGAATTTGAAAAATAAATGTATATTGACAATAATCTGGTAAAGCCGATGGTTGAGAATTTTGTGGCAGAAAAAAACCAAAATACTGAAAGAATCTTGACTAAGTGGACAGTGTGAATGAATAAAACATAAAAGTACATACCTTGACCTTCCTCTTACGACAAACTGTACATGCTAGAGGCATTCTGTTTCTTCTTTTGATAGGCACTGAATCATTATTTGGGCTTTCTTTCTCATTTGAACTAGCACCAGAAGCTGGTTTGGGGTTCGCAGCTGTGATCGTCGAATCGAGACTAGACATCGCTATGTTATAATCTATCAGGGCCTGTGCGTAAGTATGCTCTGTGGGAAGTGCTGTTAAAGTGTTTATTAGCAGAATAGAGCTGTATGGGAATGATCTTGGAGAAGAAGAGTTGATATGGAGAAGTCCTAAGTCATAAAGAAACCTTGCCGAGTTTGAACTGGGAGGAGGTTGGTTGGATGGATGGTAGCTGAGTGGGATTCGGTCAGAGAAAAGCTATGGGAAGATTAACACCGAGGCTTTAGGTGAGCGTCTCGGAATTGTCGGGTCGCTGGTAGTGTTGTTTGAGATTGTTTTCGTCTTTCATTTGGGTTTAATTCCGTGGTGTTTGGTTGTTCACATGTGGCGATCACGTGACTAAGAGTGTGTTAGTGCGGAAGCTTTTTTTTGGGGGGCAGGAGGGAGGATAGGTGGGCTGGCTGGCTGCCTCTGGTGCCTCGGCTGTTTACAGGGAAAGACTGGCTTGGGTGGCCATGGGCTGATTTGGGTTGGCTGAACTGTGTTAGTGATCTGTTTACCGGTATCAATTTTTACATTTGCATAGTTCAAAGTACAGGAATTTACACATAAGAGTGTTATTGTGATTGGGGAATCAAGGAAATAACAGCAGAAGTGGAGTTATGTCTAGTTAATTTCCGATTCATGCTGTATTCGGGTTTAAGATCTTTCACCCTTTCGCTACTCCACGGATAAAATCACGTCGGAGTATATTTCTAGTCCGGTACTGCATTGCTCTTTGTAGACTTTGGCTGCTTTAGCATATCAAACTGTAACTGCTGGGGATTTGTCAGCAGTACCACTCGGTTCAATTACACTAAGACAAAGATGGTAAAAAGTTAAGTAAATTGATTAAAGTACTATATATATATATCATTAAAAAGAAGAAGAAAAAGTCATTATTTTCACCATCGTTAGCACTGTAAACAAAACAATATATCACAACAGCTGATAAAGATAAGCAGATCAATAAAATGGTTATAGTAAAATTCTCTATTTGTAGTTGAAATATTTTCCACTTCCATTTCCTGAATTCAAATCGAATGGTGACGATAAATCGACATTGGTGAAATCGATTTCGTTTAATGGATTGTATGAAATTCCGTTGAAATTAGAATCATTATTAGCTCCATTATTCAACATTATTCCACCTGGGGCACCAGTAACAAAACCATGGTCACTCCCACCAAAACCGGCCATCATATCATGACCTCCAGTCATATCGCCTGGAATATCGTGTAAATCATTGAAGAATCTTGTATCAAAAATTTCGGCAAGCTGTTGATTCTGTTGTGGGCCACCAGGTGTAGTAGCCTGTTGCTGCTGAAGGTGCTGAAGGTGCTGCTGGTGTTGTTGCTGCTGTTGCTGTTGTTGCTGTTGTTGTTGTTGTTGTTGCTGTTGTTGCTGCTGTTGGTGGTGCATCTGTTGCAATTGCTGCTGTGGAGTTGGAGGCATTTGTTGTCCGTTCTGGATGTTGCTGTTATGATGCGCTTGTTGACGTAAATTGATCATTTTTGAATTGCCATTATCGTTACCATTATCGTAAAACATGTGAGGCAGTGTACCGCTCATCGCATTCATATCAACCATTGGATTGTTGCCAAACTCTGTCTTTGGAGTATTGAAATCTGTAACTGGTGGTAATTTAGATGTACCAAACGCAATAGCAAACGCATTAAATTGCTCATCATTGTCAATTTCAGGGGTTTGAACAGGCTGTTGTTGTTGTTGCAGCTGTTGATGGGACTGCGTTTGTTGCTGTGGCTGCTGAGCATGAGTAGTCAATTGAAGTGGTGAATGCGGCATAGATTGTTGAGGTGATAACTGTGGTTGCTGAGCAGCTAATCTCATGTTCGATGCAGATGCAGATGGGGAATAAGCAAACATGGCTGGTGGTGGTGGTGAAACCGCTGCCAGTCCATTAAAATCATTATGAGTTGTAAACTGTAAGTTATTTGACATGTTGTTACTGCCCATTTGATTATTAAATAGGACATTGCTATTATTAACTCCGTTGAAATTTATGTTACTCTTAGATGGCGAAGCCCCTCTCAAGGAAGTTGCTAGTGGCGGTGGAGTCGAAGTATCAATCATTGGATTACTCAATTCTTCATCTTTGACATTAATTCCCGCATTCATAGCTGTAAAGTTGATCTTGAATAGTTTGCTTGAATTAGTTAAAATATTGTAGAAAAACTTGACTAATTTTCTTAATCTCCAAGCATAATAATAATTCTTAGTTAGGATTTCCAGTTTATCTAGGAACGCTTCCACGTAATTGAATAACCTTGACAACAATTCATCCTTTTCAATGTTACTCTTAGTTAAAATTTCCATAATAACAGGAGAGTTTTGTTGAAGTCTTAGAATTAAAGAGATTAAAAACTCATGAGATCTATGGTTAAGAATCATCAAGTATGGATAAAGTATTAGTTCAGCACCAGAGTTAGCAAACAATTCTTCGGTGTTTTCAAAAGCTCTGTCAAATATATTAAAATTGTCAATGGCTAACAACAGTGAACTTTCAAAATATGTATTAATATATTCTTTTTGCTTGTCTAACTTAGCAATTGTACTTGTCTTTTCAGCAATTAATCCATTAAATTTTTGCTCATGATTCAAGAACATTAAGTAACTCAGTGCAAATAACATGGACTTAATTATTAAATACATTCTAAATTTGTAAATCTTAATATTCTTATCAAATTTATTACTCAAAGAAATAGCTGCTTTTGAATCTTCTGGTTTCAAAAAGAAACTTGGATTCAAACCAAATTTAGAGTTTTCAGAAATAATTTCATACAATTTGCTAAGTACATTATCAATTTCTTTCGAGGTTGGAGGTGAATCGTTGGTAAATAAATAAGACATTCCTTTGTAAATTAAATGATGCACAAGGATAGACTCCCTAAAGTTTGAGACTACCAATTGCTCCTTTTGAAGACTTGGACCAATGAATGATTTTTCCAAGATACCTTGTTCCACACCACCAGGTAACCTACAATCCCATGAGTTATTAACCATACCTAAAGTAGGATCCACATCAATTTCGATCAACAAACCTTTTTTGTAATCACCAAGTGATAAGTTACCTTCCACTGATAATTCCAATAAACCATACCATAGTTTTCTCCATAAATGACGCTTACGGAATAACCTAGCAGATGAAACAAGATCATCTGAATGGCTATAGAAATTTTTAAAGTTCAATGGATCACGGTTTAACCCAATTGTACGGCCTAATTGAACTAACATATACATGAAGTTTGGACTATTCATATTTGGAGATTCGTTAGTCAAATCACCAGGTAAATCATTTGAGTTCAATAGTGAGGAGCTTGAGCTGTTACTGGAATAAGAGTCATCCAAATCAAATCCATCTTCAGGAGCTAAAATGTTATAGTATTTCAAATATAGGCCAACTTGGAAAATAATCAATGAAGGCTTAGACATAATTTTAGCAGATGAGAAAACTTCTTTAACCATGTCAACCAAAACCATATTGATTGTATTTTCAGGACGCATCATGATAGATTCATCAGGTGTGATAATGTGGCTTGACTTGGAAGGTAGAGATAACCAACTCAATCTGATGATTATCAATAACAAACAAACTGTTAAGAATTCCTCACAATACTCCACACCAATTGATGACAGTCTAATCTTTTGAGAACTTGAATCAGCTGTATCAATAATTGATGCAATTCTAATACGGAAGGATTCTTCATCAACATATGGCAATTGAATGTATAATTTATCAAAATATCTATTGATTAATAACCAAACGACTTTACGTGTCGGTAAATGTTTTTCAATCATTTGAATGATTTGCTTGGTGTTATTGTAGTTCAAATTTTTAATAGCAGATGGTGAAATAGTTTTCAGCTTTTTAGAAATTCTTTTGGATTTGGGACCGAGATTGGGAGTTGACGAAGTAGATGAAGCAGTTGTGTGGTTTGAACTTGAAGACTTGGGCTTTTCTGATGCGACATTCAATTGATCACGCGTACTTGCCTGTTCCTGTTTTACTGGGCATACGCCTCCAGATGCGGAAGTGTCTGCATTTTGATTCAAAACAAACTTAGCACCAGAGTCAGAAGTGGGTGAAGTGACCTCGGCAGAGATGGATGTAACTCTAGGAGAATTACTCTTAGATAATTCATTTTGCATTGCATATAACGACATCCTTGCCAATTTTTCCTTAAATAAACTTCTTGCATCACCAATCATAAGAGGACACACTTTGGAGTTTTCGAAATCTTCATTTAATTCCATTGCCTCATCTTCCTCGTCATCGTCATCCTCTTCTTCATCGTCATCCTCTTCGTTGTCATCATCATCAAAATCTTGGAATTCTTGTTCATTATTATTGTTAGTAGTGGTATTATTATTCATATCTTCTTCGATGTCGTAATCATTATTATGTGTATTATCGTCGTTTTTAGTTGAAGTTGTACTATTGTTTCTTTCATTATTATTAAAGTTATTGTCGTTGCGGGCATTAGAGTCATTATTATTATTATTTGAATTGGAGGAAGTAACAGAAGCAGCTGAGTTAGGTAAGTCATCATTATTAGCTAAAGAAGAAGACATTCTTTTCTTTGATTTTTTAGACTTTTTGTTAGTTGATGAATTTGTTGTAGATGATGATAATCTCTTGCCATTTGAATTAACCGATGATAGTGAACCATTACGATGTAATTTAGAACGAGTGACTGGTTTCTCATTATCATCCATGACATAACTGATAGTAGATTCACGAGGATGTAAAATTGGGCATTTGCTAATAACTAAATGATAAGTATGTTTATCATCAAGAGTGACGTGAGGATGTTCAGTTACATCATTTGTAGGAGATGATTGTTCAAATGTCTGGCCAGTGACGGGACATTTCATCACACCAGATCCCGGAGGTAAGGGATGAGGAGGCATTTGAGATGGAGCTCCATTATGTAAAACAGGACATTTGCTAGCTGAAGTAGATAATGAAGAATCGTTATTTAAATTACGCTTTTGACTACTTTCAAAATGAGTGTTGTTGTTATGGTTATGGTTATTGCTATTGCTATTGTTATTGCCATCGCTATTGTCATTACGACTGACATTACTGACTCCTCCGTTGGTTCCACTACCAGTTGCAAAAGACCCCTCAAGCAATTTCTTCAATTTTGAAGTTGGTTCAGCTGTTTTTTCTTCGTCTGTTAAACCAGTTGAATCTTCTCGTCTAATTTTATTATTCATTTTGTCATAATTCAAATAATTGCTTTCTAATGACTTTTGAGCATCTTTCATTGCATTTTTAGACGAATAATAATACTCATAATGTTTTCTTAATTTTAATATTTTTAACCATAAATCATTCAAGTATGAATCATTCCTAACAAAGAACATCCAAGAGAATATACTAATCTGATATACTATGGGAAATTTATATTTAGGTCCTGGTTTGGCCGTGAATAATATGTTTGAAGATAAGATACAATCAACTAAATCCGAAGTGTCGATGTTATTCCTAAGCGCTCCAAATCCTAACGAATTATTATTACCATTATTATGAGAGAATTTTGAATTTTTTCTAAGTTCATGGTTGTCCATTTCCAACTCTTTTATTTTTTGTTTCAGTCTGGTAATCTCATCTTGAGTCTTTTCATCATTCACATATGAGTTTGATGAATCTTCTACACCCATTGATCTACTTGAAGATGAAGAAGGATTTACACTGAATTTCAATTCTTCATCATCTAAAGGTTTAGCCCATTTTGGTTCCAAGTATCTACAAAGATGTTGCACTCCATTTTTCTTACAGTTTGTACATTGGGGTTTTTTCTTATCACACTAAATTAAAAAGCATTGAAGACAATAAAGAGTTAGTAATCTCGTAAAATAAAATAGAAAAAAAAATCATGAGTATATATGTATATGAAGAAGACATACCTTAACTTTTCTTCTCCTACAAATAGTACAGGAGATTGGAACTCTATGTCTTTTCCTTTGCTTTCCAGGAGGGTTCGAAGCGCTTGCTTCTTGATTAGAGGAAGGCAAGTCGTTACCTTCGTCAGATTTGGCCATCTTAATGCTAGCTGAAGAACTAAATAGCTATCAACTGATGGATCTGATAAAATTATAACTGAGTACGGCTTTTAATAGCAGGAAAATAAACAAAGTTGCAGAGCAGTGAGCAGTAAGTGAGAGAGGTACAGATGGTACAGAGTTTAAACTGAAAGTACAGTGATGGAATACAGTTGAAGGGTTTGATTTGTGAGTGAAGGTTCAAATAGGTGGAAAATGTATAACGAAATAGGGGAAACACAAGTAGAGCTAACTTGAGCCGAATTAGTCAGTCCAGTTAACCTAGCTAGCTAGCTAGCTACTAGCTTTAATTGAGTAGCAGACTAAGAGACTAAGGGCCGCTAAGTCTTCTTTTCTCTTTTCCTGATGAAATCGATAACTCTGTGCGAATCGGGCTGGTGGGGGCACGACCTTTACAACTGCTGGCCGGTGGGGGCACGACTGCGAAGGGGACGGGATTCGGGCGGGAGCGGCTATTTGCGTGGGGGTGCGGGTACTGGTGTTTATGTCGTCTCTTTGTGTATGTGTGTACGTCTGTCTGTGTATACATCGATACTCCATAGTGTGAATTGTACTGGGTATAATGTACTCTAAGCTGTTTACTGAGATGCATACATACCCAGGAATAGTGTATATATACTGATGATATAGTGCAAAAGGTCTCGAAAAGCCGGTTCCGGTGTTTCTGCATTTGTCTGTTTATTTGTTTGTCCTGTAGCTTACAAACTCTAATTTTCCCTTCTTGGCCCGGCTATTTTTGGCTCTTGAGAACGGTTTCCTGACTTATACTGTGATCTGATTATTGTATATATATATATATATATATATGTATGTATGTATTCGTGGCGTGTTGACATTCTGTTGCCTGCTAGTGACCTAGTGTTCGATTCGTTGTAATGTAGTATCAGCCATCACACTACGCTTGAAGACGTTCGTCCGTACATATATAGGCGAATATATGCTCGTTTCGAAAAACACACCCCAGATCTGCTGAGATTGCAAAAGCCGTTTACTATAGTGAGTACAAAGAAAAGAAAACTAATAAAAACTAATATACAACTGGTTTATTACAATTATAGGTTAAATAACTATATATATATATTAAGAGGATCAATCACCTAATGGCTTCGAGGTCACGGATCATCTTTTCGTCTTCATTAGACAGACTGTGGTGTCCATTAACATCATCCTCTTTTTTAAGATTCTTCTCTTTCGCTTTACCACCATCTATGGATTCACCTTCATGTCCTTGTACTAATTCTTGTTCTGACTGTTGTTGTTGTTGTTGATGTTGGGCTTGCTGATGTTGAACTTGTTCATGTTGAGCAATCTGCTCGTATTGAGCCATTTCTTCATGCATACCTGTTGTTGCATCCGTTAATCTAGCTAAAATTAAATCAATAATTTGATGGAATGGCAACTTACGATGGTCTCTGCTATAAGATGATTTCATTTTTTCAAAAGCCATCTTTAAATCTAAACTTGTAAAATAATTATTAGAAGTTTGATAAGAAACTAATGATTTCCAATCAATAGAATCAGCATCTTGATATTCAAAATCTTTGATACGTGAAATCAACCAAATTTTATCTGAATGGCTCATATTTCTAACTCTGTCAACTGCTTCTCTTCTTAATAACTTATTCCATTTGTATCTACATTGAATACGAGATCTCATACCATCTAATCTATCACTAACAACAGTCCAATTGATAAGAGGGTCGTTGGTATACACATATGAAACAATATTATCCTTATTAATCTCATATGGAAGTGGATCATTACTTAAATCTTTAGACTCTTTCACCATTTGGAAAACTGCATCTCTTAAACTCTCTTCTTCTTCATGAGACCATTTATTTTGTTGTCTATTAGTACCACACTTAACATAATTTCTCCACCTATCTCTACAATCTTCAGGCATACGATTCATCTTCGTACCAATAAATTTCCATTGTCCTTCATGCTCAGAGGCTAAACTTGCCAGTTTTGCATCATCTTCTTTGCTCCATTTACCACGAACATCAAAAATATGATAGGTTCTTCTGACATGCTTGTATACTGAAGCTCTAGTACGTAATGGTAAAACTTTTTGAATTTGCTCCCAAAAACTATCCTTTGGACGTGAATTACCCCAAATTCTATTACAGATAGCTTCTCTTGTCATATTATGTGTTTGACAGTATTCAGAAATAAAATTATCAATCTTTTCAGCTTCTTCTTTGCTGAAAGATTTACTATGCATGTTAGCACTTATCCAACTTGAAGCCTTAGCAGCTGCTTCTGCAATTAATGACTCAGCATCAGCAGGATCTGCCAAAATTTTATTTTGTCTGCCATCAACCTTACGTTGATAGTTTGTTGAATGAGTACCATCTTCGTCTTCATCTTCTTCCTCGTCATCATCTTCTCCTTCATCTCCCTTGAATTCACCAACAATGGCACCTTTTACTTCCTGGTGACCTCCTCTTTGACGAATTCTTTCACTGAGCGCAGTGGAACTGATATCATTAGACGGATAATTCTTAGAAGCTTGACGGTTCTTAGTGGCTGTATCAGCGGCAACAGCTGCGGCGGCAGCTGCAGCAACCATCTTAGCCTGATCTTGAGAATTGTCTTCATCATCATTCTCATGATCGACGACATCATGATGATTAACACCAACACCTGGATGAGCTTTTCCTTCTTGTTCCGCCTGGGCTTGTGCAGCGGCAACAGCTTGTGCAGCTGCTTGAGCTGCTTGTACAGCCAGCCTTTCAACCTCAGAAGTATCAATACCGTCACCTCTGTGTTGAGATTCTGCCGCTTGTCTCAAATATTCGTGATCTATATGACCCAAACTCTCTAAAGCTCTCGCATCAATGATGGCATCATTGACAAATTGACTTGTGTCTAATTGAGCTAATTCGGGATCAACATTCAAACTGTTTTTCATATCATCTTTAGCCTTCCTTTGTCTTTTAGTGGTTGGTTTTGAAGCAGGTTGAGCTTGCTGTTGTTGCTGCTGCTGTTGCTGTTGTTGATGATGATGATGCTGCTGCGTCTGCTGTTGTTGTTGCTGAGATTGTTGCTGTTGCTGCTGTTGTTGTTGTTGATGTTGTTGCTGTTGTTGTCTTTGGATTTGTGGAGACTGTTGTGGTTGGTGCTGTTGATGCTGTTGTGGCTGAGACTGTTGTTGTTGGTCAAAATTGTAGTCACCAACTTCACCGTCCTCTTCTTCTTCCTCTCCTAAGAAACCTGTTGTCCATTGTTGAAATTCCAATTGAGATATTTCATCATCATCATTAAAAGCTCTCTTCTTACTGTTAATACCACCTTTCTTAGATCCATTTAACTTGTCATCGGGATGTAAAGCTGAACCAACAAGTCTAATCACCTCTGCTTCAACGTCTTTATGTTGATCGAAATTTATTTCATCTTGAGAAGTATTGCTATTGTTATGTGGCTGATCTGATCCATTTATATTATTGGCTTTTTCGTCCTTTTGCTTCGTCAATTCAAGCAAGGCCTGGGCACCTAATTCTTGTTGTTGTTCAGTGTTTGCCATTTTGTAATGTGAATGCTAATTACTGAAACTTTTTTTCCCAAAAAACAATATATATAGAAATATATAATCAATATGTTTTTGTTTTTAAATTTGTTTTGTTTTGTTTTCTTTTGTACAGTGAAAAAAAATCAAAACAAAGCAGACAGTGAGTTAGGGCAAAAACAGCAATAGTAATCGGGCAACAGTATGTGTAAGTCAAATCAATAAGCAGCTGAGTGTGTTGTAAATCAGGGTACGCGTGATATGTGAAGTGTTGTGAAATATCAAAATACGGGAAGGATGGGTAACCTTTTTACCTTATAGCAGTCTGACAGGTAAGGTAGGGTAGTAGTAGGGTAGCAGTTTATAAGGAGTAAAGAGAGGAAGGGAGGATAACCAACGGGGCAGGCGAGAGAGGGCAAAGGGAGGGAAACCCCTCTGTTGATATTTTACAGCGAGAGTTTTTGTCTTTGTCTTTTTTTTCTCAACTGCGGGTAATCATCTATTTGTTACACTGTGAACTGTTGTTGTGCATAAGCCAAGTAGATGTTGATGATGGTCTGTGTATTTAGTTAGTTTATTTTATTTTTGTTACTGGTTCTTCAGATAATATTTGAGGTTTATATTATTATTAAAAAGTATACATTAATCCCGTAGTAAATGAGCTTTATATATAGATTTCATTTGAATTCACAGAGAGAGTTTTAAATAGGTAATTAACAGTTTTGATTTTGCTTTTGCTTTTCTTTTTGTTGTTAGATTCCTATAATCTTCTTAGAATTTGGTGAAAGACTTGGATTTACCGGAACTAGAAGCAACCTTTAAAACGTTGAATCTAACAGTCTTGGAGATTGGTCTACATTGACCAACGGTAACGATATCACCTTCAGAAACACGGAAAGCTGGAGAAACGTGAGCAGCTAAGTTCTTGTGTCTTTTTTCGTATCTGTTATATTTTGGAACATAATGTAAGTAATCTCTTCTGATGATGATGGTTCTGTGCATCTTGGTGGAAACAACAGTACCGGTTAAGATCTTACCTCTGATAGAAACGGTACCAGTGAATGGACATTTCTTGTCAATGTAAGAACCTTCAATGGCGGTCTTTGGGGTCTTGAAACCTAAACCAACATCTTTGTACCATCTCTTGGTTCTTCTGTTGGCCTTAGCCTTTGGGTTGGTGAAGATATGTGGTTGCTACATTAATTAATCAGTTAGTTAGTAAATTTTTTCTTTCATCATATATAATCTAATATCAATCACCCTTACTGAAAATATCTCTAGTAAATTGAAATTTGCTTTTATTCTAATGCAATTTAAACTTGGACAAATGCATGGAAAAAGAAAACTGACTGTAGTCCTTTGAGAATGTGTTTGTCAAGCTTTCATATATCTTAAAGAAGTGATTTAATCAACATGCGTTTGTGATATAAAAGATGGATAATTATATGTGCATCATTAATTCTATATTGGTATATGGGTAGCTTGTTTTGAATCATCAACTGTCTTTGTACATATATATCTTACGTATTTGTAATCCAAAATATCTTAATTTCTTTATCCAAATTACTTATATTTCAACAACTCAATAATTCCTTCTATGTATTATTATTGTTCGATATTTTCAATATTTCAATAAATTTGATAATGTGATGATATAGTGATACTAAGAGGTGATAAAACATACCTTTTGGAAAGCTCTTTCAGATTGAACGGTTAATTCAGAAGCCATTTTCGATTGAACTGATCTATGATATCTGTATGAAGGAGTATATAGTCGACAATAATAGTGATTATCAACAGCTAATTAAATCTGATAACTTTGATAAATTTGATGGAATACAGTGTGAGTGGTGCTAGTAAGGCCTCTCTCTCTCTCTCTGCGCTTGACTTTTCCTAGCTGTGAAAAAAATTGAGAGCGAAAACGAAAAATTTAACTAGCGGTGTGTAGTGTTGTTACCCGGCAGGATTGAGGAGACTTTAAAAGGCTTGTTTTGTTGCGCGAACTTTGGCTTTGACTTTTAGCTGCTCGGTCAAAGAGGCTCGATACTGTTAGTGGTTTCTGGTGTTTCAATTTGCAACTATGAGATTGCTGGAGGTGTGACTGCTTTTTTTTGGGGAAAGTCTTTGTTGGCTGTGTTGTTTATAGTCGCGTCGAATTTTCTGTGTATACATTGGTGTTGTGCTTTTAGTCTGCCTTTTATATAGTATGTAGATTTACAGTGTGAGTATATATATATGTAGATATATGTGGTTTATGTAGATAGATATATATGATTAGACTATATCAACGCTATCAGTATATACTCGGTAGGGGCTATCCTAATAGCCATTTGAGTTCATTGGCCTTGGACTGGCCTACTAGCTTCTCTAATTCGCCTACGCCGCTCATAAACTTATGGTCTTCGAATTCAAATCCTGGCACTACAACTTCACTGATTAGTAAATGATCTTCTTTGGATTCACCAACTTCTGGTTCTAAAGGAAGTAAGAAACTAGCTTTGTATACACCTCCCGGTACAACCCATTGGTTAACTTCTCCCTTTGCAAAATTGAAACCCACAATAAATGTCTTGATTGTACCATCGGGGTAAATTAAAACGTATTGTCCTCTACCTTTCTGTAAAATGTGGATGATCCTGGACTTATTATGGTGAATTCTTCCTACTGGGGATTCGCATGTAATTAAGTAGTGTATTAAAGTGCTGTAATTTCTTGTTGGTGTTAATGTCTCTCCCGATGACGTCGTTATTGTGCCTGAAGTTTTGGAAGTGGTAGTGGCTCCATTGACTGATTTGAGCGCTTGTTCAGGTGAATAACCCGAATTATGACCTGGATAATATGGTGACTCCATAATCAAAGGAGACCTGTCTGTCTCATTGTAGTAGCCTCCTTCAGGGTGCTTGAACAACTGTAGTGAAGTGGCTATATTCTTAACATTCTCCGATGGCTCGGTTATTTGGTTATCTTTGTACTTGGGTTGAGAAATACTAGGATTGTTTAACTCTTCATTGATCTTATCTATAGTTGGTGAAGAGTATAATGACATTTTAGTTGCTATTGTGACCTTCGGAAGTCTGATCTGATACGCTGTATTTTGAACAATTAAAATATGCCATTTTAATGACCTGCAGGGCGACTAGAGTGGGGCAAAGACTAATCGAAGGAATCTTTTAACTTTTATTTTTGATTATGCGCGTTAATGCTGTGCTGTGCTTGTGCCTGTTGTGCTTGTGTTGTGGAGAAAACTCATTACGCTGTCAATAGCTAAAACAAACCACTAAACTTGATAAAATTAAATTACATACCGTTAATTATATACCGCTTATAAAAGGAGAACCAATATAAAATGAAAACGACTATTGGTTAGATGGAGCGTTTACTTTTTGAACCTTAATGTTGTTACCACCCCAGGCAATCAATTTATCTAATAATTCATTCTTATTGTGTAAAGCTGCAGCTTCGTCTGAACCTCCACGACTTATACCATTAATGAACAGGTTTGGTACAGTTTTACGTCCTGATTGTTCGCCTATATAATCTTGTAATTCTTTACCATTTGAGTGTAAATCCAATTCCACAATAGCTGGTTCAGGTGATATATCATATGAAGTCTTTAATAATTTTTTAAGATTTTTAGAATATGGACAATAACTCTTACTGAATATAACCACTGGTGAGAGTCTTAGTATATCATTAAATTCCTTGGAAGGATTAAACTTAGTCGAATCTTCAGAACTTTGAGCTTTTATTTCACCTAAATCAACATCTGTATCTGTTTCTGTATCTATATCTGTACTTCCCTTGCCTGTCTTTTTCAACGTCTTTTTATTTGTTTCTGTTCCTAAAGTATCCCCAATTTTTTTTTGTGAATTTGCATTTAAATACGTGGTATCTTGCTTTACAGAACTTCCTTTACCGCTTACAACGGATTCTCCAACTACTTCGCCCTTAGTGTATGGTTTCTTTTGAATGTTTCCGCCTGTTCCAGAACCTGTTCCATCACTGTGGAGTTGAGCTTCACTCTTGACAATAATCTTGGAATTTTCTTCGGCTAATTTCACCTTAGACTCATCTATATTTCCGGATTTATCTCTCACAAGTTCATTGGCATTGGTATTTCCGTTAAAACCAGATGAACTCAACACACTTGTAGCATCTGAACCTGATGAGTGTGTGAAGGAGATTAATAGTATGACAGTTAATGCTAATGCAGCAATGGCCAGCATTCTTTGCTTTCTTGCATTGACAGCCATATTGTTGAGGGTATCGTATACGTATATCTATATCTATATCCGGATGTGATTATATGACCTAAAGTTAGTTTAAATCGTGTGTTTTACTGAAGATGAAACAAACAACACGCCTTAGCAGTAAGAAGACACGGTATAACAACTGGTGATTGACCTGCCCTGATAGTGTATATACAGAGAAAAACTTAGGAGACGTGAGACGGTATCCTCGATTCTATAATTAGGTCGTACCTGGGGAAGTGCACGGATGTTGATGCTGCGCATACAACAATTACATAGGTTGGGCATTACTGAAAATGGTGTATTTGTTTTACTGGTTACCCATTCTACACGTAAGTTGATAACTGGCAGAATTTGCAAAAACAAAAACAATGATGTGTTTCTGTTTTTTTAGTGTAGCATATTCTCTGTTCTTAAAAGAATAAGTAAAAGAAAACTGCAAAAAAAAGTGATTGGTGTAAGTCAAGAGTTTACTAGGTAACTTTCAAATTCATTTTCAGTATAAATTTAAATTTGAATAAAAATTTGCATTGACCTATAAAGTACATAACACGAACTATAGAGAGAAAAAACACACAAACACAAGATTACTAGCGTTCCCCAAAACCTATAGCTTTGTAACTTGTGTTTAAAAATTTATAATCAGAATGAAATCATCCTACTATCTCAGAATACAACATTCTCTTAAGATCTATCATTCTGAGTTGTTCTTTACATGAATCGAAAAAAAAGAAATCTTTAGGTGCTTGTTTCGCCACGGTTTCATCTTCAACACAACGATATTCCTTATGATATGGATGCTCCAGTGCTTCCTCTACGGTGATTCTCTTATTCGGATCAAACTTGAGCATGTTTTCAATCAAATCAACCGCCAAAGGGTTAGCTTTGGGGAATATTTTGTTTAAAGGTATTTTTTTGAAGAATTTTTGTGTTTTAATATAGTCTCTTGCTCTTTTGGATTTAATAGACAATAAATCGTCATTTTGTGGCGTTCCAAGAATTTCAAAAATTAAAAGTAACTGATGTCTATAATCTTTACCAGGCAATAAAGGTTCTTTAATTATCATTTCAGCTAATATACAACCGACAGACCATAGATCTATTGCTTTTGAGTACTGAGATAAACTCAACATGATTTCTGGAGCTCTATACCACCTGGTTGCAACATACTCTGTTAAAAAACTGTCCTTGGTAGTACTGGTCTCATTGTTTGAATTATCATCCTCTAATATTCTAGCTAATCCAAAATCACAAATTTTTAAATCACAATTTGCGCTGACTAATAAATTTGCAGGTTTTAAATCTCTATGAATAACACCCGAGGAATGTAAGTATTTGACTCCTTTTAAGATCTGATAAACAAAATATTGAATATGATTATCAGTTAAAGGTTGGGTTCTGATGACATGATTTAAGTCTGTTTGAACAAACTCTTGAACTATGTATACTTCATTAAAATTGGCAAAATCTTTAGGTTTTTGAATATCCAAGACTTTAATTATATTCTGATGGTCGAATAATTTCAATAGTTTGATTTCACGCAATGTCCTGAGACAACATAGTTCTTTTCCAAAAGGTTCAATTTTCTTGATAGCAACTACTTGTTTAGTTTCCCTGTGAGTTCCTAATGCTACTACGCCATATGCACCTTCACCTAAAATTTCATGAACAATATAATCCCTAAGAATGAAAACATGTCTTTTGCCATCCATTTTCCCCTCAATTCTTGTGTATTTATCTACCTACCTAGCTATGAATCTGACACGTATAGTATGTTTTATTTTTTTTTGGCTCTAGCGGGGTGAAGGGGAAACTCACACAAACGATTTCTGCTATGCAGATATGCAAAATTGGAGCTTCAATATATGAGTTGTGTGAGTAAATGGACGAGCGAGCAAAGAAAGCGGTATGATAGGTAGGTAGATATGTATATGAGTTGTTATCAAATACAAAGAGAGGGGGAATCAAGAGGATTATAAGAGAGTATATAAGCTAATAGCAAAGAGTGGAATATTGTGAAAGGGAGCGGCAATTTTTGTTTCAAGTTAATTAAATCATGCATAACTTAAAACATGGTTTGTTTCAGATTTGAATCATTTGTGTCCGAGGGCATGCCAGTACGGGACACAAAGGACAAACTGCGCCTGTCACTTTGATCTTATGTCACTATCACTCAGCACACAAGCCTTCACAATTAGCTTGCACATTAAGACAGAGGACAATAGATATAAAATACACTATATAACACACACTGTTGTAGGTTGGTTCATTTTGTGTGCTTCGCCCGTGTAATGCTTCAGGTTGTGCACCTCCTCGAGAATATGCGATACTTAAAATAACACAATAAGGTACACAACATGTTACTTTCACCTCTAGCTTATTATGTAGTTTAGGCTAAGCTAAGCTCACACCCACAGACCTACTTCAATGTACTATATGTTGAGCTGTACAATCTGTTTGTGATACTGCCCTGTCTATGTTCAATAGATGATATACACATCATGGCCCATCCCTAGCAATTCACACTGCTAGAATCCAATACGCTAATCAATGTAAGTGAAGCGTCTGACCTTCTCCTTTGAGGCAAATTGGCTGCATTCGAAAAAAGCTGGAGGAGTCTGCCCATTTTGCCGATGACGTAATCGACTTGGTGGCAGTGTAATCATAAGATATATATATACAACATGGTCGTCATGTTGTCAAATATTTTTGTGGTTTGCTGTTAAAGACAGCCGTACACCGGAAAACCCTCTACGTTTTTACTTTCAGAGTTCGTTTTAGTGCGGTTTTAGAAGACTCGTTTAGTCGTTTAAAACTGGGCATATAACGTCTGCTATCTTGACTTACATGACATGTACATATACTTCCTGACACGACAGCTACATAGGTATTGAGAAACAAATCTACATTGTACTCTTTTTGCCATCCATTGCTTACCAAAAAATAAACCGGTTCCCATATGATGTCCTCCCCGCAACGCGTGATAGCTCTTATAACGGGTACTTCATCCAATCTCGGAATAAATATAGCTTATAGACTTTTGAAAGAAGTCCCTGCAGACAAACGACTGACGATAATAGTTACTTCTAGAACATTACCCAAGGCCAAGGAAGCTATTGCAGATATTAAAAAATTCAATGAGAGTCAAATCAATTGCCAAAGAACAGCGAAATATTTAGATTTCGATTATTTGCTGATTGATTTCACTAATATGGTTTCTATACTAGGTGCTATTTATGACTTAGAAAATCAATACGACAAGCTTGATTATCTCTTTATTAATGCAGCCCAAGGAGTATACGATGGAATAGACTGGATCCATGCTACAAAGGAGTGTATTATAAATCCTATCAGAGCAGTCACTTATCCCGAATTCAAATTACAAAAAGTAGGCGTCAAATCAAAAGATGGTCTAGGGCTGGTTTTCCAAGCCAATGTGTTTGGACCTTTTTACTTTATTGAAAAATTAACTAAATTGTTGAAAAATTCAGAAGACCCTAGAGTTGTATGGATCTCAAGTATCATGTCGAAGCCTTCTTTCTTATCATTTAATGATTTACAACTATTGAAATCACCTAGTTCATATGAGGGTTCTAAAAGATTGGTGGATTTGATCCATTTAGCTACATATCAAAAACTTAAAGAACAATATGGTATCAATCAGTACGTCACACACCCAGGTATATTCACGTCTTTCTCATTTTTTAAATTTTTGAATGTTTTCACATATTATGGAATGCTGATGTTGTTTTATATAGCGAGATTTTTAGGATCTAAATGGCATAACATCTCAGGATGGAATGCTGCAAATGCTCCAATTTACGTCTCCGTGAAAGCTGATCCCGCTAAGGACGACCCAAAACTGAAATACTGTTCAGCCACGGATTTTTACGGTAAAGAATACTTGGAAACCTCTGAAATTGATGAAACAGGCAAAGAAGATGTACTTTCTTATTTTCTTAAATTAGAAGCAGAATGGGATGAAAAACTTAAGGATCAAATCACTATTAGCAGAAGACCCTAAAAATTACTGTAACTTTTATAGTAAACATAAAAACAAATAAAACTGTCTTAATTTAAATAGGAATAGACTATACAATAATACTTAGTAAAAATTATGATGAATAATTTTAAGAAATAAAAAAAAATAAAAAAATAAGTGGAGATAAAACTATAGTATGAAGAGAGAAACAAAATAGAGAGAGAGAGAGAAAAAAAAAAGCACACAAACATAAAAAGCTAGACTAATACAAAACAGATGCTTATTCTAAAGCCATGAGTGATCCAACAAATGTCAGAATCAATCTTGATCTAACCTCATTAATATCTTCGGGTACTAACCAGATTAAACCACCTAATTTTCTTGCAATGGAAATAGCTAATCTGGCATTGGCATATCTTTCATCCTCAGTGGCGCCTCGAGTAACCAATTCGTAATCTACGTAACCTGGTTTAAGACCATTAAGTACATCTAATAAGAAAATACCAGTTGACAAAGATGGATCTTTGAAAGATCTGACAGTGTTATGCTTACCTCCTTTAACAACTTTATCATTAGCCCATTTAAGGATTTGAGAATCAGTAACTTCTTTACCATTTGCAGATAATGAAGATAATGTATTGTTGATATTACGTCTCATCAATTGCCACACTAAACCTAATGTTAACATCTTATTGCCATCTAATATATCTGAACCTTGAATATTAACTAATGAGAATCTGTTAGCTAAACCAATTTCAACACAATAATTGGTATTTTCGATAGCTTTGAAACGAGACATTTCAGCACCAGAAGCAGGTCTTTTGTTGATATGTTTCATGTTGACGGAACCTGGCATCACTTTATCATAAGCTTGTAGAAGAATAATACCATCTTTTAGATCTTCAAACAATGAAACCACAGGTGGGTCAACTTCCAAAGAATTCAGCCATAAAGTAAAAACTCTGGCTTCTCTTTCACCTTCAGCATCAAATTCTTCAATGTCTATCTTCTCATTTTCTTCAATTGGATCTAAACCTGGGTAAGTATTGAATAAATGAGCAACAAAGGCTAAATTCAATTTAGGATTACCTGCAACCAAAGAAGTTGGAGTCAAATACTTACGGCATCCGATTTTATCAGCATTGTCCAAAACTTGTTCTGCTCTTGTTAATAAATCAGTAATCTGTAATGGTGCCTTGCTACAATGTTCAGGCTGTAATTGATTTAACAAAATAGTATAATTTTCACCATCGCTTACATCAGCTGAAAAATTAGCAACTCTTCTATTCCAGTTAGCAGCTTTTAAGTGATAATTGAACCATCTTAACAAAATTTGTTCAGGTGGTAATCTTAAGAATTGTTCTAAAGTTTCATCATCTTCCAATAATCTGTATAATTCAGGATGTAATTTAATATCAATTTTACTCAATAAACCTCTTCTGATAATTTGCCAAATTAAACCCAATACTAAATGTTCTTTACCGTCAATAATATCTTGAGCATCAACATTAACAACAACACATCCAATGGCTTTTGCTGAGTTCAAAACAATATTAGCATTTTCAATCATGGTGAAATTATTTAATTTTTTCCCCTTTTTAGCAAAATTTAAGACTCTTGTATCAATTGTATCTGGAACTGAATCATTAATAAGAGCAGATAAAAGTAAACCATCTGTACATTCGTCAAACAATTGGAAGGTTTCTAATGAGATTGGTAATCTATCACCAATATGGGGATCACCAGCCAATACTGAATTAATATGTCTTGTAAATTCAACTCTTTCTTCATCATTGATCGTATGAGTAGTACCTAATCTACCAGTGACAATGACTTTACCGGATCGACCTGTACCTTTATGAACAAATCCACTTCCGGAAGTAGTTGTAGAACTATCATTAGTGTCATTTGAGCCTGCTGATTGTACAGGTTTAGTCTTGAATTCTTTTAACTTAGCATGTAATTCAACAAAATCTTCTAATTCCACATGACCTGAGGCATCCACACTGACTTGTTTCAAAGCCTCACGAACATCATCATACGATCCTTTGCCTGATTTAGAAACTGTTTCAACAACATCTTTCTTGTCAACCCATCCTTTATCGTCAAGATCGATATTTCTGAAATCATCGATTAATCCAAAGAGATCCTCTTGGTTTAAAATAGGATATTTTTTCTGTATGAGTAGAAGGCGAAAGATACTAAGTTAGTATTAATTAGTTCATCATTTATACCTAACCTATTGGTTTTGTTTTAGAGGCCACAAATTGTTAACCAATTAACAAGACATCGGGTGACAACCCGACAAATTGAAACAAGAGCCGAAACGGAAGGCAAAGGTGAGAGACTGTCTGACTGGAGCGACACATACCTGGAACTTAAGCACATTCATTGCTGCAAAATACTAGCTGTTAGACTTATGGGCAATTGAGGTGTAATTGAAGTAAGTGGATGTCAGACAAGCATTGGTACTTATGTACTTTGTCCTTCATGCTTCCCTCTTTACTTTTGTTTCTGTATGTCACTTACAGCTCCAGTTTCTCGCACTGCGAAAATCAAAATCAAGCAAGGCTGGTTGGCTACATTTGGAGTGACATAGCAAACACAGCCTCTAAATCTCCACGGGCCGAATTAAGCTTAGATTAAGTCATTACTCATTTGGTTACTAATCACGGTTTATCCCAATATAACTTGAAGTATATCTATATACGTATATATATATTTGCCTACAGGTCTACTAGTATACAACCACTACAGCATGCCCTTGACGCGTCTGCGCAGATCTTCGGAAAGGACTAGCGCAGTCTCAGAATTCATCTTACTATCGAGCTCTTCTAGTGAAGCATCTAAAGTAGTCAACTTTTCGTTCTCTTCGTCCTGTAATTTTTCTTTCAAAGTGCTCATTTCTGCTTCGTACTCCTCATTCATTTCAATCCACGAGTCTAATTCGTCTAAGTTCAACTCATTCAAAAACTGAGACGTGTTCATAAACTTCCTGTCAATCATAGAATTTTTGATTTTTCTAGCTGCAATCATACTTGACAGATTCTGGTGGTCTGAGATTCTTAATGGACTTTTATTCGATAGTGGATTCTTAAAATCTTTTTTACTACCAGTAAAGATTCTGTGAACATCACCACCATCATCTTTCCCATTAAGATAGTCATGTAATTCCTCATCTTTGATATCATCCATTGGCGTATATGAGTTACTCGAATCGTCTAATGAATAGATGTCTATCAAGTCACTCTCAATAGATGGTGACGTTGCATTTTCAAGAATCTTTCTTTTAATTATAAGTTCTGTTTGTCTCATTAGCACCCTAGTCTCTTCTTGCGTATGCTCAGGTATTTGAATTAAAAATCCCTCGTGGTCGTCATTATTACTGCTCTTTCCTTGATTGTGTTTCTCAACACTTTTTACAACATCTTTATTTTCCTCATACAGTGTATTCTTTATATTGCTTCCCTTTCTGCTCCTGCTCAGTCTATAGCTTGGAAAATGTCCCTTCATAGATGACTTTTCATTGTTATTATTATTAGTTTTATTATTATTATTATTATTCTCGGTAATACTATTTTGATCCAATGAAATGAGTGGGTCGTTATCTATTATATCTTCGTCTTCTTTAGTAAAATATAGGTTTGTGGCTATTTCAGCTTGTTCAAATGCTTTAATTTTAGATATTCTCAATGGTCTATTAGTGCTGAATGTTTTGTAATCATAATCGTAAGCAAAATTATTTAACTCGTCTGTCTTTTTAATAATTACTTGCTCAGTTCGAGTACTTTTAATATCACTTGTGTCTGCAGTGCTTGTTGATGAAATAGTACTACTTGGAGTGAAATTCGTATCTATAGATTTGGAAGGAATGGGTGTTATCACTTGACTTCGCCTCAATAAAGACCTTTTGGATTTTGAAGGTGCTCTTGAATTGTTACTGCTTATTCCGGATAACCCTTGCTGCTGCTGCTGCTGCTGCTGTTGCGGTTGCTGCTGCTGTTGCTGTTGTTGCTGTTGTTGCTGTGTGTAAAATTGTGGTTGCTGAGATGAAGAAGAGGGTGTGGTGTCTAACTTGATGTCATCTCTTACTGATTCGTTGGAATGACTGGCGTTATGCGATGACGATATACGAGTCGTTATCCCACGGAACAGTTGTCGTCTCACGTCGTGTCTTGTTCTCCCGCTCATTATGATAGCGGATAGTGCTGTGTACTCAAGCTTAAGTGTGATAAGAGAGAAAAGTGTAAGCTATAGCTGAAGTAAAATGTCTTAGTATGGTTAGTGGGTACTACCAATAAATACAGCTCCTTTCGTCTGCAGTAGCAAAGAGCTATTACTACTAGGATGTGTGCACAAAACCAGCCAAATTACAGATAGGGATGTGCAGACCAAAGCTAAGTAAACTAAACAAACAAAACATATCTCAGCGACGTAGAAAAACCAGAAATTCGACGCAATTTTGAGATGGCTGGTGTCTGGAAGTCCCCCTTGGTGACAATATATTCAACGTATTTGGGCATATTAGAACTGTCTAGCAGCGCCAGAGTGCTTGAATATTGCATTAGAGGTATACATAGAGACTATCCTCTATTAATCACCATTGAAAATGTTTGAAATGTTGGGCTGAATTGGAGACGCAAATTATACGTTATTAACAACCAATACGTCACGTGAGAATCACGTGACTTCTGGAAGGGTGGCGATTCAAAATCAAAAATATTTCATAAATCTTCGATATAGTGTAACGGCTATCATGGTTCGCTTTCACCGAGCAGACCCGGGTTCGACTCCCGGTATCGAAGGCCTGATTTTTTTCTGTTTTTTCTACCTAAATTTGTCTTTATGACAATTGATGTTCCACTAAAATGCTCAGTTACTTGTGTGATTTTTGTTTTTTTTGTTGATGAGCGTAATAGCAAATCAGGGTTGAGTTATTCAACTAAAAACGGGTTTCAAAGTTTAAGCAATACAAAGTTATGATTGTGTACCTGATATATTTGTTATGTTTATTTTGTATAAATAGTACTACGTAGAAATAAAATCGAGAAAGAAACAGGGACTTTACCAAGTCATGTAACTAATTTTTTTTAGATAATTCTTCAACAATAGCATTTTCAATTGTTTTCAAATCTACTTGTTCAATATACTTGATTTTCTTCTCCATAGTTTCTAATTTTGCTAATTCTTCCGGCAATACATCTTTAGTGAATGAATAATCTGAGAATGAGTCAAGGGCTAAATTAACCACTTCGGAGAATTTTGCTGGATGAGCAGTGGATAAAGAAACATACTGTATTGATTCATCTTGGTTATCCTTTTGCATTTTGTTTAAAGTTGTGGCAATACCAACAGCTGAATGTGGATCTAAAATATATTTATTTGAAGTTGTGGTATAGATAGATTTTATAGTTTCAACAGTTTTTTCATTGGTAATCATATCTGAATCTAAAATTTCAGTAGATTTCTGTAATGTTTCTTTAGAGACGTTAAATTCACCTTTTGATGATAGCTCTTTCATGAATGACGACAATATTTCACCAGCTTTCTTTTCATCATTACCAGCATCAGTTTTTTTGATCATATACCACAAAAATCTTTCAAAATTAGATGAAACACAAATATCCATAGCTGGAGAGTAAGTTGATAAGACTTCAGCTTTATCATATTTACCAGTCTTTAAAAATCTGTTTAAAATATCGTTTTCATTAGTAGCAACAACTAATTCGTCGATTGGTAAACCCATTTCCTTAGCAAAGAAACCTGCTAAGATATCACCAAAATTACCTGATGGAACAACAAATTTAACCTTTGAAGCCTTAGTTGGGGCTTTCTTCAATAATTGAAAATAAGCGTGGAAATAGTAGGTAATTTGAGCTAAGATTCTAGCCCAGTTAATGGAATTAATAGCACCAATGTGGTACTTGTCATTAAACTCAGAATCATTAAAGACTTGTTTGACTAAATCTTGACAGTCATCAAAAGTACCTTTGACAGATAAAGTATGGATGTTGTCATCTAAGACAGTAGTCATTTGTTGTTCTTGTAAAGGAGAGACTCTACCAGTTGGGTATAAAATGAAAACAGAAACGTCTTTTTTGTTTCTTAAACCATAAATGGCTGCAGAACCGGTGTCACCAGAAGTAGCACCAACAACAGTGATAATATCTCTTTCTTCACCTTCCTTTTTAGCAGCATTCTTTCTAGTCAAGAAATATTCAAACAAATTACCAACAAATTGTAATGCAACGTCTTTGAAAGCATAAGTTGGACCATGGAATAATTCTAATAAATATAAGTTTGAGTTTGAATCGATCTTAACTAATGGGGTAACGTCTTTAGATCTAAAAGTAGAATAAGATTTGTGTATCAGGGTTTTCAAGTCAGCACTTGGGATTTCCGATTCATTGATGTAGAGACTCAAGATGTTGAATGCGAGTTCCTCGAAGGATAAGTCAGCCCATGTGGTCAAGAAGTCAGCTGGCAAAGATGGGATGGTAGAAGGTAAGAATAAACCACCGTCTTTGGCTAAACCTGTAATAATGGCTTCTTCGAAGCTGACCTTCTGCTCAGTGGAAGAACGAGTGGAACGGTAAAACTGAGAAGCACTCATTTCTGTAGTCGGTAGTGTTTTGTTCTCAGCGTATGTGTCTAAGGGCACGCAACAACTGGTCATCTGTAAGCCTGTCTAGAAATAAAATAAAATGATTCCAGCGGGTCAATAAATTTCTCGGTGGCCTCTACATACAAACCAAGTGTGAATCTGCTTGTCTGAGTCACTGCGGGTGCCCCGGGCGGGTAATACCTGCGGTCTCTGCTCGCACGAAGAAATTCTGGCGTCTGCAATCTTTCACTTTAGAGGTATTTTGGTTATGTGCTAGTAAGTTATACAGTAGAGTAGAGCTATTCGTTTCTGTATATTTATACTCCTATAGACCGTATTAGACCGTAGGATAATCCACCAAGGCTCTTGCATTTACAGAACACTCTTCACACTCCACAGAAATAGATACACGCGTTCTTTTTTTTTTGATTTCTTCTATTGTGTCAGTTGCTAAGAGCGTACCATTCCATCGTTTACTTCGTATACATCATCCTTTTTTCTATCAAACAAGATATATTCCATATTTACATACCATTCAACAGCTCAACTGTACATTACACAGTGGCAAGTAACATAAGCATTATACTAATATTATAAGATACGTTTTTTAGAAAGATGACTTTGACAAACTACCATCAGTTAGTACAATCTTTATCAGGAGATGAAATCTTGGGAAAATTCCCAGATGTGATACCTTTATCCAAGACATCAGGATCTTCATCAGCCGCTACTTTTGATGATTCTGAGAAAAGTTCGGAATTCTTTCAAGGTCATGACGAAGAGCAAATCAAATTAATGGCCGAAAACTGTATTGTTTTAGACTACAATGATAAACCAATTGGAGCAGGTACTAAGAAATTATGTCACTTGATGTCAAATATAAATCAGGGTTTATTACATAGAGCTTTTTCAGTATTTTTATTCAATGATGAAAACAAATTATTATTACAACAAAGAGCCGATGAAAAAATTACATTTCCAGGTATGTGGACAAACACATGTTGTTCTCATCCTTTATGTGTTGAATCTGAACTAGGTCCACCTTCAATAAACGAATTGGAACATGCAATCGAAGGTGCTACTGTGGCAGCTCAAAGAAAATTGGACCATGAACTAGGTATCCCAGCCATAGACGTTCCTTTGGAAAATTTCAAATTTTTAACTAGAATACATTACATGTCTCCTTCGGATGGTGCTTGGGGTGAGCATGAAATTGATTATATTTTAATTATCAAAGCCAATCCTTCTTTGAATCCAAGTCCAAACGAGGTGAAAGATTGCAAATATGTATCAGTTGATGAATTAAAACAAATGTTTGAAGATCCTTCTTTGATTTTCACGCCATGGTTCAAGTTAATTTGTGAATCCTATCTTTTCAAATGGTGGGATAACTTAGACAATTTAGATGAGTTTAAATCAAATGAAATCTCGCGTATGCTATAGACTCCCGTTGATTTATCTTATACCACTCCATTGTCATCATTTCAAATATAATTCGATATTGAACAATAAGAAAAACATAAACCAATAACATTATAAACATGGTCACTAAGTTCTCTTAAGTTAATATCCATGCATATAAGTTTAATACCAGTTCACTTTAAGTACCCAACAGCCCTTTAATAACATTTACCTTTAGTAATTGATAATCCATTTTTTTTACCCATTTCTCCAATGTGTAGCATCTTGCACTGTGTGCACTGTGTAGTATAAAGTCAAGCGCCTAACTGGACCGAAACCGTGCTAGACATTTAACAGCCGATTTACTCGTCACCAGGAAATCGATCCCCATTCCCTCAGAAGAGTTTCCTCTTTGGGCCAAAACTCCGCTGTAACGTACGGTTGAAATGTTTAATTTCCTCGCAGCGATAAGAAAATATTCGCTGATATAAGGTTATCTATCTCTCTTCGTGCATTGACAATAGCGGCTTACTGATTTGCTCCTCATCCCTTCTTAACAATTCAAACTTTTAACCACTGTGTTCTGTTCTTCTTTTGATTCTGATTCCGACTCAATACCACGCAGAATAATTGGATAAAACCACCAAACTCATAGGCGAAAAGGTTATGATAGATATCACTAATAGCTTGAAAGAATACTCGGGCCCTTTAGTACTGGTGGCAGCCTCTGTTATATTTGGCAGGGCGTTCTTTCTCGTCAAGAGCGACAAGCTGAACCCTGCTAGCACACTGTCTTATATCAAGTCAATCTTAGGACTGGCATCAGGTCAAGAGAAAATAACACCCGTTAAGGCCAAATCCGCATATGGTAACAAGACTTTTGAAAAGCCCCTGATCACCCCAGTGGCTGACGACTTTGACTGGAAAAAGGAAGAACCTTTCTTATTCAGACCATTCAAAAATGGCCAGTACAAAATGACTTTAGCTATTAGAAAGCAGGAACCCCGTGACTATATTGTAATTGAAAACACTTACCTAGACAGAACTAACTTGAGAGAGAAAATCATTAGAGAAAACAAGGATACTGTCTCTGGCTGTCACGAATCCGCTGTTCCTTCTTTAAGAGAATTTTACAATTTAATCGTGGAAATGTTTAGCAAGAAGTATCCAAAACTCTTTTACATGAAAAAGGATCAAGAAGGTAATATGAAGTTTTATAATGGTATAAGAGATGAATATTTACCACCTAATAGTGATAATTTAACCGCTGAAGAAATGCTTTTCTATATCTCTCATACTATTGAAGAAGATTTTTTAATTTTAATCAGAAACCCCGAGGAAGGAGGATTAGATGAGTACTACTTGAGATGCTTTATTTCTTGTTTTCCAGCTGGATTCAATCCAGCCCATAAGTTCAACAAGCCAATGACAGAAATTCACACACCAGTCCCTGGTTACAAAGAAAAATTACAAACCTCAATGAATAGATTTTTCCAAAGATTAAGCCCATACGAGTTCATTGTTCGTAACAACTGGAGTATTCAATCACATACGAAATTATTTGCTGCCACCGGATCTCATCAATATAGAGCAGACGAGGCCGTTCCTCAACTGAACCCAGATGAACTAGATTTTAATAAAGTATTTTTAAGAGTTGAAAAACAATCATTCACAAGACTACCTGAGACCAAAGCAGACTTAATGATCATTAGAACTTATATTACTCCATTGACCAAAATAAAAGCAGAGGGTAGAGGAGAAGATCTTTGTGGAGCCATTGATGGGCTTCCTTCTGATTTGGGTGTTTATAAAAGAAGAATCGCCTGGGGTGAAGCAGTTAAATCCTACATGAGAGGTGAGTCTAATGGATGTACAGACGAGGTGTATGAATACAAGTTTGAGACTTGATTGCAATCCATACTTGACTGTACAATCACTGCTAAATAACCACCGGTATATACATATCTATATATATATATTCCCTAAATTACTACAATAGCGTATTCTATAAATATATTTAGTGACAGTCATAAAAAAGAAAAACGCTAGCATGAGAAACCGTGGCGGTGCAGACGCTTAAAAAAGTTGTGACAGGGCTGAACCAGGATGAAATTATACACTTCCTGCCTTCGTAAATGCTGCTTAATATTTATTTAGCAGTGGCCACACTGTTCACACTCTTTACTGAAAATCACTTCCAGTGATATATCTCAAATAGATAAGCATAATAACATGTACCCAGGACAATCGCAAGCGACCTACGGTGGCCAAAGGCCAACTTATCAAAGACCATCGGCGCCGCCTCCACAATATCAATACCAGCAATCTCAATATCAGGCTCCTCCAAGACAACAACAACAACCTACAATGCAGTATAACAATTATGCCAGACCTCCAGTTCCACCACCTAGCCAGTTTCATTACCAAACCCCGTCAAATGCGCCATATATGCCCAACACTGGAATGCAAAGTCAACAGATTTCAGGTACTTCTCAGATGCACAATTTCCAGTATTCTTCATGTAACGGTAGAAAAAAAGCATTACTCATTGGTTGTAATTATACCGGTACTTCAAATCAGTTACGTGGATGTGTGAATGATGTTAGAAATATGTGCAATTTCTTGTGTCAGACTCAAGGCTATTCTATGGAGAATATTGTTATACTTACAGATGATCAAAATGATATACGTAAAGTTCCAACAAGAGCCAATATGATAAGGGCCATGCAATGGTTAGTTGCTGGAGCTCAAGCTAATGATTCTTTGTTTTTCCATTACTCAGGTCATGGAGGCAGAACAAAAGATCTTGATGGTGATGAAGCAGATGGTTATGATGATGTGATTTACCCAGTTGATTTCCAAACAAATGGACATATCACTGATGATATAATGCATGATATTATGGTTAGACCATTGATGCCTGGTGTTAGACTTACTGCGCTATTTGATTCTTGTCACTCAGGTACTGCTTTAGACTTACCATTTATGTATAGGGCTCAAGATGGACAGATCAAAGAATATAATATGTGGAAAGATGCTGGTGGCGACGCAATGAATGCAATTATGGGCTATGCTACAGGTAATATAAGTCTAATGGCATCTAGTGCAAGTTCATTGTTTGGCAAGTTAACTGGAGGTGGTTCACAATCGCAGCAGAACCAACAGAGAAAAATGTCTCCAGCAGATGTCATTTCCTTTTCAGGTTGTAAAGACACACAGACAAGTGCTGATACCACAGAAGCGGGTCAATCTACTGGTGCTATGTCTTGGGCTTTTATTAGTGTTATGAGCCAACAACCAGTTCAAAGTTACCTAACATTATTACAGAACGTTAGAGGTCTCTTGGCAGCTAAGTACAGTCAAAAACCGCAATTGTCCTCATCACATCCTATAGACGTGAATATGAGATTCATTTTATAATTGTATACATATATATATATACACATATACCCGATATACCGCAATACAATGTAGCGTATCAACTGAACACTGCATACGAAACGACTCATACTATGTCAGAGATAGATAAATATTTGTATATCCAAGGTAAATGAAACTTTGATGCGTTCTCCATATTATTGTATGAGAGGCTCGAAAGATCATAATCGCTTTCGCTTCGACACTTTTTTTCACCGATAACATTTCAAATGAATTTTTGTTAAGAGAAACATTTATTTCATTCGGCGTTGCCCTTAGCCACTGTTCTTAAATCTGTAGAAGCGGCAATACTACTTGGTCGTTGCAAGACTCATTGCATTGTAGAAAAAGTTTTCTTTTTTTCAGTAGTATTTTGAAATATCACTCAATTACAAAACTTTTCGAAAAAAAGTATAGCATCTAATCATTAGTCATGTCAACGGTTACAGAGAATGCCGTGCCGATAGAGCCCGTAAAGAAGGAACCACCTCCAAGATATGCAGGTTTTATAGCTGGTGTATTTTCAGGTGTAATGAAAAATGCCGTGGGACATCCTTTTGATTCAGTTAAAGTTCGTTTACAAACTTCTGAGGGTAGATTCAAAGGACCTTTGGATTGTACATTGAAAACGTTAAGATATGAAGGTATTAGAGGTTTATACAAAGGTTTCACCCCACCTTTAGTTGGATGGGTTCTCATGGATTCCGTTATGTTAGGTTCCTTACATGTTTACCGTAGAGCGGTGAAAGAGAACTTTTTTGAAAATGAGAGTAAATTACCGCTTATTGGACATTGTATTGCAGGTTTAGGTTCAGGATTGACGGTTAGTTTTGTTGCTGCTCCAATCGAACAATTGAAAGCTAGGTTACAAGTTCAATATGATGCTAAATCCAAGATTTATACTGGTCCCATTGACTGTTTAATGAAATTGGTCAAGTACGATGGTATAAGAACGCTATACAAGGGTTTAATACCAACAATGATATTCAGAACAAACTTTATCGTTTGGTGGGGATCATATGAAGTCATTACTAATTGGTTTAAAGAAAACAGTAAAATGTCTAATGCTTCAATTAACTTTTGGGCAGGTGGATTATCAGCCACATGTTTTTGGATTACTGCATATCCTGCAGACGTAGTTAAAAACGTTATTATGATTGATGACGTAAAGAATCCTAAGTTTAAGAAATACTCTGAAGCTGTAAAGTATGTTTACAATGAAAGAGGTGGATTAAAAGGATTTACCAAGGGGTTTGTTCCTTCAATTTTGAGATCTTTCCCAGCAAACGCTGCAGCATTAGCTGCATTTGAATTTGTTATGAGATTTTACCATTAGATTAAGAGAGAAAAAAAAGAGTTTAACTGCTGGAATAGCTTCTCTTTCCAAGTATTGAAATGTCAATTGTTTATTATAGTACCTTAATACTTTTATTGGTAACTACAAAACATGGGGTTTAAAAAAGATAGTTCTACTGTGATATATATAGAGTTTGCATAGAATGTAAGTATATATATAATGTAATTTAATTAATCGGTTTAGTGTACGTGTTGCAACTGTAATATAAAATATGTAACTTTTTTTATTATTTTTGGTGTGAATTCATTATACAAACGTTATAAATCATGACAAACAAATGGATCCTATGTGCAAATTTAAAGTGGGATAGGTTAAACTGCTAGTTGCCTAACAGTTACATTTGGCAGCGGTAGAGCAATGGCCACAAGAGCAGCCGCTTTCACAATGGCAGTAGTTTTGACAGTCAGCATTCACTTTCTTACCGCATTCTTCACAAGGACAATGAGATCCACATGAACATTTAGAAGCTGAAGAACAAGAGCATGCAGCTTTTGCTGGGGTGTTGTGAGCACAGTTGGAGCAGGTACAGTTATTTGGGGGACAAGAGCAGGCCATTTTAGTTGAATATAGTAATAATAGTGTAAGTATGAGTTTGTTAAGTACTATCTAATCTATCTAATAAGTTATAGTCAGATCTAAAGAAACATCAAGCAGGAAAGAGCAGCAGCTTGCAGCCTTTATATAAACCAAAAGAGACATTTTTGCTTTTTACATTTGCGTTAGATTTGCGCTTGCGAGGTTTTTGCTGGTGTCTTGATGTGCTGTATATTAGTGTGAGCGTTTATTGCGGATTGTCATGGCATTAATGTATATATATATTGTATATATTATTATGTCTTTTGGAAAGAGTGCATTATGCTGCTGTTTCTCCCGTATCTTGGTATGGTATTGCATGGGCTGAATATATGGCCTTACTCGCTCACTTCTGTTTGCATAGGAATTTACAAACTAACTAAGAGACTGCTTGCAAATGTGCAAAAGGCAGTAATGTCTCATTATTTGGGCGAAGCGATAATTACGCTGTGTCGGTGTATGATAACGTAACATCCCAAGGATCTAGTTATAATTATTTAGCTAATGATTGCTAGAACTATCAACAATATCACTACCAGAAATACTAACAGAATACATGTATACTTTGCCTTTGCCTTTTGATACTTATCTGCCTTTACTAGCTCATTTGATGCTAGTTGGTTATTATTGGCAAATAGATGTAAATTATCTTCAATTGTATCTATCTGTTGACCTTGTTCATTCACCATTTCATTCAAGTCTTTGAAGATCTTATTAATATCTTGGACACCTTTATGAATATTATCTATGGCTTCCCCTCGTTGCTGTATTATAGTATCATGGTACGCCAATTCTTGCTCTGTTATAGTAGGTTGTTGAGTCTGTAATTGCTGTTGTTGTAGTGTCTGACTGTCATCCGCATCGGTTGAAGCTCCCATATAACCACTGCTTCCCTCATTGCCAATCAATGGCGTTTGCTCACTTTCTCTTGAACGTAAGTTTTTCTTATACACTTCGTCAATAACGATTGAGTTAATCTTCTCGTTATATAACCGAAGTATAAGATGGTAGTTTTTAAACACCTGGTGACATTCTTTTCTTAGTTTCTCTTCACCTATAGATATCTTGGGATTTTTTGATTTGTTGTTCGTCTTATCATTGCTCTTGAGCAGCAATGAGCTCAATAATTGATTTGTGTCTATTTCCAATGTATTACAACGGCCCACTTGTAAAGCTATTTCATTTCTAAGAGTTGGAGTATCCCTTTTTGTACCAAGTTGCTGTTGAAGTTTGTCAAACTTCGAACTAACGGCTATGAATTTACTGAGATTGGCAGATATGGAGTTCAACAAGTCTTCGTCCTTTTGTGGCAATACAGCAGCAGTCCCAGTACCAATAGGACGTTTGGAAGTACTTTTACCCGTGGACTTCTGTGCTTCTATGTCAAAGTTAGCAAAAGACATATCTAATGGTTCTGTATTATATGACTAGCGACCCTTTGCTGGCTTCTATCATTGATTATCCTCTACAAAGACATCCTTCTATGTATATATCTGACATGGTTATTCTGTTATGCCTCTGCGCAGCAAATTTGCGTGGCTGTGAAAGAAAGATAAAAAAAACAGTAGGACGATCGACGCAGATTTAAAAACACGCTCAATACCGTGTTTGGTCTGAGCAGGTTAGGGACGCGTAGAGAGTAAAGAATAAAGCTTTATTTTATGTTATTTCAATGCTCTGTGTGTCGTTACTGTGATTTCTGTGGCATTGATGACAACAATTAGACTCTTCCATTTGACTTCGTGTGCACATTAATACCCAAGTTATGGCTAAAGTAGACAAACTGGCAAGACTTAGGGCTGCTAGGTCAGGCCAGAAGTTAGATCAGACAGATGACGTTGATGACATTTACGATGAAGTTGACGATTTGCAGTATAGAAAGCACAAAAGAGACCAGCTTTTGAACGACGACTTTGTTGTTGATGATGAAGAGGGAGCAGGCGGGTATGCTGAAAATGGTGGTGATGATTGGGATAATAACCATAACTATTACTCTGATGAAGATGACGCTGATCCTAATTCAGGTGCTTATGAAGCTAATCGTGATAGCAGCTCTAGAAAGCATAAGACAAAGACTCAAAAGGTCAAAAAAGTTGCTGAAATTGACCATTTTTTCAAGCCTTCGGCTTTCAAATCCGTTTCTAAAGCAATTTCATCCTCAACAAAGAAATTGGCTTCTTCCGATTTAGACGATATTTTGAACAATTTTACTTCTTCAGTTTCCAAACAAGCTAAATCAACCCCTTTTTTCTCGAATACCACTAAGAGGAAAGACATATTCTCTTCTATCAAGTCAGATAAACAAAGGACCTCTTCATCTTCATCCTCCTCTATTAAACCACTTAATTTTCAAAAGATTATCAATGCGAGTGATGATTCAATGGAATTTGATGGTGATGGCTTCTCGAGATCTGCCAAAAAACCGAAATTATCCTCAGATGTTACAGCTGACCTTAATTTTGAAACGGCACCTTTAATTGACACTTCCATGGATATGGGTGATGCTCCATCTTCACCAATAAAGGCCAAAAAGGAAGCAGGTGACATATTACCTGACAGCATGGACCTGGATCTTAATTTAGATACCACCACTACGGATGCTGTTGCCGAAGCAGATGACGCCAGTGATGATTCGGACGATGATATTGTTGTTGCCAGAAGACCAAGAGCCATTGCTACAACTAACGTTAACAGATCCGTGACCATGTCTTCAAAGAAAGAAGAAGTAGTCAAGAAGCATGATTTATCAAAAAACTTAAATTCATCTCCAACTAAAGAAACTATGCCTGTGCCAACTAGTTCTTCTCCTCCAAGAGATTTTTCAAGTACTGCTACTTTTGAAAAATACTCTGAAGACAAAATTGTCACTGCTGCTACTGATGAATCCATTGGCTCTTCATTCAAAATGTTTTGGTTTGATTATGCAGAAGTCGATAACGCACTTTTACTCTTTGGTAAAATTAAGACTAATACAGGTGATATAATTTCAGGTATGGTTAAAATTAATGGTATCAATAGAGAACTCTATTTTTTACCAAGAGAAAAGCGATTGGTACAGAAAGAAGAAGGAGACGATGATGATGATGAAGACGAAGAAGAGCCACCTGCTAAAGTTACACCTATGGACATCCATGATGAAGTGTCTGGCTTGATCTGCAATAAATATGGTTTGTCACAGATTAGAGACAAGCCAGAAGTCAAAAAATACGCATTTGAACTACCTGGTGTTCCCAAAGAAGCTGAATACTTGAAGATGTTGTTGCCCTATCAGACGCCAAAGTCGTCCAATGTAGCACTTCCAGCTGATTTAGAGGGTGAAACATTTTCCAAGGTATTTGGTACAACAACGAGTATTTTTGAATCATTTGTGTTACAAAGGAATGTAATGGGTCCGTGTTGGTTAGAGATAAAGAATGGTGACTTCAATGAGCTGAATAACGTTTCGCATTGTAAAGCTGAAATTTCCGTGAAAACTCCCAATTTTGTTACTCCAATAGACTTGAATGAATGTGCTCCTAACTTGAACGTTTTGAGTATTTCTGTTCAAACTTGTATGAATACCAAAGAAGTCAAGCAAGAAGTTGTTTCGGTATCGATCGGTCTCTTCAAGAACTTGCCTCAAGATGCGCCAATTGACGAAAACATTAGACCAAATGAATTAGTCACACTTGTTAGACCTCCAAGTGGCAGTTCATTTCCTCCAGGTTTGACTCAGCTGGCACAAAAGGGTGGCGTTCCATTAAGAACTTTCAATAACGAAAAAACTTTGTTAAGTTGCCTTGCAGCCATGGTGAAACAAGCTGACCCTGATGTTTTTATTGGTCATAGATTAGAAAACATCTCGTTAGATGTATTGATGCATAGAATGTATGATTTGAGAATTCCAACTTGGTCTCATTTTGGTCGTCGTAATAGAAAACAATGGCCCGATAGATTTGGTAATAGCAACAGCAGGAATAATATTTTCCATTTGAGAGAAATTTTCCAAGGTAGATTATTATGTGATATCGCTAATGAAATGGGTCAGTCTTTAACTACGAAGTGTCAATCTTGGGATTTACCAGAAATGTTTGAAGTTGTATGTAAGAAAAAGCATTCACCTATGGAAGTCAATTTTTTGAACCCACAATATTCAGAAAACTCTGAGTTATTGCTTTCTGTGTTTAATGAAAATAACTTGAATGTTCAAATCATTGCCGAAGTAGCTTTCAGAATGCAAATTTTATCTTTATCTAAACAATTGACTAATTTAGCCGGTAATGCCTGGTCTCATACTTTAGGTGGTACTAGAGCTGGTAGAAATGAGTTTATTTTGCTTCATGAATTTAATAGAAATGGATTTATTGTACCTGATAAGGAAAACAAGTTTCAAAGAAATCAGCATGCTGCTATTACTGCTGCCGCCGCTTCTGGTGACGATGACAATGATGGTAGCAACTCAAACTCTTCCAACAAAAAATCCAAGTATCAGGGTGGTTTGGTTTTTGAGCCTGAAAAGGGTTTACACAAGAACTACGTGCTAGTCATGGATTTCAATTCTTTGTATCCTTCTATTATTCAAGAATTCAATATCTGTTTTACAACCGTGGAAAGAGCAGGTTTAGGTGGTGATGAGCTACCTACCGTTCCGGATACAGGTATCCAACAAGGTGTGTTACCTAGGTTATTAAATCAATTAGTTACACGCCGTCGTGAAGTCAAAAAGTTATTGAAAGATCCAAGAGCCACAGCTGTTGAAAAAGCCCAATATGATATCAAGCAACAGGCGTTAAAGTTGACAGCTAATTCGATGTATGGTTGTTTAGGTTATGTCAACTCCAGATTCTATGCTAAACCATTGGCTATGCTGGTTACTAATAGAGGTCGTGAGATTTTGATGGATACAAGACAGCTGGCTGAAAGTATCGGCTTGAGAGTTGTTTATGGTGATACTGATTCAGTCATGATCGATACCGGTTGTGATGACTTCAAAGATGCATTGAAGATTGGAGATGATTTCAAAGCTAAAGTCAATGAAAGATATAAGCTGCTTGAAATTGATTTAGATAACGTGTTTAAAAGATTGTTATTACATGCTAAGAAGAAGTACGCCGCAATGAACGTTAGTTTTTCACCTTCAGGTAAAGAAATTACTACCTTAGAAGTCAAAGGTCTTGATATGAAGCGTCGTGAGTATTGTCCATTATCTAAAGAAGTATCCCAATTTGTACTTGAAAAGATCCTGAGTGATGCTGATCCGGAACAAGTCTTGACTGACATTTACACTTATTTAGATGAAATACAAACAAAACTGAAAAACAATGAAATTCCAATGGTGAAACTGAAGATTAACACAAGGTTATCCAAAGATCCGAATCAATATCCGGGTGGAAAGACAATGCCTGCTGTTCAAGTTGCATTGAGATTGCGTGAGCAAGGTAAAATTATTAAAGCGGGTACAGTTATCACATATGTTGTCACAGATGAAGGATTAGACGAGAATATTTCTGTTGCTGAGAGATCTAGAGCACTTGCTGAAGTATTGTCAAAGAAGGGTCATTATAAAGTTGACTCCATGTTCTATTTGGAAAAACAGATATTTGCACCAGTTGAAAGACTGATGGAAAGAATTGAAGGTGCAGATGTTGTCAGATTAGCTGCTTGTCTTGGATTAGACTCTAAGAGATACGAGGCTAGAGCTAGAATGTTATCTAATGGATCTGGTTTGAATGATTTACAACCTTTGGAATCTACTATTCCATATAGTGAAAGATTTAGAGATTCAAAGGCATTGTTATTGAACTGTTCGCATTGTAATAATCACTTTCAATTTGGTGGATTACAAAGCTCAAATGATTACCAATTGACATATAATGGTCTCAAATGTCTACGTTGTACAAAATTATTTGTACCAATTAACATAACGAGTCAATTAGAAGCTAGTATTAGAACACTTATTTCAGAGTATTATGCCGGTTGGTTGCATTGTGATGATTGTGGTATTAATACTAGACAATTATCAGTTTACGGTAAAAGATGTATTGGATCAAGTGGCAAAGCTCATGGTTGTAAAGGTATAATGAGATACAAGTTTTCAGACAAACAATTGTACAACCAACTACTTTATTTTGAATCATTATTCAACGTGGATAAAGCCAAGAAGAGACAGTTGAAGCCACTGTACCACAGTTTACAGAATCCTGAAGAAATGGGTGGTAACGATGAGAATGTCCCAAAGCAATTGAGCCAAGGTGAGTTGGAAGCTTTAGCGGAACAGAACAGGATTTTATTTAATGTCTGTAATGGTGTGGTCGACAAGTATTTAAGTGATTGTGGTCGAAGGTATGTTGATATGTCCTCTGTTTTTAATTTCATGATTCCAAGCTAAATTGAAAGGATTCAATCAATTTGTAATATTAGTAGTACTTTTGTTTTTCTCTTTTGTATTTTTATTTATTTTTCTTTAATTTGATGATGTGAGTAAATATGTATTTTTAGTAGCATAAAAAATGATATCTAAATGTGTATGTATTGACAGTATGTAATTTTTGTGTAGGACAAAACAAATTACTCTTTTTTCAGCCATGAAATAAGAGCTTTTCTGGCAGATGAAACACCATTTATAAGTGAATTATTAGAATCTTGCACTAATTGTTCACTTTTTTTAACTAGATCATAAATTGCGGACTCGGTATCCGTATGAACTTTGCTTACCTCAGGTAAGTATTCAGCTTCATAATTTCCTAAAGTGGTTCTAACATTGTTGAATGATGCAGGCATGGTGTATTTGAAAGCTGCAATACCAAATATTATAGGTGAAATGAATCTCAATGGGAAAGAACGACGGTTGACTAAAATAGAGCCTGATAAGGCGGAGGTTAAAATGACTATAGATTGAGGCAATACTGGTTCAACTATAAGTTTATTATATTCGGTTTTGATCGTATTGATCTCGTTGTTTGCAGCAGATCTCAAATTGGCAGTTTCGGCACTGAGCAAGTCCAGTTTGTTAATTGTCCAGATACGTGCGTCATGGGCCCATTTCTCAAGTGTTGGTGAGGTCCTTATTGTCATACCTTTTAATATGTGTGTGTTCGGGGTCGTTTCGGTTGATTCTTTAAGTTTTGTCTTGTTGTCAATAGGCTGGTTTAAGCCGGGCTTAGTGACCACTTCTTCTTGATCATCTTCATAGAAAGATCTCCTGGCTGCCATTATATGTTAGTTGTATACAAATTCGTTGATATGCCCCGTGAGATAGTTTGTAATCTTTGTGAACAATAAGACCATATGCTACTCCAATAGCTGTTTATCAATTCTTGAATCATTAATTTAATGCTTTTAGAGTCCCGCTCTCTAGCCATTGAAATCTCGAAAGGACTAAAGAGAGGAATAGATCTCCGGGTAAGTGCAACGTCTTTAGTTGCATACACTTCAATAGTTGTAAGATGCTGTAAATCGTTTATGATTATATAGATTTTATGGATTATATGAAGAATATAGCTATGTCAGAATGACATGAATATGCTTAAGAAATGATATGGAATGCTTTTAAATATTTTAAGTGATGATTTGGTAAGTTGTGTAGACCATAGCCACACCACCGAGGATTATCAAAAATATATCTAGCGCTTTCATCCTCTTGGTCTTAGCCACAGATTTATAATGCAGCATTGGTGGATACATATACACCAAGGGGATACATGCAAAGGAACCAACAAATGAGACAAATTGGTCCAAGTTATCTGAGCCAAAGTATGCGATGAGTGAGGTGGTGATAACCATTGCGCAACGAAAGATGTTTTTAGACCATTTAACTTTGACGTTTATCTTACCTGATTCTTGGCGCTTGAAAATACGAGATTCAATTATCCTAATTGCTGGAAGGAGTTGGATAGGTGCTGAGAGCATAATCGCCAAAGCGTAAAAGAACTGGATCGAGCTTACTGCAATGGTAGGTGGCAAGTTCAAAATCACGACAGTTTTAATGTCTGATCCATATGTGTAATAACCTAGAGACCCAATGGAAATAAAAAGCAATGAACACACTGTAATAACAGCAAATAAAACCATAGGATAGTGTTCTGGATGCTGCATTGATTCTTGTACAGGTATGATTAAACCTATTCCTTCAAAGGCAAAGATGGCAACACCAATAAATAGCGACCAATTATCGCTATTGAAATTAGAAACCTCGGCTGGGCCATGGCTGATTAAGTCACCTGCTGCATAGTAGACTATGGTGATTAATCCCGTAAGAATGAAAATATTAGCTACCAGTGCAGCAAGAGACAGTTTCGTGATATTTCTGATGAGTGACAAAGGAGTGAATACAATTCCTTGAAAAATGACTAAGAATGCGATAGAAACATGGATGTCTAAAACTGTGGCCAAGAATGATTTCAAATTTTCAGCTGTAAAGACAGTGTAAGCAGCAACAAAACCGATTTGTGATAATATGATTGAAGACAAGATTAAAAACTTCATGGGTTTACCATATAATTTCATTCCAATATCACCGAATGACGATACACCTGTGGCCTCTTTGGCGTAAACTAAAATCAAGTAACACCAGTAGGAGAGCACACCAAAAAATAATAAGACACCAATACAAAATAGCAAACCACCATTGTAGAATGCTTTAGGTAAGAACAATACACCTGTTCCGACAAAACTTTTCAGTAAAAGAAAAAAACTTTTAAGTGTGGTTGCAGTACCTTTAGGCTTCAATCTTTGTTGTCTTTGTAATAAATATTCTTGTTGCTGACGATTGTACATTAAAGGTGTTGTTTCTTCTTCGTCAGGTACTTTCGATATCTCTCCGTAATTGCAGGCAATAAAATCTTCATCTTCAAGATCTTCACCTGCGAAATGGCCGTATATTGAAAGAAACTCTAAGAAATTTGAAGTCAAAAAAGTTGGTCTTTCAATTTTATGTCCATATCTGGAATCCATGTTATTAGCTTTTTGTAATAAAAAATCTCTTCTAAAACCTCCTGGTACTCTCAAAGCACTTGCGGTTATTGAATCTCTTCTGTCATTTAATGAGCTACTTGAATTGGATTTTTGATTGGCTGTGTTATTGGTGTTATCTATTATTGTATTTTCCAAAGAGGAAAAACTTTTGGATCTTTTCAAAGAAGATGCTTTCCTTGTAGGTAGAGTATACAGATCTCTGGTTATATCGCCACCCTGCAATTTAAGAGCAGAGTCAGATGAGTCAGCAGCCAAGTGTTTTGATAAATTTTTAAGTAAATTGGGATCATCTAAAGGGTTTGCTGAGGTTAAGGCTGATGAATGTTGAGATATGACTTCCGCGTCATCTAAAGAATCAGAGGAATTAGAACCACTATCTAATGCATTGCTGTTCAAATTGGAAGATGAGTTGAGTTTGTTGTTAGTTGACGTCCCCATGAGAAGAGATCTAGGATGCGGTAAGTTATGTGTCCTTCCTCTTGGCGTATTGGAAGGAGAGAATTTGTCGTCATAGAAAGAAGAGCCATTGGAATCGTTTCTCTTGAATCTTTGTGTATTGTTAAAAGAAGAAGATAAGGAATTAGGTTGGAAAGGAGAAGCAGCGAGTCTAGCCATAGAACTGCGTCTATGGTGTTCAAATTCCCCTGTATTTATAGGTACTGAACCAGAAGGAGTCCTAGACGGAGATTGAACCATTTTCGCTTGGTTTATGTGGCTGTAAGTATATATGACTTTATTAGCTTAGGCGATGAGGGATGGAAATGAGTGAGCGACTTGAGAACTGCTTGAATAGAGTATGTAACTTTCAGGCCTGTGGCTATATCTATCTCTGTGTATGGTATCTATGATTGTTCAAAACAAATACATGCATTTGTCTTCACCAAGGTATAAAAAACAGCAGTAGTGACACCACTTCCATGGCCTATGGCTGACTGTTTATTGCATATTATGTAATGTTAAAGGAAAGAAGCCATTTATTTGCCTGCCCTGGAGATTACAAGCGAGCGATAACAAATTTCTGTGCACGGGTGTTTTTGGTTGCGTGGAAAGTTTTCACCTTCTTTTGTATGGATTTATGTATAGTTAGTTATTTACATGAATATATGTATCCATATATATATGTGTATTGGTGAGGAGTGGCTAAAGGCAGGAGCTAAGGAAGCGTTTGTCACTGGATAGAGAGTAGAAATAACCATAAAGGATTAAAGGAAAATGGGTTGGTGGCCATTTGGCAAAGAGAAGGGCGACTTGCAAAGCAGTAGCGCCCATATAAGTAGCAGCAGCAACACGAATAAGCACTTGGAAAATGTGCCGCCTAAGTTCAACCACGATCATCCACTTCAAGCTTCGGTAGACCAACAACAACAAGAGCAACAGCTTTCAACGGGGCAGCAGTTTCAAGAGGCTTTCAACTCTATTGGCCTCGATGACTTCAAATTTGAGAACCTGGTAAAGATCCCGTGTTTTAGGAACGCAGGGTTAACAGGCTTTAGTACATTTTTTGTATTTTTTCCAATCATGTTGATATATCATAAGAATGTTCTTCGAGCCACTCACTGGGCAGTTGGTGGGTTATTTATTGGAAGTATCCTTGGATGGGAACAATGCCAGTCTATTCAGAAAAAATCTTTGGAAAATGTCAGAGTGGCTCAGGAACTGTATCAGAAGAAACAAGAGCTTAAATACCAGAAGATTGCTGAGAGAATTAAAAAGGAATAAAGTAACTCAGACCTAGTCTTGTCATATAACTCATATAGTACGTTCATGTATATAGCATATATATAATTTGGTAATGCATTTAATTTTTGACTTTAAAATTTTGAAGTTAGTTTTGTATATATATAAAGAAATCAACCATCATCTGAGTAACCAATCAGGAGCAATGTCTTTGTCGATCTTGATGGAATTATTATCAAATGCCTCAATTAATAGCTCAACAAGAATTCTACCTCCTCTTATACCTGTAAATCTTCTATATTCTTCGCCTACTGAAGCAAGGTTCCAGCCCTGGAGTTTCCTGAGGCAGCCTATAACGGTACCTGTTCTATGTCTTCCCATACCACAACACACGAGTAAAGGATGGTTTCTCTTGTCTGCTATTATCTCTAATGATTGTTTAATTGAAGATTCGCTTAATCCATCCCATGAGTTACTATCCATGCTATCATAGCCTAAGTTGTAAAAAAAATTGATCTCGTTATCTTCAATAAATTTCAAAAATGTATCCTGAGGTTCTTCTATAGCTAACCAAATTACAGATTTCAAATTAAGTTGTTGTAAAAAGGAATGGTTGATCGTACTGGGCTGGCCAGATCGATATAAAAACCTTTCCACTGGAGAAAAGTTCATAGGGGGCACCACTCGGAGTGAAGGAGGCTGTGTGATTTCAATAGAATTAGCCAAGTCGTTCTCAGTGGCTTCATTCGATAAATCGTTAATGGTGATCCTGCCATCTGGAATAATCCCGTTGTTATCCTTCTCTTTCTCCTTCTCCTTCTCTTTCTCTCTGTCTTTGTCTTTCTTTCCCATATTGCCCGTACACTTCTGTATCTCTACTAACTACTCAACAAACCTGTTTCTGCTCTTTTTTCCACCAGTGTAACATAACACCAACAAGTAATCAACCTCTTCTTCCTCTTCTTCTTCCTTATTGCTGCCCTAAGCCGTAAAACTGGAAAATCGCAGTAAAAATCGACGCGTCTTTTTTTCCTCTTGCTTAGTGCTCACGTTTCTCTGCCTCTCTGGACAAGTTTAGTTAAGCTGGTGTTAAGCTGGGTTGGTTGATTGAATAGTTGAACGTCTTGACTGATGGATTGTTTTTATATATTCGGTTAACTAGCTAAGGATACTATACAATGGCCAAGAAGGACGTGAGGGCCAAACTCCAGGCCAAAGTTGCTGACTCTAGCAATTCTTCTACCTCAACTACATCTGCATCTGCATCAAGCACAACATCTAAGGCTCAATCTTTCTTTCAAGAACTATCTAATGCAATCACAACATCATACAAATCATATATTTCAGATGTATCCAAATCTTCCAAGTTGCGTCTTATAGATATCTTTCTCACGTTTCTTGTCGCTTTGGGTGTCTTGCAGTTTGCATTTGTGCTAACCGTTGGAAACTTCCCATTTAATGCATTTTTAGGTGGCTTTTGCTCAACTGTTGGACAATTTGTATTGACCGTATCCTTGAGGCTACAAACATTAGATACAGAGGGGAAAATATTTGGTAAGATTACTCCTGAAAGAGCTTTGGGTGATTATATATTTGCTAGTCTGTTATTACACTTTGTTGTCTTCCACTTCATTAACTAATACTAAATAAATATTTAAGTAACTCAAATCAATAAAAAGTTGAAAAATTCAATAAGTTGAATATTGGTAATATTGATAATATATAGATATATAAAAAAATGAAATGATAAATTAGTGATAAATTAATGATAAATTAATCTTTAGCTATGCTCATCATACTATCTGTACCATCGTTGGCTTTTGATTCATCGTCTGTGTTGTTATTATTAGTGTTTTCCGTTGTGGTAGTTCTACTACTCCTCCTTTTACTCTTTTTCACTCCGTCTTCTCCTTCTTCTGCCTCTCCTTCCTCTTCCTCGCTTTCCTCCTCCTCTTCTTCTTCCTCGTCATCATCGTCGTCATCATCATCGTCATCTTCATCATCTTCTCCCGAATTGTCTTCGTCCATTCTCTCTAGATTACCTTCTCCATCATCAAAAAGAGGTAATTCAAATTCACATTTATTAAATTCTTCTATTTCACTCTCTGTTTCAGGTACCTGTCTTAACCATTTCATTCTCGGTCCACAAGGAGCCAACTTATTGATCTTGAACCCAAATAATTTTAAATCGTATTGCGTTTTAGGCCTATGTGCACACTGTTTATCAATCTCTGAAAACATCTTAACAAACAAACCAGCAAAACTTGTTCCAAAAAATGCACCATCTAGATTTAAATAACGTGAAGATGAAGGTATATAAATATCACAACAATTGGGACAATATAACCTCACGGCTTCACTACCTACTTTATCAAATCTACCAATAGGCATAAGATGCATCCCATTACAATAGTATCTTGGACATGAGCCAAAATTGCCTCTTTCATACTTCTCAGCCATAGCATGTAACCCTTGTTTGGTTAATATATACCTAGCATGAATCAACCCATATAATAACTCAGCGGCATGTTCAATTAATGGAATATTGCTCTGCTTAATAGGCACTTCAGGTTCAAGGTCAAGTATCACATCTAATGCATCACGGTAATAGGGCACCATTTGGTTCAATCCGGTCAGGTTGAACTCATCTTCAATAAATTCAGAAGCAACTTCAACGTAATAATCATGCCCAAAAGCAGAACAATGCTGAGATATCCAAGGCTCCATCTCTGCACTGTACTCGCTGTCTAGATCATCCTTGACATTTATGACTTCCGACATCTTGCTAGCTGTGTATGGTATAGTAGAATAAGTATTCTGAATATGCTTAATCTTGCTAAAGAATCACAATTACTGATGTGCTTATTCACTCACTCAATCTTTCTTTTAATCGTTTCCTCAAGCTTCAAAATTTTGAAGAAAGGGAAAAAACTGAGAAATCTCGCTAGGCAATTTGAGCCAGTCTTTGTTTCTCCTTGTGTGTCTTCTCTATGATTGCCAATGCTGATTGATCACCCATTTACAATATTCAGGTAACTAACTGACTTGGTAACACCTTTACAACTGTTATTCTACCCTATAATAAGTACACAAGGTATTTTCTTCTGAAACGTTTACACTTAGCACAATGGAACCGTCCACGCTGTTATTGCTATTGCTCACATTCACCATCATTTCCAACATAGTTTCCTTCATAACAACAAAACCTATAAAGGAGTTTATGTATACCAATATCTATATGAAGGTTGTTCCTAACACTCAAATAAAACAGCACATTGAATTGACTAAACAGCTCAGAGACATAAATTTGGCAAGAAACAGTATCTCCGCTCAAGATAACTATGCTCAATGGACAAAACTTAATAGACAATATGCTAACCTTGAAAAACAAGCTAAGACTCTTGAAAACGATATTACTACACACAAGAAGTCAGTAGATTCAGCTCTTAATCTTATCATTATGTTATTCACTACTATCCCTATCCAATTCATAAAATTTTTCTATTCAAGAAAACAAATTTTGACTTTACCCAAAGGTGTTTTCCCGTTTTACATAGAGTACATCGTCAACTTTCCCTTTTTGCCAAGAGGTACTGTTGGTATACTGTTTATCTCCTACGCAATAAATACTGTTCTCTCAGTGTTCACTAATTTTATCAAACTCAATTTTTTTGATGCTCCATTGCCTAAACCTGTTTTTGAAAAATCACCCCCACCCAAATCTGAAAAAGTTGAAGAAATCAAAGAATAATTTTTTACAAACCTGGTTGTTCCTGAATCGAGTTGTCATAATGGATACTGTCACTCCGTGATATTGGTTTTTTAATTAATTATGTAAATATGTAAATACGTAAATTTAATAGATATGAATTTTAGTCATTATAAAAGAAATTTTTGGAAAAAGACAATGTCAATAAAGTACAAAAGCTGTAATAAAAGCAATAATAGCAAAAAAAACAAAACAAACACTACACTGATTAGCTCAAAAAACATACATACACATGTACACATGAAATCATATCATGTCACACTCCCTTCCCCAATCTAAGACTTCTTGGGCACTAGTGAAATCATTAAAATAATAAACTGGTTTCAACTCTCCAAATGCAAGCTTCTTAAATCTAGTATGAATCCCCTTACTTGTACTTCTCTTCCTTTTGGGATCAAGACACTTGCACATGTAAAGCATCATGTCATATTTCTCAAACTCATTCTTCTCCTGTGTAGAAACAAATTTGCCTGATGGTGCTTTCAGTCTGGGCAACTGTTTAGTATGAATCAATTTTTGCAGAATGTAATGTAACCAGAGCACATTGCTTCGTGGACAGTCCACGGACCAGTCAAAAGACTTACCCGTTGGATCGTCGTTGACATGTGAGTTGATAGACATAAACGATTCCGATTTTCTTAAAGATGCAACTGATGAAGTGTTATTGGCGGCAGTAACCTCTTCACTACAATTAGTAAGATTTATGATTTCTTTTCTGATCATCTGGTAGATATCGAATTGGTAATCACCCTTACCTTTGAAAAATCCAGGATTGTCTAAAGACGTGAACATGATGTTGTTTTGAACTTTGGCTCGAGATAATTTAAAATCAACAACTTTAACAGTGATATTGTCAAGATTGTCAACAGTGGGGGTTTTGGCGACTAGCACGCTGTTCAAATTCAAGTCTCTATGTTCAAACTCAAACTTAGACTCACCATTGGTTAAAATCACAGCTATTTGCCAAAAGATGTTGAATGCTTGCTGCCAACTTCCTACCTTGAAATCTTTGAGTGACTCTCCACCATTCTCCAATCTCAATACTAAATACTGCTGATCATTGGAATACGACCCAAGAATGTCAAGATTGTGAATAAATGAATTGGAATCATTCATGGTCTTTTCATTGTCCTTTTCAGCAGCATACAAATTTTTTAGCTCAGGTGGGAAAACTCCTCTCACAACAGTAGCTGACTTAATTTTGATAAATCCAGGTATAGAAGTCATTGTAAGCCCGATTGATAACTCTTGGATCGCTTCTTGGATGCTTGATTGGTTATAATGGGGGCTGCCAAAAGGAATGACTTTCCAAACACAAATGGTAAACCCGCTTGATGTTTGCTTCTCAACAAACATCTTAGAAGATGAACTGTAGTCAGTTTTAGTGGTGCTACCTTTATTATAAGACTCTAGTAAATGTAAAGATCTACCATTCGTTTTTAGCTTGTTCATGAAAGCGGCAAAAGACACGACCCGAGTTTGTTTGCAAAGGTTCAACAAAAGCCTTGAATGAATATTTTCAAATTCTTGTACTGGGATGTTACTAATGCTGATATCACCTCCATTAGACACAAATGAAGAAATAGATAACAGACTTGAAGAATTTTTTAACTTGGAGTTTAACTTATTGCGTGCGGATTGTTGAGGAATGGGTAAAGAAATACTTGGAGTTCCTTGTTGATGGTAATTGGCATGGCCGTTGTTAGATGATTGGTTGTAGTTAGCACTTATCGAATTTCTAGAGGAATTACCCAAAGCCATAAAAGATCTTCTAAATAATTTTTTACCTCTTGCAGCAGCTGAAGAAGAGGTAGATATGATAGACTCATTGTCGTTTGTATCAGCGGGCTTAGAAGTCTTGGAAGACAATGATCTTAACGAGATCGAGTGTCTTAGTCTAAAAAATGATGAGCCTGACTTTGCGTCTAAAGTAGAATACTTAGAATCATTTCTCTGGTGGGTATTGGTGGTTTCAGATTCATTGTGATTTTGATATGATATGTTGTGATAATTGCTATCTTGGGAATAATCATCATCATTTGAATTGCAGGTATCATCCGATGTTGCAGAGGGACCATTGAAAAGCTCGTGCAAGTGAGCAACGGAATTCCTAGCTTGGGATTTGGACTTGGTTTCCAAATCCTTGGATGAATACCCATCAATCACTTGGGGTGCACCACCACTTAAGGTCTTGTGTCTATTCGAAGAAGTTCTCACGCCGTTTTTGTTATCTGTCTCAGTGGATTCAGATCCACTACTTCCTGAAACTGACCTAGCTATTCTTTGGGCCATCTTATGTAAGCTTGAGGTTGATTTGTTTGATTTTGTCGACAAGGTTGAAGTAAGCGAGTTGATGGAGTATGTCGACATTCTGTTGTTATTTTTGATAGTTGCATTAGTAGAAACACTGCTATGCTTCAAAGAGACCGAGTCTCTGTATACTGAGTTTGCATTGCTGTTACTACGAGAAGATAATGGGGTTCTCTTTTCCACTGTGATGGAGTTCGCATTGGTGGTACCTTGCGTATTAGAATTGGAGAGAGCTGACGAGAGTTTAGTCAATGATTCTTGCTTTGTGTTTTCTTTATTGGAAGTGGATGAGTTTTTAATGTCTCTCAATTTTGATAAAGTGTCTTGTCTGTATTTGTGAAAATCATCAGAAGAGCTACTAATGCCACGGTGTGATTTCTCAGGGTTGGGGTTTGTGTTTTGGCGTTTGTCGGCATACACGTTAACATTTGTGGTAATTTCTGCAGTGGAAGGAGAAGATGTTAAGAGAGAAGAGGAGCTGTCATTATTGTTGATTATTAGGTTCTCTAATGATACCACTGGAGCTTTGGAAAGACTGACACGTCCTTTGTTCAAGCTCAAAGATAGGGACTTCCTGTTTTCAGAAGTAGCTAAAGAGCTTCTATTTGATGAAGAAATGGTTTCTAAAGTTGGATTTCTAGCTGCATTGAACTGATTCAAAACTAATCCGTGTCTTTTGTTTTGGGTGCTCATGATTCTATTTTTTTGCTGAATGCTACTTGGTGTAATATGTATAATGCAATTTAAATGTCGATGTCTTTGGGAATGTAATGCAATGCCAATATGGTTTATAATTAAGTGCTTGTATGGTGAGGAAAATGTGGTGAGGAAGTTTAGCCAAGGGGGAGATGGTGAGGCAAGAAAAGAGGAGTGGAGTATATTAAATAAGCAGGTTAGCTATGTCTAGGACGCACTCTCGGTTGTCAAAGTAACAGTATCTTTTGTGTGTATAGTTATATATTAACAGACAGATACATAGGACAAGCAACTAAGGAGCAGCCAAGTGAAATCACTAAGCGTCACTGAGCTTTAAAAAATATTGAAAAGTAAACAAAAACAAACAAATCGCAAATCTACTCGATCGGGTAATTTCGGGCGGTGCTGTGATTTACCGTATATACATTAAATCACAGCCAAAAATAAAACTAAGAATTGGACTAAAACACTGAAAGACATCCTATTATCCTAAGACGGAAACAGTTAGAGGATGTGTTTATCTAGTCCCATTGCCAGGTGATCTCAATTTCACCAACTGTCAAGTCAGCAAGCTTTTCAAAGGCAACCGGTGAGAAGTCCAAGTCAACGTCAGAGCATGAAGCACACGCATCTACAACCTTGACTTGCACAGAGTTACCTCCATAAGAAGCAGTGATATACTTACCACAGGCACTTGAAACATCCTCGGAGTCTACTCCAAGTGATTCGTACAATGATTCGGCGATAGCTACGACGTAGTCGCTAGAAGTTGAACTGGTGCCACATGCATCAGCTGATGGTTCATAATAGGTACCTCTACCGGAGTAAGTGGTACCAGTACCGCTAGCTGCAACAGAAGATGATGTGGAACTAACCTCTGTGGAAGTGGCTTTAGCTGAGGTTGAGGTGGAACTGTATGCAAGTTCAGTAGAAGAGGTGACAGCATTTTCCGTGGAAGAAGATGATAGTGAAATTTCTTCAGTCGAAAGTGGAGTTGATGTTGATGATGTCTCAGCAGCTTCTGAAGAGGTACCAGTGTCAACGGTCACATAAACATAAGTTGTAGTAATCTCTTCGTCAACATAGGAAGCAGATGATGGATATGAAGATGCTTCTGATGCTTTGTACTGATGACTATGATGATGTTTATGATGGTATACTTGAGAAGTACCATACATAAAGCTGACATCGGTTTCAGTTGGTACATCTGAGGTTGCAGTGGCTCCAGCAACAGCTTCGATGGCACTGGTACTACCTTCGAATTCATCCTCGATCAAACTAGCAATAAGATCTTCAACAAATGAATCAATTTGCTCACCTTCAAAGTTTTCAACGATAGAAGAGATTTTCGAATAATCAAGTGCTGGTTGTGCGACAACGCATTTGGCGGCTAACCCCAAAGAATAAATGAGTGACAAGTTAAACTTCATAGTTAAAATATAATAAAAAGAATGGATTGAAGTAAGACTGATTTAAAGGCGAAAGAAAGAGTGACTGAATTACTTGCTCCCCAGAAAATTCAAATGAAGAAAAGAGATCTGTGTTTTTTGTCGTCACAAACAAGAAATTTTTATAGGTTTATATAGTGCAAAAGAAGAATACTATGCGAACGGTTTTTGAAGAGTAATTGGAATGAATGGAAGCGACGTGAGGTGGACAAGTAATGCGGATCACAATCTTTAGCGTTTGAACAATATGCTCGTGAGTATCGAAAAACGTATAATAGACAGATTAAAGATCAAACAATAAGATAATTTAAGATCATGCGAAATAATAATTCCAAAAAGAGATAAAGTGCTCAGAGGCTAATTAAAGTTACTCCGTGGAGCAGAAATTTTACAAGCTATCTCACTATTCGGCTAAAGTGGTTGCGTCATTCGGAGCCCATTTTACACTTAGTCAAACAAATTACTGATCTAACGGTTCTGAATTAAAGTTTTGATAATTTCAGTAAAAGAAAAGAAGATTCAACCATTTAAGACTTTTAATAGGGCAAAGAGGAAACGTTTACTTGTTAAGACACGATTTAATATTGTTCTAGTCAAAGAACTTTAACTTTATTTGATTTGTTGCCTCTGTAAATTGACCAGTTTTAGCAGTTCTGGTATTCATTTGAAAATTGATTCACGACTTGTATTTTTCACATGACGTTCCTGAGTTTTGTTAGTCGGAGTGGCAAGTCGCCACTTTCCCATTGAGATAAGTTAGAGATAAAGTTCGCTGTATTATCGTAATACCTCTGACTTGCCATTAAACGTGCTTTGAACGGTAAAACCACCAGCAAGTTTATCCAAAAGAAGTATAAAATTGATTTGAGTCACGTGATTAACTTTTAATTACTGGAGTTTCCCCTTTTGCAAGTATTTAATTTTTTTATTTTTTTATTCGTATCTAGCTATATATTCACATACATTTCTGCATATACTTTAATTCAATATTTCCTGAGCTGGATGAATGATATTAATACGTGATGCCTAGACTGAGAAAAGTGGTCAATGAAAGGTACAAGCAGCTCGCACAGGAAGACGAAGACAGTGATGCTTTGGACATCGATGATCAAGAAAAGCTGATTAGTCAATTGCAGCAGAAATCATTACTGAGTAATAAATCATTAATTAATACTTTACAAGTAATGATTGTAATTATTAATTTTGTTCTCAATTCGATTCCAGTATTTAGAAAGGGTATCAATGTCTTGTTTAGTTGTATCTCTGTGTTTAGTTTTGCCTTATCTTTCATTATATTACAATTGAGCGCACAAGGGAATGGTGGCAATAGATTGGTTCATCAGTATATCATAAAAGGATTAAATTCAATTAAAGTGACGAAAGACGTTGTTAAGTTGTCATATGTGAATATTACTGTATCTTTGATATCACCAGCATGGATACTTTTATTGTTGAAAAGATTTCAGTTAATTGATTCGATTTATTTTTTGCCATTGATTCTATCTGTGTTGATATATATGATAATAAGTGATTGCAAATCTATCAATGAACAAATTGAACAACTCGCTAAACTAAAGTATCATTATAAAGCAGTTTAGTGGTTTTTGTTATGATTTATACTTTCAATCCATTGCAAAGAAGCTGAAAATATGAGGATTTTTTTGCTGTATCTTAGGTCTGTAGGTATATTTTCTCAGTGATATTAACTTCTTGGTCAGATTAATATCAAATTGATTAGTTTGCTTCAAAAATCCAATAACGAGCTCTATCCATTTGATATTGAAGCTTGAAGTCGTTGTGTGAAGATGATTTAGCGATTTAAAGGAAGTTTCGAATAGACGTCTTGAGTAATAATTCCATACGATTGGGTACGTGGCTTCTAACTTCAATATAAGTGAAGCCAAAGAATTGTTTAAATTAAACATCATCAAGTCTAGAGAGTCGATGTTTGTCAACTTGATAATCACATCCATTTTATCAAGTTGATATATGCTTAATTTATTAGCCATGAGAAAATAATTAGTTGATGTTAACTGAAGATCGTCCCAAATTGGCGAATTTTGCCAAATTTGGCAGTTAAGTACACTTTGAAAAGTACAATTATTTGTTGAGTTTGCTTGGTGTATCAGCAAATTGAGATCATATTGTAGATCAATCCATGTTTGACCTTTTAAAAACTTTTGTGTTATTAAATCTACTATTTTTGGATGACGCTGGTTCTGAATCAGTTCATCGTTCAAATAAATTAAAAAACTGATCTAGTTTTTTAATATTAAGTTAGTGGTATTTTTGCTCGTATGTATACCCAATGTATATATAAATAAAAACGACGTACAAGAATACCTGATTTACGAGGTAAATAAATCACATCAAGTTCTTTGTTTTGAAAAATTTCTTGCTGTTTATCGTTGATAACTGAATCAAAACAAAAACACTGAACGTCAATAAAAGTATCTTTTATATGAATCATTGTGAGTAGCTGATCCAATTATTCTCCCACTCTTCCATCAAACTGTTGTTCCTGGAAACTGTCCAACTTGGTTAACCTTTTGATGTAAAACATGTTGTGGAAAAGCGGCTTTTAATTATTTTTGTTTGGTCGATCGACGAAGTCAGTTTAATTGTGTATCTCATAGATGATCAGTTATTAGGTCAAGTGTAAAACTATCTTCTAGCATAGGATGATGGTGATTACCAGGAGAGAAGAATTACTTCTAGTTTGGGTAGCTTGTAGAGGTATAAAAGGGTATGAGTGCTGTATCTAGGGCATCAAAAGCTAGCTTGCAGAAATTCAAAGTGGTGATGCCTTCTCACCCAATTAATTTTCAATTACTTCAAGAGAAATTACAAGATGAGAATAGATCAACTAAAGATAAATTACAAATACTGTACCGTAATTTTAGGAGAGTGCTAAGAATATATAGTATTGATGGTTTACATGGGCACAATTTTAATGAGTGGAAGGAAACTGGAAATTCTGTTAAGTGGTTGGTATTATTAAGTACGTTTATTAAAACTAGATTTTATCAAGATTATAATCAGCGAAGAAGGATTGTATTGGGATTACGAAAAGACGAAGTGAAAGATTTGAGTATGGATCAGATTATTCAGCGTGGGTTTGCCACGTTATGTTTTTGGAGGAATTCAGTGACTTTAGTGTCTTCATTTAATCCTGATGATAGAGGTATGTCAATGGAAAGACGTATACTTTCCAATTTACTAAAATTTGAAGAAAGTAAGAGTTTTAAAGGACGAGGCATGATATATAATCAGAATAACAAGAATAAACCAGATGTGACAAAGACAAACAGGGTTGTTGGTGCTGAGTTAATAGATGCTTCTAACTATTTGAAATATATGCGTGCTATGAGTCGTTTGTCTGATTCTGAACTTGGGTTTAACCCAACGATGAAAATAAGTGAGAATTTATCACGATCATTCGAGTACGTTGTTCCATTTTATGCTGAAATTAGTGATTCTACAACTGATAAATTAGTTATTGATGAGCCTGTATTGAACACCGATGATTTTAAATCTGTTTTAGATAAAACTGAAAGTGATAATAACAATAATAATAATGATACTAGTGATGGTGATCATGGGAAAAACACAAAGATAAAAGTAGGTAAAAGGTCTCGTAAAAAGAAAAATGGTCCTGGTCTGGCTCAGATGAAAATAGCTAATGAGATTGATATATATAGGTTTGAACGAGACTTGGTTTATTTTAATGAAATGAATGATTTAATTTTATAGAATTACATAACTTAAAAACAAAAAGATAAACGTAAATTTAAAAAAAAAGGTTTTTTTATTCTTATTTAATTTATATTTTAATTGAAATGTTAAATATACTTTTAAAAATTTATACAAAAATGTATAAGTTTAAAAAAGGTTTAAGAAAGATAAATAATAAAAGGTATCAAAAGGCAAAAAAAACTCTGCATGAAAATTTCAAAAAAGAGATCTCAAAAAAGTAAGATGAAACCATAAAGCTTGTGATCTTCTTTTATTGTCATTTTTTTTTTGTTTCATTCAGGTTAATTTCTGAGTTTTAAACTAATTTGAACATTTACAAATTAGTTGGTATAGTCACAGACATAAAATAAAAGGCATCTGAATTTCAGAATTGAAACTGTAAAACTTCTATGGTGCAAATAAAAATCAAAATCAAAATCAGTTAGTTGAGTTTATAATATACAAAATTGTTGTGTGTGTGTGTGTGTGTGCGTTGCAGTTGCTGAGTAGTTATTTGAAGAGAGAAAAGAAATACAAATGATTACCAACCTAAAGAATTCTTTAAGTTGACAGGGTTAGAAATGACAGGCATGTAATTATTCACTTGTTGCATCTCATTATTATTGTTATTATTATTATTATTATTTGAAGATGGAGTTAATGAAGAATCAGAATCAAGTCTAATAACACCAGTATTAATTGGACTTGAATAACGATTATCATAATCATAATCATAATCATAAGAATCATCAAATGAATCATTTGTATTAATTCTAGTTAAATTACTACTTCTAGTAGATTTCACATTTTGATTTTTTCTCATTCTATAAACACCATAAATTAAACCAACATAAACAACAACACCAACTGAAGTACCTGCAATAATTCCAGCTAATTTTGAACCTTTTGTAGTAACAGTTTCAGTTCCTGATGAAGATTTACCATAAGAAGAAATAGAATCCATTGAACCTAAAGTACTATCAGTATCGGTAATATCATTAATATCATCAGTATCAGAAGAACTTGAAGAACTTGAATCTGAACCACTTGAAGAATCACTTGAAGAACTTGAACCATCATTTGATGAACTACTTGAATCTGAACCACTTGTAGAAGTACTTGAAGAACTACTTGAATCTGAACCACTAGATGATGAACCTGTTGAAGAATCAACTAAACCAGTAAGTGGAACACCAGAATCAATTAATTCAGCTAATGAATATTCAGCATTATTTGGATTATCATAAACTTCAGAAGTTGAATTACTAATTAAATTTTGTAATTCAGTAACATAATTTGTCTTGAAATAAACTTCAGCAACTGTAATAATATAATCAACTTCTTCAGATGTATATGGTATTAATTGTTTAACAAAAATATTTGAATCATCTTCAATATCACTAAAAGGATAAGTAACAACACCAGATAAATATTGGAAAATTTGAGCTGAAGAAATTGAATTTTTAACAACAAAGGCATAATTTAAACCTTTCTTAAAACCAATTGTAATAATACTATATTCATCAGCAGATGGTACAACTGTTTGAACAGGCGAAATAGCCTTTGGCAATGCAGTGGTTGCAATTGATGCAGTTGTAGTTACACCATCAGTAGAAGTTCCTTGTTCTACAACAATAGTAGTTGGTAACCAATTTGAAGTTGATGTTGTAGTGACAGCACCAGAGGCAGCTGCGGTATCAGAACCAGCAGTAACTGAAACAGAAGAAGAAGAAGTTGAGCCAACATAAGTGAAAACACCTCCACTACTCAATGTAGTACCTTGAGAAACAACATTTGAAACAACTGCAGTGGTTTCAGCAGTAGTTTCAGTAGAAGAACTCAAAGAAGAATCAGAAGTTACTGAAATTGGTGTTTGTGATACAACATAATAAGATGATAATTGTTGTTGTTGACTAGTTGATGTAATTGCAGCAGCAGTTGAAGAAGAGCTTGTAGTATCAATTTCAATAACTTCACTTGAAGATGAAGATGAACTTGAAGTTAATTCTGTACCTGCACCAACAGAAGGAATAACTGAAGCAGATGAAATGATAGAAGTTTCAGCTGAAGTAGAAGTTATACTTAAACTAGAACTTGAACTTGAAGTAGTAGCGGCGTTTACAATTTCAGAGCTTGAACTTGAAGTAGATGAATCTGTGAGTGTATCTAAAGAAGAAGATGAAGATAAAGATGATGAAACTGATTCTGATGTAGTTGCAGCGGCATTTCCATAAGATGAAGAAGATGATATAAGGTAACTGTAAGGTACAGCAGCTGAAGATGATGGTACTAGTGAAGAAGAAGAAGAAGAACTTTCAACTGCAGTAGTAGCAGCATTTTCGCTTGATGATGATGATGAAGCAGAAGAAGAAGTAGAGGATACAGATTCATAAGTATTGGTATCAGCTAAAGTAGTAGCGGCATTCTCACTGCTAGTAGATGATACTGATGAGGACAAGGAAGATGAGGAGGAGGAAGAAGAAGATGATGATGATGATGAATCTGTTGATGATGCTGTAGTAACAGCAGCAGCGGTATCAGTAGCTGAAGTAGAGAAATAGGAGCTGTAGTATGCTTGAGAGGAAGAAGAAGCTGTAGTTGCAGCATTAATTGCGCCAACAGAAGTTGAACTAGATGTGGAAGAAGTAGCTGAATCTGAATCTGAAGAAGTAGATGTGGTAGTCACAGCATTTGAATCGTCAGAAGTGGATGAGGAAGATGAAGTAGAAGAAGAAGAAGAAGAAGAAGTATCAGATGATGTGGTAGTAGCATTTTCAGTAGTTGTAGTGCTATCACTTGATGATGTGGATGATTCTTCATCTTCAGTTGAAGTAGCGGAAGTAGAAGTGGAAGAAGATTCTTCATCGTCAGTTGAAGTAGTAGCAACAGAACTACTGGTGGAACTACTACTAGTAGTTGATTCAGCTAAAGCTACAGCAGAAGTAGATGTAATAGAGACCGAAGAAGATGATGAAGTAGTTGTAGCTTCATCTTCAGTTGTAGAGCTAGTCGATGATGATGATGTTGTTGTTTCATCAGCTGTGGTTTCACTATTGTCAGAAGAAGAAGTAGTAGTAGTGATAGCATCAGCACTAGTACTTGTAGTTTCTTCTTCTGTTGAAGAAGTTGACGTTGGTTCATCTTGAGTGGTGGAAGAAGTTGTATCATACCACTCACTTAGATCAGTAGTACTTGAAGTAGTATAATCTTTATCAGAAGAAGAAGAAGAAACATAAGTTTCATTATTATGATAATAACTATCATCTTTATTTGAAGTTGAATCTGAACTCTTTTTATTTTTGTTATCATCATTATTAGAATCATCATTAGAATCTTTATCTGAATTTGCTCTTTTATCTATCCATATTGTATAATCATTATCTATATTACTATTAGTATCAATATCATTATCATTATTGATTAAACTCATTGTTGATTCTTTTCTTTTACCAAGAAAAGGAATCACTAAAGCATTAGTTAATGCAATAAATGATATGATGAAGTATAAAATACTAATTAATTTCATTTTAATATTTGTTTCTTAAAAGTCTATGTTTTTTTAAAATTTATTATCTTGTGTATGAGATAAGATTCATGTGAAACTATTGATTGAATTGTAAACGTAAATTTAAAATGAAAATGAAATGAGGTATACAATATAATGGGCGGGAAGGGAAAAAATGCAAAGAAAGATTGTCTTGATCTGTTTAAATTGAAAGAATGAATAGAGTTGGTTTGTATTGTATTAAAGAAGATCTCTTGTAGATTGTTAATTTGTTAAAAAACTTACTTAAACTTGTATAAGTAAAGTTAAGTTGATTTAACTTGAGTTAAAATGAATAAAACGATTGAAGGTATAATTATTATTTTTTTTGATAAAAACACAAATGTAAACACAAGTAAGTGAAGGAGATCTAAAGGTATGAAGCTATTACACTTGTTTATATATTATATCTTATATCTTATAGATTGTATTCTTATGAATTAACTTATCTATCTATCTAATTTCTGAAGTGAAAGAATGAATGAAAGAGTGAATGAGTCAGTGGATTAGATGATTATAAGATAAAGGGAAGGATAACCACAATAAGATGATATGATGAATGATATGATGAATGATATGATGGATGAAATCAAGAAGGAGAGAAAGAAGGGAAGAAAAGAGTATAACGTGTATAATAATCAATCAAAATACTTAGTGGTGATGAAGATGATGTTTTTTTTCCCTTTATTTCTTAGTTTGTTTGTTTCCCCTTTTGCTGTGAGCCTTTTTGAGCCTTTTTGTGGATTTCACAGTGTTTTACAGTGCTTTACAGTGCGAGATTGCTCTTTTGGGAGATTTCTGAGGAGATTTCTGAGGAGCTCTGCAGCGCGGCACTTTTCTTTTGGCATGCTTTTTGGCTTTCTTTTGGCTTTTTTCGCTGGGCTTCTGGCTGGGCTGGGCTTTTGGCAGATTTTAAAACAAGACACGCGCGCGTTTGTGTAAGTGTGTTTTGTGGCTGGTGTGGCTAGTATCTTTTTTATAGTACTACCCCTTTGCTTAATTTTATTTAATTTTATTTAGTTAGTTAACTTTACTGAGGCGTGTCATTTCATCTATGTCGTAATTCTTTAGTAGTGCTGCGCCACATATTTGTATCTTTCTTTCTTTTTTGAAATTAGTGCACTACCTCCTGTTGAAGTGTTTCAGAGTTGAATCTGGAACTGCGCTCCTGCCTAGATAGGAAGCAGCTTGTTTACTTTATACTTCACCTCACGTATAGTTAGTTAGCAGCTAGCAGCCTTGTAATTTGGTTCTATTATATCCAGATATAAACAAATACTAAGGGGTAACTCTAAGGGGTAATAATCGTATGTACTCTGTACTCTGTACATGTATTCTGTACATGTGAGCCCACTAATCAAACTAATAATTACCACTAAGTTCCAGACCTGCTTCTCTCTCTCTCTTCTCTATCCTAACCACATACATCTCAAATGGACTAGATTGTAGATTGTAAATTGTAGATCCATCAAAGCAAGCAAGCAAGCTCAATTACCGTCGATCGTCGATCAATCGATCGCCAGATCAATTCTCCGGCAACTCGGCATTTTTTTTTATACTTTTTTGTGTAGCTTCATTGCAACGTATTAGTGATGTTGTGTTGTTTTTGTTATTCTGTGACATCCGTGCATCTCTTTCAAAGCGACCACTTGAACATCAAAGCATTAAAGCATTAAGTAGAATGAATAGATGAATACAGTCATCATCCTTTGATACGTCAATTCAATTCAATTTGAGTCTGTTTAATACAATACACAATGTCAAAACAATATCAAGGTAATATATTCACTTTAAATCATTATAGAAAATATTTTGATATAACAACTTCACAATTTAAATCAAATTGTATTAATTCAATTAATTTATTTAAATTTATTCAAAATCCAATTTTAAATGATTTATCATATTACCAATCCACTGGTGATTTATATTCTTGTATTTGGATTACTGCAACCATCATATTATCCGTTTATTTTAATCATTCTTTAATTGAAATTTTTAATAATAATCCTCCACAAAATTATTTTAATTTAATTATAATATCAATTAATATATTCTTTGGTTATATCATATTAATTCCAATATTAATATACTTAACTTTAAGATTCATTTGCAAATTTGATTCAAATTCTTTAATTAATCCAATAAGATTAATATCAATTTATTCTTATTCTTTATTATTATATTTACCAATTTCATTCTTAAAATTAATTTCTTCTTTAATCTTAGATTTAATATCTTTAAACAATACTTTATTAGCTAAAATCATTTCTTATTGTTTATCAATACTTGCTTTTGTTATTACTTCGGCTTCAATTCTTTTAAATTTTAATAATTATTTAAAAGTTATTGATGATCAATATTCAAAATTTCATCTCATCTTATTAGCATCCATCTTAGTACTTCATCTGGGTTTTAATTTATTACTTAGATTATACTTACTTTAACCAAAATCTTCAGTTCTTTGATTTTTCTTCAATATTTCCTTTTGTCTATCCGTTGGATTTTGTTTGTGTTTTTTTTTGTGTTTTTTTTTTTTATGTTAACGACATTTTTTACTCTTAGTTACTACGCCATACCACTAGATTATATGTATCCCTCTCAATATCTATTGATGCTATAAACTGTCAATCATATATACCTATCTATCTATATATATATATATATATCTTGTTATCTAATAAAATACGCCCCTATTGATTTTGATATGATTAATTTTGAAAAGTACATGTAAATAGCTGGGCTATATATATAAACACCCCACACCTCTCACTTGGTGATTTCTTTCTAATACAAAAAAAAAATTTTTTTGTTCAAGTTCATAACTAAGAATACTTTATTCATCCTAACTAAACTAATTAATCAATTACAAATTGAAAATGTCTCTTAGTGGAACGTCAGTCGTGTTGTTTAGTCAATTGAGTAATGTATATTCAATCAACTAAACTTACGACTTTCGTTCTTCATGAGAAAAAAGACAAACGTATGTTTTTACTTTTATTTGTAAATATGAAAAGAGATAAAGAAAGTCAAAATTGGAAAAAAAAAGAGCTATCTGAGTTTTAAATCAATATGATTAATATGACACCAAATAACCAATTGTTCCAACCGAATAAATGTATATTTGCATGTTGACAATGTCTATTTCGTTAAGTTTCAGCCTTGTATGATTTTGATTTGTTCATGGTAGTTTTTTTTTTTTTTTTGTTTGCTTTTAAAATTTACTTCAGAAGAAGTTAGTAATACTAACTAACTATTAGATTTTACGCTATAGTTTAATTTGATTAGATTGAAGTTTTTGTTTTTTTTTTCATCAAATGTGTTAAGTGCAAGAAGAACAAGTTTAGATGATGATACAACCGACCGGGCGGTCATAACTCTTTTTTTTTAAAAGGGAGATCGAAGAATCACTATTTAAGTATAGTAATCGCATTTTCTGTGTACAATTTTTTGAAGATGTTGGTTCTTTGTGTGTTGATGATAGGTCGTTTCTAACTGATTTACCATGTTCCTCTTGTAAACTTGTAACAGTTATTAATAAGGAAAAATGTTTTTAAAAAGTGAAGTTTAAGAAAGGGGAAATTTTTAAATGATGATCAATTTTATATTCACACTGTACGAGAATAGGTTAATCTCTATTCGTTGATTTATAAAATAAAAAATACTGATTTAATGACTCTGATTTCTATCTCTTTTCTTGAACTTAGCTTTTTAAAAACTTTCAAAAAAAAAAACATTTTTTTTCACTTAATTAAATAAGTATATACATCTATGTATTCTGCTACATATTCTGCATTGTTATAAATCAAACATTTGCCTTCCTATCATATTCGTACTTTCGTAACTTTGAGTGTTTAATTTAATCTCAAATACCCATTGATAAACTAAAAAAATCGTGACTAATTGAGTAATTAAAAAAGTTTTAGTTATTAATGTTGATTCTCTATCTGAAATCCCATAAACTGAAAATAAAATTATAGGAACAATAAGAATCATATACATTAATACTACTAATTTGAAATTGTTTCTAAACCCTACATGATTATGTTTATTCTTATGTTTAAGAGTATGATGATACTGATAATTTTCTTCATCCCTCGATGAATTCATCTCATTACTATCAATATCAACATCATGTAGCTGTTGCTGCTGCTGTAGCTGTTGCTGTTGTTGTTGCTGTTGCTGTTGCTGTTGCTGCTTTGTGCATAAGTTATATGCATATTCTCTATTGACATAACTGAAAAGAATAGTTATTATAAAATAATCGCAAAAGAAAACAACTTCAACAACTTGCCCGATTATCAAAACTTTATTAACCTTATTACTCACCTTATGCAAATCCATATCACTTCTTGGAATTTTTACTAAATCAGCATTAAATAATTCCATTATTTTAATCACCACATAAAATAACATTAAACCCAAATTCATTGTCCTACAAATCACTCCTATAAATTTCCTTATTTTTATTCTTTTCTCCTTTTTATGTCTTGTCTTATCTTTAAAGCATTTCCATTTCTCTATTATGACTTTAATAAAATCATCTGTAATACAAGCCCAATTAATCGTTGATAATATCATACTGATTAATAATGGGACCCGATATAGTTGTCTATCAAAGACAATAAATTGTAAATTATGAGCATCTTGGAAACATTGATCATATTGTTCATTCATAACATTAGATATCAAAGTTAATGATATCGTTGTAGATATACAAAATACTAATGTTGTAAACTTGTAAAAATTGTAATTGAAGTATGCTAATTTCATTATTTTATGAAATATGCTATTCTCATAATGTAATTCATGGTCACCACCATTTCCATATCTGTCATCTCCCTCATATAAGTCTTGTTCTTCGTTAACGTCATTGTCTTGGTTACCGTAATCATCATGACTATAGGCATCATCACCATCACTATGGCTTTTATGACCCCGAAGGCTTTTATTGGTTTTCTTTCTATTGAGCCTATGGCGGCTGCTAAACTTATCGAAATTAAAATAATCGAAATTGGTTTGATTTAGATTAGAAAAATTTTGAATAATAAATAACATCCAACAACAAACACAAATAGAGCACATCATAAAATTGGATCCAATTATCCCACTTATGAAAGGGTCTTTGGTATTTAAAATCTGCTTGTGAATCTCATTACCTAATGTTAAATTTCTTTTCATCGCTAAAAAATCACTTGTAGCATTAAAATCTGTAAAATTTGTCACTAATATACTAGGATAATGCAGTGATATGTTCAAAAATCCTGATGAACCCAGACTGTAGTCATCGATAACATATGTAAAAGTTTTATTTTTCAAAAGATCGTCAGCACTTCCGTTGTAATAAACATATCCTGGAATTAATTCATAAACTGAAATGTTAGACTTCAGGCTGTTCGCCCAATCGGTCAAACTAACTTGAGTTGTTGAATTCAAGGCTATACTTGTCATATCATTCTCTATTGTCGCACTAGCAGCCAAATACAAAATTGTATACTTCAAATTTCTTAAAGAGTAACCATCTTGAAAGCAATTCTCTATCTACTTAGATCACATTTAGAAGAGCCCTTCTTCTCGCTGAAAACAAAAGACAGAAAAGAGGCTTTTTTTTAGAAACAACTAAATGCGCTGTAGTCAACTTTTTTAATTATTACATAGTAATAATAATTATAATATATTTACTATCTGTTTTGACCAAATAGAATAGACTGTACATTGTTATATATAATGCTAATTTATCTCTTGTTGAATCTACCGCGACTGAACTTCTTGGACTGGTATCCACCTCCATTGCCTCCATGACCGTGCGGATGATTATTTGCAGAACCACCAGGTGATCCACTATCAAGCTCTTTAACATCAATATTAACGATATAAGACCTTTTGATTTTTCTTCCAAAATCTTTGTCTTCTGATGCGGATTTATTAATCAATTCTTCCATAAAGCCGCCTAGATTAATTTCCTCTATAGGTAGACTAATTCTAAACTCACCAGTTTCATAATTTCTTCCTTTATTAATTATCATTTTACTTTGCAATTCCCTCACAAACATAAAGTTGTTTATACCTCTTCGGTGGAAAGTTGATGCAAATCCCTCGGGATAAGATGACACATCGGCTTTACTTCCTCCTCCACTACCATTAGCAGTCGGAGAAACATTATGTGGGCCATTATCATCGCCTGTTTTAGATGTAGTAGAATAATCAAAAAACAAAAGCATTTTAGAGTCACGACCAGTAGCATCATTGACAAATTTATGTGTCTTGAAAGGTACTTTTCCTTCATTGAATAACTTAACAATAACTTTGAACCTTATAAAAAGATCTAAGTCGGGACTAAGTTTTGATTTCAAATTGCTTTGAGGATCCTTAGATAAAAAGACTATATCTCCAAACGATTTAATCGAGTTCTTTATTATCGTTTGGCATTGGGATATAGGTGTATCATATGGTAACGATGAGACATACACGGAGTACAATATTGGTTGCTTGGTAATCACTGTCTTGATGTACTTGTTAACTTTTTCTTGGTTAGATGATGAAACATTGTCCGATGTAGATTTGGCCTTAAGAGGTAATGATAGTTCTTGTTCGTCTAATTGTTTTGCGTCTTCAGTTTCCTCCATAAATTCATCGCATGTTCTAGTGATGAATTCGTAATCAGACTCAACACCTCTTTTTCTTCGCTTTGGTCTGACAGGTGTAGTGCTGGCATCCTTGGAGAGTATGTGAGTATTATTCAAAGTATGTTCTATTCCCTGCAAACCGAGGCTTTCGGTTATCATTGTAGGCATTACACCACTTGTCAATCCTTCCATATATGGATTAGTCATGTTATTGCCACTGCCGCTATTAGTATTGTTCATGTGGTGGCTACTAACATTTGGATTTGTGTTAGAAAGAATTGGTATAGGACTAGGATTATTGAGTTCGAATTGATCTACGGGGTAAGTAGAATATGGCGGAGCAGGATTTGATAAAGACAATGAGCTTAATGGGTCGATAAAGCTTGGGTTACGTGTCTGGTATTGTCCCAAAAATAAAGGTGTTGCTCCTGTTGATTGCGAGTTGTTGTTATGATTAGCGATGTTGCCAGTATTTGAACCTGTGTTAAATAATCCAAAGTTAAGCGGACTAGTGGTTACTGAAGATGATGATTGCGTATAATTCAAAAGTCCAGCAGAGTTAGACCGGCCAGATAATGACGGATCATTAATGTTACTGTTTGCTGTAAATTGAGATTGGCTATTGGATCTTTGATCTATGATAGGGCTAGGAAAAAATCTTGACATTCTATGCATTGTAGGAGACTGTTGACCTGGATGGTTCATATTTGGTGCAGACGATAAAAGATCAAACGGGTCTTGAGCTATGGATGAAATATTATTGGGAGTTGGTGTTGTTACCCATAAGTTTGGAGATGTCACTAGTGAGGTTGATGCAATGCTATTCTCCCTAGAGTCATTACTACTGTCCATTGAAGTATTAGGTTGGCTCATCAAACCAACATTCGTAGCCTTTGGATCTCCTATTGCTGACAATGACCTTCCATATTTAACTGTGTTTCTTGGGCTGCTCATAGAATCACCGTCATTTAATATACCCCAGTTGGATGATGCATTTGTGGATGCCTGTCCAGTATTGGAGCTAAGTAGTTGATTGCTGTTTCTGCCTAATTTGTATGATACACCGAATGCGTTTGTCGCACTGTTACTTCGAGCAGTTGCCGATGCAGATGGGTTGTTCACTGTACTCGATATTTCTTTGCTTAAGTCCTTCCATAATGTCTTGGAAAAATCTTGATCTATTTCACCATCTTTTGGATCCATTTCATCAACCCAATTGAAGTCTGAATGTCTAGAATCTAATTTGTTCGACAATGGATCAGGTGCAAACATATTCATGATATTCGAAATTGAATTGTTATTAGTTGATTGTGGGGAAAATAAATTGGATGAGTCATTATTCATTAATCCCATGTTGCCATCTTTTGGTTGTGATGTTTCAGTGTTTCTTTGAGATGTTATGTGAGCAACATTTGGTTTAATTGCATCACTGGACCACGCATTATTATTGGTGAGAGAAGTACTGTTGTCACTTGCAGCAGTTTTGACACCCCACGGGTTCAAAGATGGGGAATTGGAATATGAACCATTACCTGAGGAATTTCCATTAATATTAGAGCCATTTGAAGGAGAAGATCCTGAAGATATTGAGGTTCCTATGGATATTGTCTTGCGTGAAGAAGACGAAATATTTGAGGCACTAGCAGACAGACCATTGTTTGAAGTGCTTTGGCCATTTGACAATGACATGTACTTGATTCCTTTATCTAAAGAAGTGGCATGTGCATTGGAAAGAGATAAAGATCCATTGTGTCCTCCTCCAGAAGTGTGAAAAGAAGGGGAATTGATGCCCTTTAAGGTCTTGGGGCTCCCTGTTGAGCTTGTGGACTGCTTGAAAAGATTGTTAACAGACTGGGATTTGAACCTGGGCTTAGTCGTTTGGTTCGAGTTAGCACTCATGGTATGTTTGTCACTCCCTGTGCAGTACCTCTACCCACTGTCAATATCTGTCCCTGTATGTGATCAGTCAAATCCGGTTGTCCTATCCCCGCTGCTCCTTCTGCTTTTACTACCATTTATGTTACTACTTCACTTTGGCTATATGCACTCTCCAGGACGAAATCACTCAATGAGAAAAATCCACTAGACGCGTCGATCGCCGTTACCGTCGCCCTTTGCTATGGCTTTGGTAAGCACTGGTTTGCTTACACAATCTTGTTTTTGGCTTGCTTTAGCTAATCAGTTTATTCCCCGGCAGCCGTGGGCTGGGGCAATCGGACATTGATAAAGGCCATTCACATCAACAAACTATACATATCAAACGTGCGTATACTATTTGGTACTGGTATTGCAGAGATGGATAATCCTTCGAAATAGTCAGCTCTGTCTGTCATCGCTACCTTTGCAAACTCAAAACAAACCATCAAAAAGAGATCGGCTTATGTAATACTAACTTAGATTATCTAGTCACTTCATTTTTTGTCAAAACGTATACACCGACATTTTGTGAGTTGCAAGAGTCCTTCCAAAATGAACAGCAACTATTTCTGGAACCCACGGTCAGGAGACAAAGATTTGCCACCTCTTCAAAATCAACAAAATTCCACCAATAAAAAGGATTCCGATCAAGTGCATGCTGCTGTTCTTGCAGCTACCGCTCAAATTCCAGCCTTGTCCTCTTCGTCTAACTCTTCAGGTGTCGGTATAGCTGTGAATTTAAATAATAGCAAGAACAACAAACAGCATTCAGTACAGCACGGCCAACAACCTCAGATACAAAATATGACTAACCCTGTTCAACAGCAGCAGCAGCAACAACAACAATCGGCTGCATCTGCTAATGCTGATGCGTGGAACTATGGCCAATACCGAACTCAGCAAGTACAACAACCACAACAATCACAACAGCAACAGACACAGCAACAAGAACAGCAGCAACAGCAGCAAAACAGCTCGGGTGCTGCTTTACATTTGCCTTTACTAGTACCTTATGGAGATTCTAAAGATATCGGGCCATCTACAACTGGCAATCCAACTAACGCAATAAGTGGTCAAGATGATGATACCTCAGCTATTCAAGACTCCGAGTCTGGGAATGAAGCTGGAGCATTTGCTGTTATTCCAACCAATAAAATAAATGCCGTTAGAGTACCTCCTGAGCTAACACCTGCTGTTGATGATAAAGGTAGACCTGTTGTATATCATGGCAAACCTTTAACGAATACCAAAAGGGCTGCTCAAAATAGAGCCGCTCAAAGGGCTTTTAGATACAGAAAGGAATTACATATCAAGGAACTCGAGACCAAAATGGAAGAAAATAGGATTATGGAACAAACTATTTTGAGTTTGAAAAATGAAATTGGCAGTTTGAAAAGTATCATTAGTACTTTAGAACAAAGATTGGCAATGTACGAGAATAGTGGTGGTAATAACAAATGAGTAAAATGGCACAATTTGTTTTGTTTTGTATTAACTGTTTCCTTGTATAATGATTTTGAACTTGGTTTTATTTTACGTTACGTTTCAAAAAAAATTGTTTTTTCTGTAGTCTTCCCCTTCGTTTTCCGTTTATCTATGTTATTTAATATTATTGTTTTACTATACTGATTACTATGTACTTTTTTTTGTTGGCTTTTTTTCAACCTAAAAAGCCAAATGATTAAGTGTTGTAAATTTTATGTAAGGTTGCAAAGAGGTGTCCAAAATAGAAACCTCACGAGCAACGAAAATCTTGTTGAAAGGTAGTCACTGACTCAAAGAAATTCGTTGCGTAACGGCAAGATAAGCTTTTCTACACTCAAGAACTAGAATAATCACAAAATGAGTATCAACAAAACGTCAACCTCGAACTAAACTAGCATAACTCTTGGGCATTATACACTCTCTTAAACCTATGAAGTGGAAACTATAACGAAGAAAAAGCTAACCAAAAGAGAGCTACAATAAAACCGCAATGCAAGGTACAACCAAATTTACTCAAGTTGAAAACGGTATCAGCACGATACTGGGTTTCTTCTCAAGCCTAAAAATTGAACCTATAGAAGCAAACTGCGTTAGTGTTTCACGTGTTCAATTGATTACTTTCCCTCCAAGCATCCATTCATATCAACCCGGTATTCATCTACGCACATAGACACATTTTTTGGTATGTTGAAGACAAGTAAGTCTTTGAGCCAAATAACTTAAGTTGTGCGTTAAAGAGCAAAAGTGATCATGAACCCAGCAAGGTAACTCACACTCCCAAATATATTAAAGAAAATCAATCCTTGATGTTATCTAGTATCTTCGAAAGTCCGTGTAGGTCACTCTCACTCTTCCCTAATCCTCTAATCCTCTAATTCTTTAACTATGAGCTATCCCATATACTTCTCCAATATGACCAGCACGCTCATCTTTTTGCAAGAAGCTATTGTCAAGCTTCTTCAAGCAGAGAACAAAAAAAAAAAAAAAAAAAAAAGGCTGTGTGATTATGTCAGGCTACGCAACGGTTCCTTTCCCCAGGTTCAAATCTGGTGCCCTACTGAAAGTTAGTATGTTTGGTTCATTTATAAACATATTCTTTGTACTCTGAATCAAAGCTTGACCGCAATGTTACTCTGGTGCACCACTTAACTTTTTTTTGGAGAAAGTACTATGGGCGCCAACCATTAAATTGATAAATGGCATAATTGAGAGAACAACATGTTCTGCGGCTATCGGCTGGGAATTACAGAGGTGGTACATACAGTGGGTCTGTGTTTAAAGTTTTTGTATAGAGACATGTTTGTGTGGTCTTGACAGTAATCCTTCTTTTATGTCTTGTGATTCAAATCTCATTGTAGAAAATGGACTAGTTCATAGCAGCTGTTTGAGTTTCTCCATGTTATAGGGATCTGCGCAGTTTATTGAGACAGCTTACCCCTGCACCTCGAACGTTAAAGGAGAAGAAAACCAAGCAATGCTACAATAAGCCTCGGCTTTATCATCGGTTCATAATATATCATCTTTGCTGAACATGTTATAAAACTAACATATAGATGGATATAACAAGAAACAGAAGGTCTACAGATTATAGATAGCCACTTTTATAACTACCCACCTGTTCCTTTCCATCTTTGCTGTTCATAGACTCTCATATAGACTAACTTGCTGCCCTTTTTTCTCTTCTTGCTGTCCTTTTCTACTCGTTTTAATTCTTCAATATATTCAATTGACACTATTCTTCTTCACTGATCCTAAGTATAAGGTCTGAAATATTAAAGATCGCATAAGATGTCCTCTAGATCAGCATCTCCTTGTTTGTCCAATAGGCATGACCGATCACCGTCACCTGTTGAAAGAGCGAAGAGTATCGGTATGAAAATATCCGGATCTTCATTACTTAGAAAACTGAAGAGTAAAACCACCAGTGCAAACTCCAACACAACAGATGATCAAGGCTCCATTGATTCTACTCATGGTCATAGTGTGCCCACAATAATGACCAGCACTACTCTGGGAAAGATTTTAAGAGGAAGGTCTTTGTCAAGTCCTACTTCAATTGATAGTAATACCATAGATGGAATATCTACTCTGTCTTCGACCCCTCCAAGACAAATTGACCATAATTTACTCAGTGCTTCAAATTCTCCACAACCCCTCTCAGCTTCACCCACGTTGAATGTCGATGATACACATTTGAAACCAATGAATGCGGAAAGTAAATACATTGGTGAGGACGATGACTATGACTCTAGTGTGCTGGACATTGGAAATTACGGAGGAGCCGAGGGAGATAATGACGATGAGGATGATATTTCACACTCTGGTAATGACGTTGTAGATGATTACGACGATGAATATGATTACGGTCAAGCTATCGAAGATTCTGATTTTGAAACCGAAGACGGTGACGAGGATTTGAGCCCATACTCCCCTACAACAAGTAAAAGAAGACAAGAAAGAAAATCAAAATCAAAGACTGAAAGAGATATGGAAGAAGCTGCCTCCGTTATTGGCGGTGTGTCTGTTTCCTCCGAAAGTATACACAATCAAAAAGGTGAACATGAGGAAGGTGAGTATGAAGACGATAAAGAAGTACCAAAGACAAGTCAAAAAGTTTTCTCATTTAGTTTACCATTTGGGGCTACCAACTTAAGTAAATTTCATTTTCCTAAACTTATAACTGGATCAAGTAACCTTGCTGGATTGACAATGAACGAAAATTCTGATGAGAAAATAAAGAAGATTGAGATAAAACAAAAAATTGAAAGAGGAAATTCCATTAGTACCTTGGAAGAAGAACTTATGTTCAAAAATGTTAAAAGTCTGAGAAATGAAAGGGCTGTTGCCTTGAAGAAAGCACTAATGCCTACATTTTTAACTACAAATCATGGACCCATAAAGCCAGACTATGTTTCTATATTTGATGAAATCGAAGGTGATATCTTGCTTTTGGGAGGCTATAGAGGAAGTATTTTGAGAGATGTGAAAACTCATAGAAGAGCATGGATTCCTGTTTTCAAAGCCGGATTAAATTTACGCAAAATTGATTTATTTATTGGACCAAGCGATGAAGATGAGCAAAACGTTACCAAAACTTTATACCCTGACGGCATATTAGATACTGTTGGTCCCGTAGATATATGTCGTAAACTTATGAAAAAATTCCAGAGCAATCCCAAAGTGACTTTCCACAATTTTGGATATGATTGGAGAATATCATTAGATATAACATCCAATCAATTATATGAAAAACTAGTTGATATTAACAACAGAAATGGAGGTAAAGGATGTGCTGTCATTGCACATTCTATGGGAGGCCTTGTTGCTCATGGCGCTTTGCAGAGAAATCCGAAATTATTCAATGGTTTGATTTATGTTGGTACTCCCCATCCATCTCCCAATGTTCTTGGCCCTACTAGATTTGGCGACAAGGTTCTATTTGATAATAAAATGTTATCCCCTGAGAACAATTTCATGATGAGGTCCTCTTTTATATTTTTACCAAGAAATGGTGAGATTTTCAAAGATAAGACAACCAATGAAAAGTACAATCTAGATTTTTTTGACCCTGATGTTTGGGTTGAATATAATCTATCACCTTTAGTTGCAATGGAGAGGAAATTGCAGAGTGAACATGAGAAACAATTATTACAACAAAGCCAATCTAGCAATGTCCTGGGATCAAATTCACGTTCAGCTACAACAGCAACAAACTCTTCACCGATTCCATCACCAACTAGCGCAAATATGACACACAATGGAAGTTACAGTACTAATTCATTGTTGTACGGTTCGCCATTCAGTTCAATGACCAAGACGACCAACTTTCCTGAATTTCAAGTTTCATTTGATGAAGCTTATGATTACTTAAGCAGGACCTTAAGACGAACGGAAAATTACCTAAATAAATTACCCTTTGATGAATCAAAAGCTGAATCATATCCACCTTTAGCCATAGTTTACGGAAATCGTGTTCCTTCGGTCCGTTTTTCAATGGTAGATGGTATCAAGGGAATCAAAGACGGTGATTGGTACGATTTCTCGTATGGACCTGGGGATGGTGTAGTTCATCAACGTTGGCTTATGCCGGAGACAGTTGGCTTCAAAGTAGTTGGTAAATTCGTTAGTGCCAATGCTCATATGGACCTTTTGAACGATCTAGATTGTATTGGTAAAGCTCTTGTGGCGATCAAAAAGAACCCTAGAGGATCTTCTAAACAGGAAGTTGAAGTCATAGAAAGTTAGACCATCACGTTATTATTTGTCATTAAATTCATTATATTCTCTATCAAAAGAAAAGCATTCTAGTGTACATATATATATAGATATAATAAATAGATGTTTAAAAACATCCACCGCCTTTGCAAAAAAAACTTTTTGCACATTACTTATTTTGCGAATATTCGTCTTCCTCTTCATCTAAATCATAATACTCTACCCTAATCCACATACTACATGAATTGCACTGGACTATAACTTCAAAACGATTGCCTTGTCCTTCTGCATCTGCCTCATCTGCAGCGTTACTCTTTGTCCCATGTTGTATCAAATCGGTTTCGGTAAGCATAAAACTTTCAGAGCTGTGGCATCTGGGGCAGTCTCGTGTCCAGCAAATACCATCTGGCTCATTATCCCCTTCAACAACCTCAATTTCCTCAAAATCGTCGAGTGAGTAAGTGTCTAACCCTTCCCCATTGTCGACTATTCCATTTTTACCAAATAATTCAGTTAACTCTGCATCGTAATTTTTCCGAAGCTCTGTATTTGCCAATACTCTATACGCTTCTTTAAGTTGTGGAATAGTATCGTTAACAGCTACAGCTTTAATGCTCCCATCTAAAGGTTTACTATGGAGATCTGGCTGTATGTTTATGAGCTTATCAGGGTGGCTCGCTAGTAATTTTGACCTGTAAGCTTCTTTGATCTCTTTTAAACTTGCATCTTGTGTCACATTTAAACGCTCATAGTGAGTTTGTTCATACCACGTTTTCTGTTTATTCTGCCCCTGCGACATGTATTTGACCTTCCTGGATAATTTTACTACTTCCCACTATATACACCAAGTAGCCACTGGGCAAAGTGCAGTTTTGAATGCACACTAGTTATCTCTCTTAGTTAAGACAAAAGAGGTTTCTGGAGGAGATTTTTTTTTAGCCACGAGCCTTTCAAAAAAAAATTTTTTTAGTATGCACATTTGAACTTACTTAATATCAGGCCTGGAAACATGAGTTAATCACACAGACTAAGTTATATTCCAACATTAGGTAGGACGGCCGCAAAGATATCAAATGGTAGAAAAAAGGAAAGCAGACTCGCAATCTGTAGATCTCTCTGTTAAGATCAACCATAACGCAGAACCTTCATCAGTAGTTATTGGTTCATTTTTTAATGGTTTAGAAATACCTGAATCTGCAGAATTTGACATCTACAAGAATAAGAAAAACGATTACATACTTCATGGTGAAAGTGGGGCCTTAGATTATGAAGGTTTTGTATTTGGCGGTGAGCCTCAACAGTACGCTATTGCTGTTTACGATCCATTGCATAAATCTGTCGAACTAATTCCATCTACTATGATTCCATCAAGAGTTACATCTAAAGCTAAGAGAAGCATCAAAGGACCCAAAATCAAACAAGCAAATGTACGTAATAACATCCAAAGAAATCTCCTTGGTGAAGCTTTTGGTACAAAGAAAGCCAAGAAAGCTATTGCTGACATGGAGAGAAATAGAATTGACTCAGGTAAATTAGAATCCACGCAGATAGATATAATTGACTCCATTAAGGTGAATACTGAAAAATTACCATCGAAACAAGAACTAGAAGAAACTATGAATGAAGACAGACCTGTACCCGAATACTTTGCAGATGCTACTAGTGTCTCTGATGTCTATCCACTGGAGAGCATGATACCCAAAAAAGAATGGGCTTATTTGCGTGTTGACGCTCTCATGAATGAATCAGATGCAAAGGCCCGCTTAGAATTACTATGTTATTCGAACTCGAGATACTTGATGAAAAAGTTGAGTAGTATCACAAGCGACACATCTAACAGAAAACAAAAATTGCAAGTCTTATACTATATATCTATACTTATGGGAGTATACTCCAATAGAAGAGCTCATTCAAAGGATAAACTAGTTGAAAGATTGAATTCTCCTCCGGGTATTGTTATTGACTCTGTGTTAGATAGGTTTACAGTCTCCAAAGCTTCTCAGTTTGGTAAATCAAAAGACAGGTCATTCACTATTGATCCATCGAAAGAAGATAAGTTACTATGTTATATTTTGGCCTTGATTTTACATATGGAAGAATTCCACGTCGATGTGACACCTTTAGCTCAAGAGTTATCATTAAAACCTAGTAGATTAGCTTCTTTATTTAGAGCTCTAGGTTGTACAATAAAAAATGCTAGCGGTGCTGAAGCCGAAGCCTTAGGTATACCTAAGAGTCAAGCTGCTAGTTATAAGATCGCCGTTTTGAAGGTGCCTTTTAAGATTCCGGATACAAGCAAGAGAGGTAGAAGAAATTAGGTTCATAAACTCGAATAAAAGCAAAATTTATTGAAGGATGTATAAAAAATAATATAAATAATTTATTTAACTTGCACACAATTTAAAACTCAGAAATTGAATTAGTTTTCATGCGTAGTTTTTATAAAACTATGAAAAGTGCAATTTTGCGTTAGTAGTTTATTAAGTAAGTGAAGAATGTTTTGAGATTTGATTTATTAGCATTCATTATTGGCAATACAATTATAACAATTTTATAGTAAAAAGTAATAGTAACAAATTAAGTAAGGGATTAGGAAAAGGATTTTGGCCATAAGTCATTTGAATAAGTTTGGGGGAAAAAAAACGAGTACAATATGCTGAATATTAATGATCTTTTGAATAAAACAACACAGAAACAGAAACATAAATAATTAAAGATGGAAAATAAGATTAATGAACAATCATTTTGGCTTTAATGCTATCTTTGATAGCAAACACAGTCATTATCCATGCCATTATCAGGGCAATGACACCGACACTCACATTTAAAGTGAACATAGGAGTTAAACCTCTATACTCTAGAGCTTCTATGACTTGATCTGTACTTTCCATAAAGACCATACCACCGCATAATAAACAGAATGACGTCACTAACTCAGTCAGTGGTCTAGAAGGCTTCATCACAGATAGTAACTTTGAAGAGAGTAGAGTTTGGTTTGATTGAGATGGAGCAGTTGTAAAGAGGCATAACAACAAAGTAATGACTCTGAAGAGAGATCCATAAGTCAACAAATTGCCCCATTGAACATGAACTTGAGTTGACAACTCAGAAGCTTGGGCGTGTTGAGACATCAGTAAACCTGTCCAAAAAATGGTGAATGATGGGAAAGGATTTGGAGAAAAACCGGGAGTAACAGAGTGTAATTGAGACAATTTAATAGATGAATCCGCTTCAAGAATAGACATTGCTCTTTGTCTTCTCCAGCTGCTCAATTTGATCTCAGTAATAACACCACATAAACCAGCACCAAAATACATAAATGCAATTGAAACATGCTGTAAATCTTTAGCTGCCCATTCACCACCTGGGTTGGCCAAATGCTCTAAGAAAACGTTAGTTGAGCCGTAAAACAAAATCAACGAGCTTTCAACCATTTCCATGGTGACCATTGAGGTAACTGGCTGGAATCTGTACCACAATGAATTTGTCTTTTCATACTTAGTAATATATGAGACGTTCCAACCCCATCCCAATTTCTCAAAAGCACCGGAATATCTTGCCAATGATAAAACTCCAAGGGAAAAGAACACTCCACCTTTAATAAAGTGAGCTAACAGATTGAAAACTCTATTGCCAGTACCCATCAAGTTGAGAATGGCAATACCAGTTGGAAGGTAAATTAAAAAGAAGAAAAATAATCCCCAGTTCAAAAAATTAAAAACTATAGAGCTGATGGTGCCAAAGCCAACGACTAATTTCTCAATTATCACATTTTGGAATAATTTGGAGAACATAGAGTCTGTTTTTGTTGATAGTCTGCTTGTAGATAAAGAAAAAGCATGGTGGTCAAGCTGTTGAGATGCATCAAAGTGATTAGATAAGTCAAAGTTTTCAGGAATATCATTGTTTAATAACTGATGTTCTGTTGGTCTATCATTCATTTCTAAATCAAAAGAATCATTTGGAGACTGTTGGTGATTTAAAGCAGAACCATCGTTGTGTAAGTCATACAGAGTTGAAGATGGAGAGTGAGAACCTGAACCTGAATCTAAATCATCTAAAGGAATAGACTTTCCTGACGATAATGGTACATGGCTGGACGCGAGCGATAAAGTGCCATTCAACCACTTAGAAGCAATATGTATAGTGGCTGCAAAAGTTTGAACTAAAGTTAAAATAAACAATACAGCACTCATTCTGGTGTATGAGTTTTTTGGGTACAAGTCAGGAACAGAATTAATGAATATCGAGTATGAAAATAAAGATACAATTGTCAAACCTGAGTGAACATAAAAGAGAGGCAAGTACCATTTTGAATTGAGGTTGTTCAATATTAAGACAATTGGATATAAGAATACAAAAGTGCTTATCATAGTAAAGATATGGATGTATAATTGAGTCTTGTTGCTACTATCAACTGTGAAATAGCTTGTGGTATTATAGCTTTCCCAGTATTTTCTTTCAGCAGGAGACAAGACTGTCTCTAAGATTGGCATCCCATGCATATGTTTGACTTCGTGAGCTACGGGTGTTACGGTTGCCATATCGATATCAGAAGTTAGGGTATTGGACATTTCTTCATCATCATGTGACATATCCATATCCATAGCATTAGCCACGGAAGCCCCGGTTAACAGTAAACCAAGTAACAAGTTTCTTGAATACAATTTCATTGCTGATAATCTTTATTTCCAGTTTATACGATAAATAAATCTAACTTCGGAGAGTTTGAGTAGCTTAAATTTAGTTGAGTTTTTTTAGTACTAACAAAATCTTTAGAGACGTGAGTCGGCTTAAAAAAAATTATAGTATCGGTACCAAGCAAAATTTTATTAATAGATTGACAAAGCAGTCTGGAGCTCTGTAGATGGTCTGATTAAATCTAAGAGTACTGGTGAAGGGATTGACTCACAGAGTACTGTTTTGCTCTATATGAATGCTCTAATTTTCTGTTTCTTTCACCCGATATGAAGAAAAGCCAGAAAAACAAAAGACTGCAAGCGCTTTGATTAAAAAATAAAAAATTGTTCACTTTGCTTAGAAGTTCGATCTCGTAAGTAAGACTCAAAACACTAGAATTGAAAAGAGTAAAACCAAGTCTTCAAAGACCCAAGCTATCACATCACAGCTTTAAACAAAGCGTAAGTGGAAATGACTATTATTTATACCATCATTAATTATATACATGATTTTTTTTTTTTGATTAATAAGGTACATATAGCCAAAAGGGTAATTCCGAACAGCCCGTGAGGCAATTTGAAAATCAAATATACAGCCACCATTTTTTACGCTTTTTTTCTCGTGATTTGACGGAAAAGTATCTTTAAATTATTGCGTATCCAATGGTCTTAACCGTATCGACATATCATAAGTGTACAAGAAATTGTTGCTTAAAATACTGTTGACCGAATACCGTTAAAAAACCGCTCACGCCAGAAATAGGGTATAGGCAGAATTAAATCCGCTTCACGCACATGAAAGGCCGCAGAAGGTTCTGCTCTAATGCGTCTGCAATTTTGCATTGCGGGCAGCTGGCGTGGTGTCGCGGTGGGGGTCTCTCTGCGATCGTTAAGTCACTGGACAGATCTACATTCAATGTGTCTACACATATACAGGTAGACATTTATGACGTAAATATGTCCAGATAAGTCTTCATTAGTGAGCCGGCAAGCAAACTTGCTCAGATGTAGTTATTCATCACGAAATGTACATATGCGTAAGAACTGTTATTCAAGTAATAGTGGAAGTCATCGGTAGAACGAGCACACGCTAAGAAAAGTAGTAAAAATGTTGTGGAGAAAACCTAGAGAATTTCTGTTAAAGCCAAGATAAAAATCACAAAGACTAAACAACTTTATCTTTGTGAGGGATTGTATAGAGGGTTTAGATATATGCTGATTAAAATAAACTATACGTATTGACTTATGTGACACTATCCCAGTTTACATAAACAGTATTTTTGAATAAATCATATGCTGATTGAAAACAATTATTTCTATTTTGCGAGATATCAGGTATGTTAAGCACATTACATCAGATAGACTGCTATGGTGGCTCTTATCTCATTTCATAAATTCTAGTTATCATTCGATTTCTTTTATATCACCAGATCTACTCACAGGCCAGTCGAAGGACATAATTTCTCAGTTCGAGGCGATACAATCTTCTTCAGATTCGACTCAATTGCTAAATTGTCAAAACGGGAATGTCTTTCGTTGCTGTATGGCCTGGTAATAATTGTCACTTTGCTGCGGAACCTTTCTGGCACTCTTCTGACATACTTAAAGTATATTCCTGAATGACTGGTGAAGCACACAGCAGAGATGCCGGTAGAAAAGACCACAGCTGAAGCCTATGGCCGACCCGACATAAACAAACCGCACGCGTAAAGTTAACGCCCCGCTGCCTCAAGCCTATTCACGCCACTCCGCAGTTGCAGAAAAGCGAAGGCTGTGGAATCAGATGGAAGAAGCCTCACACGCCCTGCGGCTGCAGATAGATTATTACGTTAGTACAGCTCGTTTTTTCCAATCGATTAAATAGCGAGTCCAGGGTAACCGTGACCATATGGCATTTTTGCTTCCATTTATTGTCGTCCTAAGAATCGTGTAGACTGTTTCACTGTGGAGCATCTACATGAACAAATACATTCCAAAGCACAACAATTATCTCCATAGTCACTTGATTAGTGAAGAGTGGCATACTGCTATTCCAATAGTTAAAGGAAAATTTACTTTTTTTTATCACAACTTAAAAGTATTAAATCAATATAAATAATTCTTTTAAAAACTTAATCTTTGAAAAATAAGTAATTATTTTTTACAACTTTTTTTTTGTAATAACAAATATTTGCCTTGATTCAGTTAGTTCAAACCATTGTTGAGACGAAGACTTTGCATGCTTGACCAATTCATTGCTACTTGATTCAATTGAGTTTTCACAGTTGACGTTATGATTTTAAGGCGAAGATGTAATGATAAAGTAGCGGCGATTTGGCGACGGCGACGCGACAGATCAAAAAAGAGTTACTAAAACCAAGGTGCGTCTACTATAACAAATATTAATCAACTTGATTTCTTTCATTTAAATATGTTACCTAGATTTAAAATGACAAAGTAATGGAACAAGACAACTTAATTGGGAAATAGATATCGAATAATTGGTTTTATTGCTTGGTGACAAAAAAAAGTAACCTCCACTTTCAAGAATGTTTGAGGATTCAAATGCAAAAGAGGATTTCCCTAATGAAAGGAAATCTCTCAATTCAGCAACCTATGCTGACCATAACAAGATAACTGTTTCTGGTATGAATTGACAAATGTTAGAATACTATCTTATACAGCAGACGTATAATAGGAGAACAACAAAAACTAATTATTAACGACCAATCAGAAGAAAATTTAATACAAAATCAATCTTTCAACTCACCTCCAATACCTCATTCATCGTTCACTGAAAGAACAGCCCAACAATTCAGTGGATTTAGGACTCCTTTTATAAATACTAGCCGTTTTAATCATCTAGACAAACTGGGTGATGTTTTTGGGATTAAAAACTTTGTTGATGATGAAAATGATCTTTTAGCAGAACAAAGAATCTTTGAATCAAATTATTATGTTGATTTATACCCTGCTTATAACCAAGGTGGTGACATCCCTATAAGTCAACATAAAATTGAAAAAATCTTTATTAGACTATCTGATATGTTTGGTTTTCAAAAGGATAATGCAAAAAATATGTTTGATTACCTGATGAAACTATTGGATTCAAGAGCTTCTAGATTTGGGCCTGGAGGAGCTTTGCGAAGTTTACATGCAGACTATATTGGAGGTATGAATGCAAATTATAAGAAATGGTATTTTGCTGTAGAAATGGATATCGATGATTCATTATGGTCTACTGTTATTGATCCAAATGATCCGACTAAAATGAATACATCTAAGGCTGATTTTAAAAAATTAAGAAGAGAATTATCTTTACAAGAATCTCAAGAAAATTGGTCTAGAGTTATGAAATCTTTTGTTGCAGAAGATTGTATCATTCAATTAACTTTATATCTATTAATCTGGGGCGAGGCAAATAACGTAAGATTTATGCCCGAATGTATCTGCTTTATATTCAAATGCTGCACCGATTTGTTCTATTCCTTAGATTTAACCAAGGAGATCCAAAATATTATTCCAAGTTTTTTAGATCATGCCATCACTCCTATTTACAAATATTACAGGGATCAATCATATGAACTAATTGACAATAAATGGATTCATAAAGACAGGGATCACGCTAAGGTCATTGGATATGATGATATAAACCAACTATTTTGGTACAGAAAGTCATTGGAGAGATTGGTGTTGAAAGATACAAAAGAAAAATTAGTTGACATTCCAAATTTTGAAAGATTTCTATACTTAAATCAAGTTGACTGGTCTAAAGCTTTCATCAAAACTTATTATGAGAAAAGATCATGGCTCCATATTTTGATTAACTTCAATAGAATATGGATTCTTCATGCAGGTTCGTTTTGGTATTATACCTGTTTTAACGCTAAAATGATCTATACCTATGATTATAAACAGCAGATCAATAACAAACCGTCATATACTTCAACTTTATCCGCGTTATCAATAGGTGGCGCAATAGTCTGTTTAATCAACTTATTATGTTTAATCTTGGAATTGTCATTTGTACCAAGGAAGTACCCAGGTGCGAATCCAGTGTTTTTTAGATTTATATTCATGTTGTGTTTATTTTTACTCAATGCTCTTCCATCAGTTTACATCTTTGGGTTTGCAACCACATCTAATGAGGATGAAGTCCCAACTTTAGTACTTAGTATTATTCAATTTGCTTTTTCATTAGGTACTTTTGTTTATTTATCGATAACACCATTGTACTCAATTGTCGGAGGTGCCTCTTTCGGGAAGTCTGATAGGAAATATTTAGCTTCAAAATTCTTTACTAACTCATTTTATCAATTGACCGGACTCAATCTATTATGTTCATATGCTTTATGGGGAGGTGTCATACTTTGCAAATCTGTCGAATCGTACTTTTTTTTGACAGTTAGTTTGAAAGATTCAATCAGAGAATTATATTTGATGAAAATAAATAGATGCGCCGGTGAGTATTATTTTGGCTCAGTTTTATGTGAAAACCAAGCACTATTTGTACTGGGCATGCTTTTGATCACAAATGGTATATTATTCTTGTTAGATACTTATCTATGGTACGTGATTTGGAATACTGTGTTTTCCGTTTGTAGATCTTTTTATTTTGGTGTTTCTATTTGGACTCCATGGAGAAATATGTTTATTCGGCTGCCCAAAAGAATTCTGGGGAAAGTAATTTCTCAAAATGACAATATGAATAACAATTCAAACCTGAATTTCAAAAAAAAAATTGTTTCTCAAGTGTGGAATTCAATAATCATTTCAATGTATCGTGAACATTTGATTTCTTTGGAGAATTTACAACAGTTGATTTATCAACAGATAATAAACGAAGACAGTAGCCTGGAAAGTGAAGAGAGCAAAACTATTTTGATTGAACCAAATTTTTTCATGAATCAGGAAGATGGCTCTGTTGGCGAATTATTATTAGATTCTAAATCAGAAGCTTCAAGAAGATTAACATTTTTTGCTCAATCATTGTCAACCCCCATTCCAGCGCCTTGTTCAATAAGTGCTATGCCGTCATTTTCAGTCTTGATTCCACATTTTGCAGAGAAGATCACACTGTCATTGAAAGAAATAATCAGAAAAGAAGATGAGTACTCAAATATTACTTTATTAGAATATTTGAAACTACTGCACCCTGTTGAATGGGCCAATTTCGTCAAAGATACAAAATTATTGGCAGACGAGGAGGAAAATGGAGAACTTAGTAGGGCTTCACCCACTTATACCGCTTCGACAAATAGTAAACCTGATGACTTACCTTATTATCAAGTTGGATTCAAAGCCGCTACTCCTGAATATGTCTTAAGGACAAGATTATGGGCCTCTCTGAGATCTCAAACTTTGTACAGAACCATTTCAGGATTTATGAATTATTCAAGAGCCTTGAAGCTATTGTATGACGTGGAAAATCAGACTGGATTTATTGACGATGATAGAAAATTAGATGAAGCAAATCAGTTGGTTTCAAGGAAATTCAGATTGGTCGTTTCCTTGCAGCGCTTGAAATATTTTACTACAGAACAAGAGGAGAACTACGAATTTTTACTAAGAACTTATCCAGAGTTACAAGTTGCATACCTTGATTTTGCAAAGGATGAAAACTCGAATGAATTGATTTACTATTCTTGCTTGGTGGATGGTAACTGTGATATTATGAGCAATGGCAAAAGAAAACCAAAATATAAAATTAGGCTTTCAGGTAATCCTATTCTTGGTGATGGTAAGAGTGATAACCAAAATCACTCTCTGATTTTTACGAGAGGTGAATATCTTCAATTGATAGACGCTAATCAAGACAACTATCTTGAAGAATGTATTAAAATAAGAAATATCTTATCTGAATTTGAAGAAGATGGGGAATCAATTTTGGTTAATCCTTACGGTGGTACCGAGTCGAGTTGTACTGACCAGATAGATGATCTGGCAAAAGACACTACTTCAAAAGACAAAAAGTTCATTAAAAAAGGTTCGAACATAAACTCAGTTAATGAGAGCGGTGACTATTTTTTACAACCTTCAAGAAATGAGCACAATAATTCCCTTGAGAATCCAGTTGCTATTATTGGTACTAGAGAATACATTTTTTCCGAAAATGTAGGTGTATTGGGTGACGTAGCCGCTGGTAAAGAACAAACTTTTGGCACTTTATTTGCACGTACATTAGCTCAAATCGGGGGCAAGTTACATTACGGTCACCCAGATTTTTTGAATGTTGTCTTCATGTCAACAAGAGGTGGTATTTCTAAGTCTCAAAAAGGCTTGCATTTGAACGAAGATATTTATGCAGGTATGAATGCAATTTTACGTGGTGGCCGGATAAAACATTGTGAATATATTCAATGTGGTAAAGGTCGTGATTTGGGCTTTAATTCAATTTTGAATTTCACAACTAAGATTGGTGCAGGTATGGGTGAACAAATACTATCAAGAGAATACTTTTACCTTGGTACTCAACTGCCATTTGATAGATTTCTGTCATTTTTCTATGCTCATCCTGGTTTTCACTTGAATAACTTTTTTATTCTGTTGTCAATAAAGTTGTGCATCATCTTTTGCGTTAATTTGGCTGTTTTAACCAATGATTCAATTATTTGCGAATATGATAAAAATAGGCCGATTACTGACAGCCATCAGCCAGCGGGATGTAACAATTTGATTCCTGTTATAAATTGGATTCAAAGATGCATTTTTTCAATTTTTATTGTTTTTTTGCTGTCATTGTTGCCGTTAAGTATCCAAGAGTTGATGGAAAGAGGCATTTTGAAATGTGTCACGAGGATACTGAAACATTTTGTGTCATTTTCGCCTTTTTTTGAGATATTTGTCTGCAGAATATATTCTCAATCTTTATCTAGTAATCTATCAATTGGAGGTGCCAAGTATATCACCACAGGAAGAAACATCACTACTGTTAGAAGTTCATTCACCTTTCTTTATTCAAGATTTGCGAATGAAAGTATTTATTTTGCCTCTATATCGTTTCTCATTGTTCTGTATTCTAGTTTGGTTATGTGGAAGCTTTCATTACTATATTTTTGGTTTGTTGTAATTTCCTTGTCTTTATCACCATTCATTTTTAATCCTAACCAATTCCAGTTTGAAGAGTTTTTCGTTGATTACAAATTTTTCTGGAGATGGCTTTTATTAAGCAGCTCGAAGTTTAAGACAGATTCTTGGATTAGCCAAATAAGAAATGTCAGAATGCAATTAACTGGCTCGAAAAGAAAGAAGCTGAAGAAAGATGATACGGAAGGTGAGGTTGAGTTGATGATTGACTATAATAAACCATCATTTTTTGGTACAGTTGTGACGCAGGTTATTTCCAGGTTGATTATAACTTTGATGGTTTTAATGGCTTATTTTTTTGCTAATTCTCAGAACGAGCCATCCACTGTTTCAAGCGCATCTAGAGATTTTAGTCATGATAACGCAGCAAATTCCACCTTGAGGATCTTAGTGGTATCTGTTGGCCCCATAATTATCAATGCAAGCTTGTTAATTGCATTTTTACCAGTTTCGATATTCTTAGGTCCATTGTTAACCTACTTCGTTCCAAGTTTCCCATCACTCATTAGATTTGTGGTCCTTTTTCTTGGTGTACTGAATCATATTTTCTTCTTTCAGTTTCTGTGGTTTGCTCAAAATTGGAAATTCTCTACAACTGTTTTGGGATTTTGTTGTTCGCTGTTAATCCAAGGATTGGTTTTCAAAATTTTAACGATTTTGCTGCTGAGTAGAGAGTTTAAGCAGGATAAATCCAATAAATCTTGGTGGTCAGGCAAATGGTTTACCGCTGGGTTAGGATGGTATATTTTTACACAACCGTCGAGAGAATTCATTTGCAAGATCATTGAGGTCAGTGCTTTTGCCGCTGATTATATTTTGAGTCACTTGCTATTATTAATTCAATTTCCCATTCTATTTGTTCCCTACATTAGCGTTATTCATTCAACATTGCTTCTATGGGTCAGGCCACAATTTAAGATTTCCAGACCAGTTTTTGCCCCTTCAAAAAGAAGAAAAACAAAATTAACAGTATATGCCTTCTTCTCTGTGTTTGTTTTGAATGTTGCTATTTTATCAGCTTTAATTGTTGGTCCTATGGTCATTTGCAATATGATGGATGTTGATATTGAGCAATATTTACCAGACTTGATACTTGATTTACTACAGCTTATCGAAATGCCCAGTTCAAGAAAAGGTCTCAAAAACTATGTTGCCCCAAAGACTCATGCCTAATTCTTTGCTTAAGAGTAGTTTTTTTCGTTTTTTTTTATTTTGTGGTTAGATTGATATCGATAGTATCTAATAGATATATATACTTGGCGTTATTTTATACAGATTTTTAAACTATAATTATACAGGCTGCAACTGCTTTGTACTTAAAACTTGTTAGTTCCATATGGAATTGAGGTTTATGTTAAACCTCTCTTCAAACAGAGAAAACATCCTCTTAATTTTTGAGTCTGGACAAAACATGGATACGACTGAAAATCTTGGAAGGATTGGAAACTGCTTCAAAACATCTTTTACATTTTCATCGTTTTCAGTCGTTCTTTCAAATTCTGCTTCACTGAGATACCATATCACAGCATCGACGTAATACTCTAAGAAATCGGCATCTATACCATTTAACTTGAAAACCTTCTGAAAGTAATCCGATTTAATGGTAAGAGCATTTAAATAATTCTCCTTCCTTTCGATACCTTTCAACTTATTCAAACTGCCCAAGAAGAAGGATGTAGGCCTGTCTGGAAATTCGTTGTAAGATTGTTTGGGTGATTTTTCTTCTACTTGGGGCCTAGTAATACTCTTTTTGGTTGAAGGCTCAATTTTAGGAAGTTGTACACACTCTATCTCACTTAGCTGCTCTTCTAGTGTTTGTTCGAATTTCTTCTGAGAATCCGCATTGTTTATTGGAAGAAACTCTTTAGGAAGAACTTCAACCGTTTCAATCTTCAATTCCCTTATCCCTTCTGTTTCCTTGGTACAGGTTTTAGCGTCCTCAGTTTTCGATTTTGGACTGTTGTTTATCTTTTGTAATTCGTTCTTAGCAGATTGATTGCTTGGATCATTTTCAAGTAATGCTTCAAATGTTGCCTTTGCTTGATCATAATTGTGAAGTCCTGTCAATGCCAAACCTTTTCTAAATTGTAACTTTATATGCACAGATTTTGATGGATTTAAACTCAATCCTGATTCACAATCTTTGAGGGCTCTACTGAAATCTCCCAATTTTATAAATGCAAATGCTCTGTTTGAATACAGTATAGGATTCTCTGGCTCAAACTTGATCGCATCTCTATATAGTTTAGCTGCCTTTTTGTACTCCCTGGCGGCAAAGGCTTCATTCCCTTTTTCTTTCAAAGACATTCCATCGGGGATAATCATGTATATTTAGTAGAGTGGATCTTGTTGGTTTCACAAGCTACTTGAAAATAATTTACCTTTGTATAGAAAAGTGTCTTTACGGGATTCAAAATGCGGCATGAAATATTTTAATATAGCTTAGCGAGGCTAACGGCTGAACATGATTTTTCATCAGCGTAACATCAAGGTTCACAAATCATTTAAACACCGAGTCATGGATAAGGGAGTATATATGCATCTGCCAGAGGATGAAAGTGGAAGTGAGACCTCTTGATATTGATTTTTGTTTCTTGTAGAAGAAAATGTCAAATGAGCCGGAACAGTTGATAGAGGAGATGGAAGCTATTGATGCAATTTATCCAGATTACCTCAATAAGCTCGCTCCATTGATATACAAGTTCAAAGTACCCCAGCATGAGCATGTTACGGTACAAATGTCATTTCCAGTGAGTTATCCAGAAGAGAAGCCCCATATCCTAGACGTGATCTCAGACAGAGAGGAGTACAATGATGAGTATCTTGTTGATCTATTCCAAGAAGTTTTAGATTCAATCTTTAACCCCGGAAATGTGTGCATTTTCGATCTTTTTACAGAACTAGATGCTGTGTTATATGCAGGTAATGAGGAATTAGAAGAAGGAAATGAAGATGATCATTGGATTGTAGAGGATAATCACGCATCTTTGTTGGCGGAAGACATCCAAGAAGATAGTACGAAACAAACTGACGACATAGACGAACTAACAAAGGAGTTAGCAGAAGCGAAAATAGAGCATCAGAACTACAGTGATTACGTGTATGATGAGGCAAAAGAAAAAGCTAAAGCTAAGTCATCCAAGAAAGCATATTCTGACAAAAATGAAGTTAGTGCCGTAAGTCCATTGGATGGATGGATAATATCAGATCCTATTACCGATAGGAAATCTACGTTTGTTGCATTCACGAGAAAGGTAACCAGCGTAGATGAAGCATATTATTACTTAGATCTTTTGAAAACTGATAAAAAGGTGTCTAGAGCTTCTCATAATATGACGGCATGGAGAATAAAAGATCCACAGACCAGTGCTCAGTATCAAGATTGTGACGATGACGGTGAGACAGCGGCAGGTGGGAGACTACTACATTTACTCAGTATAATGGATGTGTGGGATGTGATGGTAGTAGTTTCAAGATGGTTTGGTGGTGTGCATATCGGGCCTGATAGATTCAAACACATTAATGCTACTGCTAGAGACGCTGTTGTAAAAGGTGGCTTTGTTACTGAAACTTCCAAAAAAGTAAATAGCAAAAGGAAAAAATAAGTTTTGCTACTTGTATATAATGCTTGCTATAGGATCAATTTATAATATACACATATGTAAAAGTGTTTTAACACATAATAGATATCCATTGGAGACTTAGTAATTCTTTTAGTTTTAGTGTTTCTTGCTCTTTTTTTTAGAAGAAAAAGATTCATTCGACTCCTTGCTCATGGGTCTCTTCTTTTGATTTCTGTTTGCTGCCCATAACTCTATCAGACTTCCCGCTTGCTTTTTTCCGCTATCATTATCCCTGAGACTTTTGATGTCTTCACCATCACTGTCATCACTACTTTCTTGGTATGTAATGCCGTTTTCATTATCGCTGTATGTTTTCTTTTTATTGTTTGTATGCTCAGACGTCTCTTCAGAGGTTTCAGCTTTTTCTACAGAGTAACCAAACTTTCTCCTTCCAACAAGTTGAGGTTCTTCACTAGACTCACTGTGTACTGGCTGACTGCTATCCGTATGTGTATACAAAGAAGAAGTAACATCTGAATAACTTATCTTCTTTATCTTCTGTTTGTGGTTTTTCAAGTTGTTTATCACTTGTTTGGCTGATGATAGTGACCACTCACTCGCATCTCGGAGTTTCTTCAACTCTTCTTCTTTATCTTTCTCTTTTTTTATTTTATCTGCATCTTTCATGAACTTTATAGTAATTGCTGGTTAGTATAGCTGATACTAAGACCCTTTCAACATCAAATCAACTTAGTAAGTAACTAAAATACATACTTTCATGCTCAATACACGGCTGGAAAGTCCATTTTTGCCTGACATAATTATACCACTCTACGATAGTAAGCTATTTATCAATCTGGAGCAGTGCTAGCTATTCAAATTACCCACAGAAACTTGGTGTTAACAAAAACAACTCTATCTATCATGTTGATACTATCTCCATATCCTAATCACCATGTAAAAATATTTGCGGGAGGCTCGAGGAGTTGCCAGAATTGAATAAATTTTTTTTTCTAATATAAAATTTTTTTTAGAGCCACCTTAAAAGAGACAAGGCCTATAGTAGTAATCAATAGTTAGATCAACAGAAGTGTACTAAATTGACAAGATAACGACATGAGATCAGACTTCAAGTTTTCGAATTTGCTGGGAACTGTTTACAGACAGGGAAATCTTGTTTTCACTGAGAACGGGACCACTGTATTATCGCCTGTCGGTAACAGAGTCTCAGTATTTGATTTGATAAATAATAAATCTTTCACATTGAGTTATGAACATAGAAAAGATATTGTTTGTATAGCGTTGAATAAGCAAGAAACATTATTACTAAGTGTGGATGAAGATGGGCGTGCCATTCTTTGTAACTTCAAAGCAAGGACCGTTTTACATCATTTCAACTTCAAAGAAAAAGTATTTGATTTGCAGTTTTCACCAGACGGGCAATACTTTGCCTTAGCTGCCGGTAGATTTATACAGGTATGGAAGACTCCAAGTATGAACGAAGATAGACAATTTGCCCCTTTTGTGCGTCACAGAATATACGCAGGCCACTACAGTGATATAACCTCGATATCCTGGTCAGGAGATTCAAGATTTATTTTAAGTTCAAGTAAAGATATGACAGCTAAAATTTTTTCATTGAATAGTGAAGATAAGGAAGTCAAGATGACTTTAGCGGGTCACAGAGACTATGTTGTGAAAGCCTTTTTTGATAAAAATCAAGAAGTGATATATACTGTCAGCAAAGATGGTGCCCTTTTCAGGTGGGAATACACAGAAAGACCAAGTAATAATGATAATGATAATGAAGATGAAGATGAAGATGATGAAGACAACGAGGAAGAAAAACCAATGAGTTGGAGAATAATAGCTAAGAATTTTTTCTTTGCTGATGCAAAGTTGAAATGTGCATCTTACCATGCAAATAATAATACGTTAATTGTCGGTTTCAGTAATGGTGAATTCAGAATTTATGAATTACCAGGCTTTACTATGTTACAACAGTTGTCAATGGGACAAAATGCAGTGAATACCATATCAATAAATTCCACTGGAGAATGGATTGTTTTTGGTTCAAAAAAATTAGGACAGTTATTAGTATACGAATGGCAAAGTGAGTCGTATATTTTGAAACAGCAAGGTCATTTTGACTCAATGAACGCTTTGGCCTATTCCCCAGATGGTGCAAGAATTGTTACAGCTTCAGATGATGGTAAAATCAAAATTTGGGATGTTGTTTCAGGGTTTTGTCTTGCAACATTTGAAGAACATAGTTCTTCCGTTACTCAAGTGGTTTTTGCTAAAAGAGGACAAGTGATGTTCTCATCATCACTAGATGGTACAATCAGAGCATGGGATTTGATAAGATTCAGAAATTTCAGGGTTTTCACAGCAACTGAAAGATTACAATTTAGTTGCCTTGCAGTAGATCCAAGTGGCGAGATTGTATGTGGTGGTTCTTTAGACGATTTCAAGATTCATGTTTGGTCGGTGCAAACTTCTCAACTTTTAGATCAGCTAACAGGCCATGAAGGTCCCATTTCTCGTTTAAGTTTTGGTACTGAGAGTAATAGTAAAGCTTTGTTAGCGAGTGCCTCATGGGATAAGACGATCAGAGTTTGGGATATTTTTGGAAGAACTCAAACCAGTGAACCTTTCAACGTTGAAACCGAATGTGTTTCACTAGCTATAAGACATGACTCCAAAGAGGTTGCAGCTTCTACATTAGACGGACAAATTTTAATATGGGACGTTGAAAATGGTAAACAGACGCTCCAAATTGATGGTAAGCGTGATATTATCAAAGGTAGGTATCTGGAAGACAAATTTACATCTGCCAATTCAACCAGAGGAAAATACTTTTCTACTATTGCATACAGTTTTGATGGTTTATCTCTATTAGCCGGTGGTAATAACAATTCAATTTGTCTCTATGATTTGCCCAACGAAGTTCTTTTGAGAAGATTTACTGTTTCTCAGAATATGAAGCTGAATGGTACTTTGCAATTTTTGAATTCCAAAAAGATTACAGATGCTGGTACAAATGCGGATCTAATAGATGACGATGGAGAACTATCTGATTTAGAAGATCGTCAACGAGGTGATAGTATCTTACCAGGGTCTCACAAAGGAGATATCTCAGCCAGATCTAACAGAGCAGAGATCAGAGTGACAGACTTAGAATTTTCTCCTACATCCAATGCCTTTGCCGTTGCATCAACTGAGGGTTTGTTAATTTACAGCATAGACGAAGAACTAATTTTTGATCCATTCGATTTGGATATTGATATTACTCCCGAAACGACATTAGAAGTATTAAATGAAAAAGATTACTTGACCAGTTTGATCATGGCTTTCAGATTGAATGAGAATTATTTGATTCACAAGATATACGAAAGCATTAAGCTGGAAGACGTTCCCCTAGTCGTAAGAGATTTGCCAATGGTTTACATTGAAAAATTGATGCGCTTTATTGGTGAAATTGCTAACGAAACACCACATCATATTGAGTTCAATCTTGTTTGGATCAACGAGATCTTAACCAAACATGGAAAATACATCACTAGAAACAAGTATTTGTTCAACAATTCTATCAGGCTGATTCAAAAGTTTTTGAATAGAATTGCCAAAGACATCACAAAAGCTGGTTTCAAGAACTTATACTTGCAAACTTTCTTGCTAGTAAAGCCCCAGAAGCAATTGGAAGATGATGATAGTGTCGTGATTGAAGATATTGCCGAAGATCCAGAACAGAGTGAAGAAAGTGAAGAAAATGAAGATGGAGAGGAGGAAGAAGAAAACGATGACGTCAGCGGCTCAGATGATGAAGAGAACGGGGGATGGTTTGGCCCTGGCGACCAGAAACCAAAGGGGAGAGACAACTTTGGGTCAGAGAACGATGAAGACAGCGACGTTGACATCGAGATGGAGTAAGCCGTTCCGCTGCCTGTTTGTAGATATAGATACAGAGATATATATGCATATATATACGTGCAAAGAAAAGAAAAGTAACAATAATCAAACATTTTTGTCTTACTCTCGAGTTATAAAAAAAGGAGCTGCTGCATATCGGCAAAATGAAGCAAAAAAAATCACTTGTTGGGCGAGGAGACAGATGTCTAATTTTGGCTTCTCAGTTGGCACTTATTTGGGCTGTCTTTTAGTACACTAAAAATCTCCTGTTATTCAGGCCTTGAAAGGTAGTAAGTATATTTAACAGGTATATTTTGAACACAGACATATATTGAATATAGGCCTATCGCCACGCCATATAATGAGTAGAGAGAGATGCCTTGCCATACTAACGGAGTCTTCGTCTTTGTTAGAGACGAACATTCCTGACAAAGAGAAAGAGGCAGACGAGTATAATACATTATTAGAAAGGTACAAAGAATGTCTTTCCAACTTGAGTGTTATAGTCAACCTTACTACAGATAAAGTTGATGAGAGTGAGAGAATTATTCTATGCTCTTCATACTCCATTTGGACAAAGTCTTTTGACTCTATATCATGCCAGCTAGATTTTTTAACCACTTATATAGAGAAAGAGGATATTGAAACTGGTTGGCAAACCACCAAGTTATTCACCGACGAAATATCAATTTATAGAATTAGACTGACAAGAGGAATTATTATCTTGTGTAGAAATTTGACGTTTGGAATTCAAAAGATTCTGAAAGGGGATGAGGAAGAAATTAAAGAGTATTATATCGCTAGGGGTATTAGAATTAATGAAATTTATGAGATTAATCACTTGATTAGATTATTATATGGCAGTCATGATAAGTGTTTCTCAAGGATAAGTTTGGCTTATATTGAACTGATATCATGTGCTGAAGTGTACCATTATAGTGAAAGTGCTGAACATGGGAAATTATCAGATGAAGAGTTTTTATCTATTAAAGATTATTATATTAAGAGTATTATATCGTCATATGAATGTTTGGCCAATATAACCAATTTGGAAACTTTTTATGTGACCGAAAAGAGAGAAGAGCAGCATTATGATTTTGATTTCAACAATTTAGACGAAATTCGTACACCTCCTATTCGTGTTCCTGTTCAAGTTCCTTTACAATTGAACGATGATCAATTTAAGATTGGGAAATTTTCATTTGTAAAATTAAAAGGAGCCAAAGAGTATGATTCCAAAAAGATTGAAATCATTCAAAGTAATACAAGCTTACTGATACCATTTTTACATTATTGTAAGAATTTAGCCAAGACTGCAAGAAAAATGAAAAGCAAACAATATGAGGAACTAGACAGACTAATTGATTCATTACACTTTTTTTATTCCGTGACACAAAATCTTTTTGAAGATATAAACAATGTCGAGCCTGAGATTCAATCTATCTTATTTGAAATTGTCGTCAATACGGCAACCAACGAGTCTTTTGTAACTGCAGCAAAAAGGATCATACAGTTTGGAGATGATGATAATAATTGCAATGAGTTATATCAATTTAGAGGCTATGGTTGTGTCGCCAGTATATTGAAGTCAATCCAGTTGCTTATTTCATATAATTATAACGATTTTTTGGGTAACAAAGAAAATTTGATGTTTGTTACAATCGAATTGATTGAAGTGTTTGAAGAAATTAGTGTTCGTTTAACTAGTCTAATCGAAAAATCTAACGATAAATTTGACGAGAAGGATATGAAAAAATTAGACTCATTTTACAACATGATGCTGATAGCATTGGATTGTATCTCTAATTTAATTCAATTTAATTACGCAAGGGAGATGATGAATAGCTACAAAATATTACAAAAGGTTTTGGATTTCCTCAAAGTGCTGGAAACGGCCACAATAAAGAGTAAACTTAAAGATGGTAGTACTGTGATCTCAGAAGAAAAAGCTCAACTAATTGATCATGACTCATCCAAGAAGCAGCTTCCTCATTTGAAATCGATCATAATTGAAATAATTACAGGTTTGGTTTATGAGAACTTTGATAATCAAGAATTGGTAAGAGAAAAACAATGTATTGAAATCATACTGAATAACTGCAATTTGGACAATAACGAACCATTTATTAAAGAGAGGTGTATTTTATGCATCAAATACTTATTAGCGGACAATGCGAAGAATCAAGAGTTCATTAGCCAGTTAGAGGCAAAGAGAATTAATCTTGATCAAGAGAATGAGGAAGTGCTGGAGAAGGCTGGTTACGAAGTTGATATAGTTGATGGTAAAGTTAAGCTTAAGAGAAGCAGTAAGGTTCAAGAGCTAGAGAATCAATATAAGCAAACTTAGGTATGCAATGTCATAAATAGATCCGTTTACATATATTTGTAAGATTAAATTAACTTAAAGTATTCGTTTATTTTTTATATGCACCAACTTGTCCTTAAAAAACCTAAAACCCCGTCTTCACCAATTGAGCCCTGCGCGGCTCGAATAAATTTTTTTGATATTAAAAAAATCTTTTGATTTTGATATACAGATATATTATGTATATATACAGATGAAACATTTTTGCTTTTATTAGTCTCCTTTTCCAGAGTAACTATACGACTTTTCATAGCCAACGATTAAACAAAGATGGCTAATTTACAGGGTAAGAAAAGAAAAGGCAATTCAGGGGGTCGTGTTGTTGACGTCTCCAATGTAATTAACACTGGTACTTCAAAGTTGAAAAAGAAGATACGAGACATTAAGAGACTTTTAACAAAAGACAAGCTGCCAAGTGACGTTAGAATCAACAATGAGAGAGCTTTAAAGCTTTTGGAAAATGAATTAGCAGAGGCTCAATTAAATCTAAAAGCAAAGAAGATTGGACAACGTTATAGTAAAGTGAAGTATTTTGAAAAAACAAAAGCTATGAGAAAGTACAGACAAGCTATGAAAGAACTGAAAACCATTGAACAAGAAGATCCAGAAAACAAGAAAGACATTAAAAAGTTAAAGAAGAAGTTGAACCATTGTGAGATTGACCTACTGTATATTTATAATTACCCAAAATTGGAGAAGTACATTTCATTATACGCTTCAAGTCAGTTGGAAGATGAAGAGAATTCTAAAAAGTTAACAGAAAAAGACAAGAAAGGTATTCAAAAAACGGAAGAAAGAAGACGTGAGATCAAGAAGGAAATTCAGGAGAAACTAGCTAATGGTACATTAGAAATAAGCATAGAGGATATACTTAGTGGAGATAGAAGTAAGAGCAGCATCAAGTTGTCTACTGGTAAGGCTGTCGACGAAGCTGAAGTCAAGGGAGACGATAATAAAGCTGAAGAAAACGCTGATGATTTCTTTGAGTAAACCATTAGCATTTGCTTGATATGTATAATTTAACAATACGTAAACACACATAATAATAGAGAATTAAAAAGACACAGACATTTAGATATTTAGGTGAAAGAGAAAGAAATTAAGTGAATATCAATAAGGCTGTATTTGTTCCTCTTTTATTTCCTTCCTCTTAATCTTGTAACAACACACGCTTTTTCTTCTTTGAAACATACGTGACTGTATATCAACGAAACAAGAACCTGACATTGTCTAGAGTAGTTAGCACAAAAAACGAAACAAAAAGTTATGTTCTTAAACTACACAAACTCAAATACAAACACAGCAATTAGTGCTACTGATTTAGTCAAGCTAACCAGCCATTAAGAGAACATCAGCCACGCTGCATATATAGAAATATATATATTTATGGCACGCATTATGTGAGCAGAGTAGCCCGGGCCGCGCCACAGACACACTTTCTTTTTTTCTTTTTTGACGGATCAAATTTGAATCAGCGAACAACCATCAACGGGGAAGTTTGGGTGGCATGGGCTCTATTTTTGAACAAGTCGGCTGTTTATCCTTGCTGGTATTCATTAATTTTAACAAGGTTACATGGCACAATACATCTATTAAACAAGTCTGGATTACGCCCACAATATTGCGTTCCTTATAGATTCACTCAGACCCCCCATAATTACTTTTATTCCATCTCTTACATTGATTGCTTACAGCCATTCCCTTTTGTGTGTCATAGCCTCATCCGCAAAGTTAATCAATCAAACTTACCTCATATCTTAATCCCTCCGTCCACAGATTGTTTATAATCAGATCTCGATATTTTTAGCATGGATTTAAGAGTAGGTAGAAAATACAGAATTGGCAGGAAGATTGGTTCTGGTTCCTTTGGTGATATCTACCTGGGTACAAACATCATTTCCGGTGAAGAAGTTGCCATTAAATTAGAAAATGTTAGAGCAAAACATCCTCAACTAGAATATGAAGCAAAAGTTTATAAAGCTTTATGTGGTGGTGTTGGTATACCATTCGTTAGATGGTTTGGTACCGAGTGTGATTACAATGCCATGGTCATTGATTTGTTAGGTCCCTCACTTGAAGATTTATTTAATTATTGTAACAGAAGATTCTCATACAAGACAGTTTTATTATTAGCCGATCAGTTATTATGTAGAATTGAGTTTATTCATGCAAGATGCTTCATTCATAGAGATATTAAGCCGGATAATTTTCTTATGGGTATTGGTAAAAAAGGATCTCAAGTTAATGTTATTGATTTTGGTTTAGCTAAAAAGTATAGAGATCCAAGATCACATTTACATATACCTTACAGAGAGAATAAAAACTTGACAGGTACTGCAAGATATGCATCAATTAATACTCATCTTGGAATTGAGCAGTCTAGAAGAGACGATTTAGAAAGTTTAGGTTATGTTTTAATTTACTTCTGTAAAGGTTCGTTACCATGGCAAGGTTTAAAAGCCGCTACTAAAAGGCAAAAGTATGATCGTATTTTAGAGAAGAAAATGGCCACACCAGCCGAAGTATTAGCCAGGGGTTTACCAACTGAATTCATTCATTATTTAAATTATGTGAGATCTTTAAGATTTGACGATAAACCAGATTATATTTATCTTAGAAGATTATTCAGAGATTTATTCGTTAGAGAAAATTATTCATATGATTGTGTTTTTGACTGGACTGTGTTCAAGTATAAATTACATCAGCAAAACCAACAACAACAGCAACAACAACAGCAACAACAGCAAGCCCAAATACAAGGTCAAACTACAGGTCAAGTACAAGTTCAGCAAATACAAGGTCAAGGACAAATCCCAGCATCAGGTCAAGCCCAAGCTCAAGCACAAGCACAAGATAAACAAGAAGAATCGAATAACGCTAATCAAATCAACGCAGTTGATGAAGGTGAAATCGCCAAGCAACTTCAGCAACAGCAACCAACACAGCATCATCCACACCAAATTTATCAACAACGACAAGAATTTTTACAAAGACCAGATAATACTAATAATAATAATAATCCATCTACAACAGCAACTAATATCAATAACAACGTAGCTAGTGCCACTAATAACAATCCATCAACTAATGTTAAACCATTGTTACAACAACAACAGGCGCAACAAGCGCAACAAGTTCCTTCTACTGAACCAAACCAATTTCATAGTTTTAGACCCCATCAAATTCAACCGTTAAATAGTCAACAGCAGCAATCATCAGCATCCCCTCAAATCAACCCAAATGTTGATAGTCAGGTTAATAAGGTTGCTCAAACAGGTGGTCCTTGGTTATAAGTTATACGATAAGTTATACAATTAAACTATTTTTATCATATTTGTTATGACTATTTTATTTTTTTTACTATTATTATTGTATATCCGTTTCATTATTATTACCGTACACAATTAACATGGTTGATATTGTTATTTTATTTAACTGATATCTTGTTATGTGGTTTTTATCTCTATAACTTTCTTCTCTTGATTGATTGGTTGTTTCTTTTTTTCTTCTTTATATTTTTCATTCATATATAATTTTATTTAAAGAATATCTAATAATAAATTAGTTAATCAAACTAATTAGTTAAATCAATAATCCAAGTCTACAACTTGTTTAATCAATTGGAACGCTATACTTTGTTCCATTGGTAATTTCAATTGTTTTGTTGGATGTTCTAGTTTTTCAGTTTGAGTAATTTGTTTAATTTCTTCAATATCAAACCATTGACAATCTTGTAATTCATTATCATGCTTTAAATAAATTTTTTCATTTTCACCATTAAAATCTACTATTCCAAAACAACCAATCATTAAATTTGTAGGAAAAGGCCAAGGTTGAGATTTTAAGATTTTAACATCATTTGATTTAACACCTGTTTCTTCCCAAATTTCACGAATAGTAGCTTCTTCAATAGTTTCACCTGGTTCCATAAAACCTGCTATACAACTATACATTGGTTTTGATCCCGGTGGAAGGTTTTTAGCATGTCTTTTATTAAAACCCAATAATATTTTAGATTTATCACTTGATACAACGCCAACTATAATGACTGGATCAGTACGTGGGAAACAAACATTATTCACAGTTGAATTCTTAGTTATACATTTTGATTCTTTATCTGAAGTACAAAGTAATCTCGTACCAGCATCCACAGGTATTACTTTTGAACCACAACCTGGACAAAATCTATTTTTCATTAACCAATCTAAATACGATTTAGAATAAGCAAATAAAGATGCTTCATTATTTGAAAATTTTAAGATATCTGTCATTGATAAGTTTTCAGGGATATTAATTGTTAATTCTTTGGATTTTAAATGTTCATTTATCTCAGATTGGATTTCTGGAGAATTAGTAATATCAACTGCAAAGTATGGTATACCTTTATATTCATTAAATTGGAAATTTTTATTGGATTCAATTATTTCTTTTCCAGAAAAATTTTGAAATTCGAAATCTTTTGATAAAGAATTATTTGAAGCCAAGAAGCTATCACTTGAACCAAATTCATCTAATCCTAAAAATACAACTGTTAAATCATTTCTTAAAGATTCGTGTTGCTCATGATTTTTCGTGGCCCATGATTCTAATTTAGCTTTAAGTGCGTCAGAAGAATTGATAAGCTCGGATATGACTAAGCTGACTTTCCCTGATTTATCTTGATAAGTCAATGGATTAACCGCAGTAGTTAGCTCATTTTGCTTATAGAAAACTAGTTTAGTAGGGGATTTAGTCTCATCAGTATTGAGGATGCAAGAAGAAATGAAATCTTTATTGGATCTCAAGAAGGAAAATCTGTTCAATGAAGTAACTGTACCGAAGTAAGAATCTTTAGTCATCTTAAAGAAACGTGATACAACGGATCTGCTCATATGAATCTATAAAAAAGCTATATATACATACATATATATACGTACATAAATATGTACATTTATAGCCTAGCATGGTTTCCATGTTGAAATTTACTAGCTGATTAATACTATATAATAAACAAAAGGAAAGGATAAGGATAAGGATAGACGATCGACTCAACAATTAAATGCACGGGTGCAAACAAAAAAAGGTTTTTGTGATTCTGCAACGTCCGCGCGTGTTGTGCTGGGAAGTAGCTAGCCAGTCAAGTCAGCTAAGCTTACTAGTAGTAGTAGTTGATTGTTAGTTTGTTTGTTAGTTATCACTGTTGAAATTTCTCTTGGTGGGTTTTGTGAACTATACCGCCAGAGAGGCAGCACTAGCCTCTGACACTAGAGATAACCAGCACCGTATACAGAAGGCGGCACCACCCCATACTAAATAACAGCCCCAGAGCGGCCACTCTCTCCCTCCCTCTCTCTCTTCCTTCCCGGTGCCGCCGCTTTCTGCCCCTGAAGCGCTCGCTCCTTCGCTCGCCTTTTTTTGTGTTTTCTTTTGTTTTTACCCCACAGAAAGAAGCCAAAAAAGCCAAAAAAACGAAAAAATCACGTCAAACGGCGAGGCTCCCACCAGATCCACAGCGCGAGAGGAATTTTCCACGAGTGAGTGAGTGACTTTGACTTGACGGGTGATTCCCGACTATGAAAAAGTGTATTTCTCCAACATTTATTTATTTATTATACATTTGTCTATTTATCACGGCACTTCTTGTTTCTTTATTATTGAAACCTCTTGCTGTTATATCGCTGTTGCTGTGAATACCGCTACTGTTCTGATACCTGATAACATAACTTCACCTGCCGTGCTGGCTCAAACTTTGCAACATGAAAATCAACAGCCTCTTATCCACCCTCAAGTCAAAATATGTCGACTTCGCAAACTTAGCTAAATCTCCTTTCCAGAGCAACAATAGCACCAGGACAACCAGGACCAATGGTACTAGTACTACTAGTAGTACTACGCATAATAGCAGCTATTTTTCCTCCTCTGATACTACCATCAACCAATATTTAGACTATTCACGTCTTAATATAGATCCTGCTTTTTGTTCTTCAAATCACCATTACCTTCATGAAAATCTAGAATCTTTAACATGTATCGACAATGATATATTTAAAATAGAACTTGTATTAATTGATAAACTTGTTTTAATTAATAAAAATATTAATAAAAAAAATGAAATAACTGATGTTGAGAATATCAGTATGGAAGATAAGGATATGAATACCATACCAATTAGAGGATACCTTCGTATTATTTTCAAAAAACAAAATATAGACATAATAGATATCGATATTAATTTATTAGGTATTAATAAATTAAATTACTTTGATAACCTAAATTTTGATAATAATGCAACTCAAGAGAATAAATTATTTAAAGAGATTATATTTCTCAATGACTTAATTAATTTTAAAAATTATAAACCTGATTTAAATCAAGTTTATAATTTACCTTTCCAATTTTTGATAAATTCAAATTTACCACAATCTACCATACATGAATTTATTGGTGCTATTAATTATAAAGTAGAAATAAACATTAGTTTGAAAATGTTTAATGAAACAATAAGCAAATCATTTAAAATGTTTAATGATTTTAAAGTCATTTATTGTTTACCACCAACTTCAAAATCTTTACCTAATGATATCATTGCTATAGGTAATTGGAGAAATATATTATACTATCAATTCATTATAAATTCTAAAAATTTAACTATAAATCAAAATTTTAATTGTTCAATTAAACTATTACCAATTTTAAAGGAAAAATTTAAAGTTCATTGTATTAAAGTCACTTTAATTCAAACTATAGTTTACAATCAATCATATGAAGATGATAAAGTTAAATTTTTTACAATAACTGAAAAGATTCCTTTAAAACATCAACTGCTGCCAAAAAATAATAATAATAATAACAACAATTATTTATCAACCAATTTCCAAGTAAAATTAGTTGATAATTTCAATTTGATGAATAAAAATTTTAGATTATATCCAACAACAGATAATAATTATATGCATATTAGTCATAAATTGAAATTAGGTGTTATATTAGAAGAAATTAATGGCTCATCATCATCTAATAATTCCGATTCATTTTTTGATGAATATGAAGATGATGATGATGAGATTGCTACAGAGACATTAACAAATATTATGGCTTCTAATTCAACTTCAATAGCAAATACCATGAATCCCGAATTATACCCTAAAGATTCTAAAAATTTAACAAATGATCAATTAATTAATAAATGGATTATAGAAAATTCTAAAATGTTAAAGGAAAAATCAAGGTATATAAATAAGAAAATAGAACTTGCTGTTTGTTCTAATGTAAATTTATTGCATCATTTAAGTATATTAGGAAATGAGCCTCCTCCTTCATTCAAATCTATTCAATCTCCTAATATAATTAATAATGATTCAACATCCACCATTACACCTTCAAATTCAAATTCAATTTCCACGTCTACATTACCATTAGCATTAGCACCAACTACTACTTCATCTTCATTTTCAATCCCAATGAAATTGAATGAAAAAATAGATCATTCATTATCATCTATTAATTCTCAAAATTCTTCAATTTTCACAAATTTAATGTCTGATTTAAGCGTTATATCTTCTTTTGATCAATTTGATGAAGAGTTTAATAAAAGAGATGAATTGAATTTACCCCCTTATGAGATCAATGATGACGAATTACCGACTTATAATGTAAATAACTAATAAGTAGTACACAAATTACAAAAAAAAAAAAATAATGACTATTTACAGGGTCTAGATTTAACATACATAAACTACACAATTGCTATTTACTTTTAAAATCAAAGCTGTAACCACGAATCAAGATATACATTAGTACCACCTTCTTGTAAATCAGCAACAACTCTATAATTATCATTAATATTATAAATTTCATTATCCTGTGGTTGTAAAATATCTATTCCTTCAATTTTAGCTCCTCCTGCTTCTAATATACTTTGAAATGTAGCTTTATAATAATTTGCATTAAATTTTTCTAATTTTTCTTCATAAACCAATACATCACATAATGACTTAACATCTCCTAAACTTAATTCTACATTTGTTATATTTGATTGAATTATAAAATTGGAAATTTCATTTAAAGTTGGTGAATGCAAATTTAAATAATTTGTATCATAACTTAATTGTTTTAAACCATTTGGATACCCATCTTTATTAAATGCCTTTGGAAAAGTTTTAGAAGCGACAAATCTCCAAATCACTATCAATAATGAATCTATAAAATCAGTATCTAATTCTGTCCCATTAAACCATGGACCACCAGTGACTTCAATGGAAGGTGTTAAACCATATAACATATATATTTTCCTTTGTGGGAATTTCACTGATTTAATAGATTTTACATAAGATTGACATTCTAAAGATTTAAGACATTTAGCTATCACTTGTTGATGTAATCCAGTCTTAGCTTTAATTGTCTTTGTCCAAATTCCCTCCCTTCCTGATGCTTCAATGTATGAATAAATCATGGATTCTTCTTCTGACATTTGCATGATCTTAGCTGCCTCTATTTCAGAAACAGCTTGAAACATCAGTGGCTTATCCTTTGCCTCTAAAAGTTTGATTAATGAATTATCTACTAGCACCTGTAATAATGCCATTAATTGTGGTTCATCAGCAATACCTGATATTTCTTCAATCTCTTTTTGTGTGTATGAAATTTTACCTTGATTTAACATCTCCTGATGTATTTTCTTTGCGGCATCGCCTACGATCTGTGTTTGAGTTTGTGTTTGTGCCGACGACATATTGTGTTTAATATGACTATATTGTTTGAGTATTCTGACTTGTAACTTCTACTCTATCCCTTTCTAAGCAACTGACTGATCTAACTATCAAATTATACACATGTTAACATTTACATACGAAATTTTTTTTGTTAATCAATGCTAGTAGGAAGTAAAAAAAACCAAAACACCAGTACACCATTCTGATTATATATTTTTGTATGTACACAAAAGATTTTTATTACTGGAGGAAAGAAGACTACATACAAGTATTGGGGTGTCTGTGTATTGTATATCATATATGTATGTGTGCTTATACCCCAGGTTGCAGTTTGATTAGTATTATTTGGAACAGCAATGTCTGCGAAGCAGCGAACGAAGAAGAAGATTTCACTGTCTTTCAATCCAGGTGAAGAGGAACTGGATGGGATAGAGATCGAACCCCAGGTGAATGTGAACAAGTTCGATGGAAATAGAGCTTTGTCAGATGGTGTAGTAGAAGAATCTGATGGGATGAGTAACTCGTTTAGCAAGAAACCAGTATTCAAGTCTAGGAAAAAAGCTGGTGGCCAAGTGACTAAGCATAATGTGGTGAATGAAGATAGTCGAGCTGAAACTAAAGAGGAAACAGAAGAAGAAGAAAAAGGCGATGACGAAGATGAGTCAAAGGGGGGTTTAGATTCTATACGGCGGTTCAAGCTTCAAAGAAAAGGAAGGATTGCGAAAAAAGCACAAAAGGTAGAAACTGAGGTAGACGATACTGCAAATAGGACAAATAAAAGCAATATTAACAGAGAGGGGTACCTTTTAGACAACTACGCTGAGTCTATGGAGGTAGATAGTAATGAAAAAGAACTAGAGGATAACAATGAACAAGAGCAAGAAACACCTGTTGTGCCACAAAGTGTTGAAAACCAGTCAAGTCATGGAGAAGAGAGAGAAGAAGAAGAAGATAATGAGTTAGAAGTTAAGGAAACGCTTCCTCGAGTATTAGACTCTTACAGTATTAAAGAATTGAAGGACAGGCGACTCAGAAATCAAAATGTGGACGAATTTGAGAAGTTAAAGATTCAAAATTCTTTAGAAGATCAAGACGATGAATTTTACCGCACTAGGCGTGTACAATTTTCAAATCAAGATCAAAATGGAGAAGATGAAGATCATGATATGAATATGGAGATTGATATTGAACGAGATGAGTTTTTGAATGATGGTAGATTTGCCGTTGATGAAAAAGAGGATAAGTTACAAAGATTAATGAAAAAAAACGAGATTGAAGAGGCTATATATAATTTAGAGATTGAAAAGGGAGAAGTAGATGACGAAGGAGTAGAAATAGATGAAATAAAAGAAGTAAAGGAAGCAGAAGCAGAAGCAAAAGAAGAAGAAGGAGAGGACTACAAAAGACATAATTTGCAATGGAAAGTGAAGTCATTGGAAGAACAATTGAATGGATTTAAAGATCATTTAAAAGTACTAAAGGGAGTCAACACCAAAAATCAAAACATGATAGAGAAATTAACCAAAGAATCCAACAGTTTCCAAGACGCAATGAATTCAATGCTAAATGACATGCAATCGCTCATTTAACCTGTTTATTTATCAATATATGAATACATTTAAGTATATATATATATATATATATATATATATATATATTTAATATGTATAATAAAATAGTTAATTAATACAACAAATCACACCGCCACACTTCTTCCACCGCCCAACAGCCAATGCCACACCCGCCCCATAACCGCCATAACACTTGCCACACATCCAGATCTTTCTTTCTTTTTGTTCTACTACTGCACTGCTGCTGCCCGGATCTTATCTCTCCAACTAGCTGACTTCTGACAGACACCCATACTCATACACCTAGACACACACACACACTCATGTATATATACATACACAGACACACATATACATATATATACCTCTGTATACACATACATATACAAATATACAAGTAACATATATACACTGTGCACCAGCCACACCACCACTAATTATATACGATAACACCCTGCTCGCCTCTCTCTCTCTGCCCTTTTCCTATGCGTTATCTTTCCTCTCTTTTCTCATATCCCTTTCAAAACCAAATCCAAAATTCAAAATCCAAAATCGTCGTACTACCACTATTGTCTCTAATCACTCAATATTTGCTTCTTGTGTCCTCTTTATCTCTTATCTGCTCTTATCTCTGCTATTATCTCTTCACATATATCTATATATAGATATATAGATATTGATATCTCCTTTTATTATCACATATCTCGTATATTGCTATACTCATACCCACCCCCACAGTACCTATCGATCGATATCTATCCCTCAATTTAGGCTACTCCTTATCTGAGCCTCTTTCAACTTTTTTGCTTACTTATTGATCTTCAATTGAACACAGAAAGTTCATCTTAGATATAATACTCATTCCAAAATCTCTATACACATATATCAGATCATAAGAAACAACACTTAGTCAGTAATCAATTAATCAAAGGAAATACAAAAACAATATACCCTCCCTTCATTCTTCGATCTCCAACAACTACACTGATTCTTTACTGCATATATTCAACAACTAATTTTGCATTTCCAATACATCATACAATACTCCATATAAATCAGATAGAGAATTATGCTGCAGAATTCTTCTCCTATTGCTGCTGTAGCTGATTTGGAAACCCCAAACAGTAATACCCATAGCAACAGCACTAGCAATAATGAAGATAATAATAGCCCTAGAATTCAAAATATAGATCCTATATCAAATACAACAAAAAATAATCATATAAATAATGGCTTAAGACCATTCAAATCAGGATCAAAAAGAGCGAATAGCGTTTCTTCTGATATAGATAGAGAAAGATTTAGATCTAGATTAAATTCAAATGCAAATCTATTCTTTAAATCAAATAGTATTGAAAATAACACAGCAAAGACAAATAATAATAATAATAATAATAATAATAATAATAATAATAATAATAATAATAATAATAATAGCAATAATAAATCAAGGATAATAAAATCAAATGATTCTAAAATAGACTCATTGTGCGATTCATGGTTTGAACCACATTCATCTTATTTTAATTCTCATAAATCTTTACCTTCTTTACCTTTCTGTAAATTCATTTCATCTGATGAATTGTGTTTATTTTTAACAAGACATTATTCCAAAGAGTTACCTGAAGTGGAAACAATGTTTCCTTGGTTACACGGTATTCACAAAGATAATATAGCTCAAATTAGATTCATGGCAAACACTGTCGCTCATAATAGTAATAACAACAACAATAATAATAACAACAATAATGAAAATGGTTTAAATACCGAAATGATACCCTCAAATTTTAAATTTGATCCCCCTTTATCAACTAGAAATTTAATGGTAATAAGATCAAGTAATTTAAATGGAGATATCTCATCTTCTCATCAAAATATGATTGTGGAAACTTCAGGTCTTATTAAAGGTACAGTATCAATTGAAGATGTATTAGTGCCTCTACCGAACATCTCACAATTAAGAAGGTATATTATATCTGCATTAGATGACGAAATTTTGGAATTAATACCGTTTGATTTAATCATAAAAGATTGTTTTAATGTTAAAGTTTTACCAATTTTTAAAGATATGGATCCACAAATTGGAGTCTCTTTAAGAAACTTTCATATTCAGGTTTCCAAACTTAGTACTATTTCTGATTTTTTAGTTTACTGTTTCAATAAAGATCATAAACATTCAGTGCATAATAAATGGTATAATGATGATTCTATAAATAAAGAAGAAGGAGAAGAAGAAGAAGAAGAAGATAATGATGAGGTCCAAACTAATAATCAAAATAATAACAATAATGATGATGATTCAGCAGAGAAAAATTGTAAATGTGCTTCCACTGCAAGATTATTATTTATTGCTCAATTTATTTATGCTAAAAACAATTCTGAAGTTTTTGATAAACACTGGCAAGATAATTATCAAAACCTATCTTGTAAGAAAAAAAACTTATACAACACATATATTGTGGATAATGTGGAATTGGATAAAATAGAGAATTCAAATTTACTTTCAATAACAACATTAGATACAGATTGTTCAGTTAAAAATTTTGGAGAATTATGCTCTGAATATGATTTAAAAGTTTTTAATAATTGGGATTCAAATTATTTATACAGAGAAAAGTTAGAAATTGCTAAAATGTCAACCGCCACTCATGTTTTAAGAAATGTATGGATTGGAAATACAACGGATTTTGAATGCTTACAAATACAATCAAATCAAATGAATAGCAATATTGATTTACTATCATCCAAATCTACACAAAACTCATTTCAACAAAATGATAGTGATTCTAATAATAATAGACAACGTGTCCCTTTATATTGTGATTCAAAAAATACTATTGTGACTTTAACTAAAGATGATTTCACTATTGAACCAGATAAACCCAATAAGAAAGGTAATAATTTTGATGATAAGTTAATTACATTTCCTAAAGCTAAATGGAGATTATTTATTCATTGTGTTGACGGATCATGTTTCCCATCTTTGAATGATTTAAAACAATTATTTGAAGCTGATATTGATACTTTAGATCAAGTTTATTTTGAGTTTCCACCTTCTGGATCTTTAGGTATTGGTGATTTATTAGAAGATGATTTATTATCTCTAATTAATCTTTGTAAACTATTATATTACAAATGTTCATCCGATTTCCCAGCTTTAATTTATTGTTCTGATGGTTATACAGAATCTTCATTATTGGCTTTAAGTTTCTTAATTTATTCTCAAAGTTTAACCATTGATGAAGCAATTATCAAATTACATTGTGAATACAATAGACCTTTTTTCATTTTTAAAACTGATTATATTCTTTTACAAAAATTGCAACCTTTATTACAACGTTATTCTCCATTAAATGAATTATCAAATAAAGAATTGATGATTGAACCAGTTCATAGTTTTATTTTGAAATCAATCTTGTTTTCTACGTCAAATAAACAATTAAACAATTTGGATTTACAAATGGATTCGGTCATTAAGACATCAACGGGTAATCACATCATTCAATTACGTGGCACCTCAAGTATTAGTGGTACAAACAACAACACCAATAATAATAATAGTATCAATAGGAATACCAATGCCGTCAATGTTAGTAAAGGAAATAGCAAATCGTCGACAAATTATAATTTAGAAGATGATTTTTCTTCTGAGACGGACTCAGATTCAATTACCTCGTCAATTGAGGAAGAACAAAAACTTGATTGCATAAATGATACTGAAGAAGCTGACACTACATTAAAAGAACCTGTTGATACTGAAGGTTGTTGTGAAAGTGTATTTGGTTCATTGCCTTCTAGAATTTTAGCTGGGTTATACTTGGGTAGTCTTTCGCATGCTTCTAGTTTAAGATTATTAAACAAGTTAGGTATTACTTCATTAGTTTCAGTTGGTGAGAATATTCCATGGTTAAATTTTTTGAATTATGAAACTTCTATAACTGAATCTGGTTGTGAAATTTTAAAAATTTTACCTGGTCAAAAGGATATAGATGGCGTTCCATGTCATGTACAAGAAGTTATGAAGATTAGCAATATTAATGACGATGGTATTGGTACATTAACTACCACCATTAATGATGCCTTGAATTTTATTGACAAGTGGTATAACTTAGATGGCAAAGTATTAGTTCATTGCCAAGTTGGTGTTTCAAGATCAGCCACTGTCTGTATTGCTGAAGTTATGAAAAGGTTAAATATAAGCTTACCTCGAGCTTATCTTTTTGTCAGAGTTAGAAGACTTAATGTTATCATCCAACCTAATTTGAAATTAATGTATGAGCTTTTCAAATGGGAAGAGTCATTTGTTAAATCTAAATGGAAAAGTTTAAAAATTAACGATTCCTCAAATAATTCCATTTCAATTGGTGGGATTGGTGGAAATACTGTAGGTAATACAAGAAGTAATAGTTTGTCATCTGATACAAGTAATTCCACTAGTGTTTCTTCTTTGTTTTCAGAAAAGGCATCATCATCTGTTATTTCATATAGTTTCAGCTCTTCATTAACTTCATTTAATGGTAAGATGAACATGAATCCCGGGTTTAAAGAAAGGATGTCTGTCAATAATATGAATTACACCACAGCAAATCCAATTGCAGAGGAAGAAGATGATGTTGACGATGATGATGATGTATTTATTGAAGATGAAATTGATCAATTTGGTTCTTCTGCAAACACTGCAGCGTCTAATAATTTAAGAAGTAGTAGTTCATCAAGTAGTACTTCAACTTTGAAAAGACCAAGTTTTAAGAATTCTTTTATGTCAACTTCCTTTTCTTCATCTTCAGAGAACCCGGTATCTTCATTCATACCTCCTACAAGTACTTCATTTGAAAATTCCTTTTCATCGAAATTGAGAAGGCCATTAATAGATGCTAGTCATAATGGTCTAATAATGAGTGGTGTTAGCCCCAAAACATCAGTGGATTTAGGTTCCTCTGCTAGTTCTGACCAGATACCAATCTATAGCAATTCCCCCATGTTTTTAAGAGAGGTTGATTGGTTTATTTTATGCCGTGAGATCTACAACTTGAATAAAGCTTATATTAAACCGGTATATTGATCTTACTTTTTATGTCCATTAGATTTTTATTTTATTTTATTTTATTTCATTTCTTTCTACTTTTTTTTATTCTATTTTATTTTACTTTACTTTATGCTACTGATTTTTTTTTACGATTTGGGAAATTGATAATCAACGGGTTATAAATTACAAGTAGCTGCTGGTTTATGCTACTTACTGTCTTTAATTTTAACGATGGTATACACATGGTTATGTGTATGTATGTGTGTGTGTCTTTTTTTTTTGTTATTATCTTTATCAATACGTTTTTCTTGTCGTGATTGTGCCTGGTTGTTTTCTGTTTTACTTTGCTTTATTTTTTTATATTACTTATCGATTTATATTTCTTACTTTTTTTTGTTATCTTTAGTCTTATTTTATTTCTTTGCGTCCGATTTTCCTTTCGCTTACCGTTACATATATATATACATATACTGTTAATTTAAAGCATATACTTATGTTCAATAATTACTCCAAAGTAGCGTATTTCTTCAAATGATCTGGGATATGTTGGTAAAGTTCTTTAGATTCCAACCAACTCTTGGAAAAGATTCTATCAGAATATTTATGAGCTGAATCAGCTAATAATGTCACTACATTTGAACCTTCAGGTAACTCCTTGGCTACTTTAACAGCAGCAACAACATTCAAAGCACCAGTACCTCCAATATATATACCTTCTTCATCTAATAATTGATATAACATAGCAATTGATTCAGAATCTTCAATTCTTAATGCATAATCACATAATTCAATATCTGCTGCAACATTACTGGTGATTCTACCTTGACCAATACCTTCAGTAAATGAACCACCTGATCTTTCTAAGGACTTACCACCTGACGAGACATATGAATAAACACAAGATCCTGGTGGGTCTGCAATTACAGAAACCACTTTACCTCCACTTTTCTCTTTTAAAAATCTTGTGGTACCTGACCATGTACCACCAGTACCTGTTGAACAAGTAAAAGCATCAACTTTACCATTTAATTGTTCCCAAATCTCAGGACCTGTAGTTTCAATATGCGCTTGTCTATTGTCTAAATTATCAAATTGATTAGTCCATACTGCATTATCTAAGCTTTCTGCATGTCTCTTTGCCTTATGATTGAAATTTTCTGGATTATCAAAAGGCACCACTGGAACAGGATAAACTTCACATCCTAATAATTTTAAAGTTTGAATCTTTGAAGGAGCTTGTGTATTTGGCATATAAATTACACATTTGTAACCTTTGGCTCTACAAATATGAGCTAAACCAATACCGGTATTACCTGCAGTACCTTCAACTACTGTACCTCCAGCTTTAATTAGACCTTTTTGTTCAGCTTTTTCAATAAAATACAAAGCAGCCCTATCTTTAACAGATCCACCAGGGTTCATCCATTCTGCTTTAGCCCAGATGTTACGGCCAATTTTGGAACTCAATGAGTTCAATTTAAGTAATGGCGTATTACCCACAGCACCGGGTATACCTGAATCTGAAGTAAGGGGTTTGAAATTCTTAGTCATTTGTCTGATAGCTGAAGTAGTAAAGAATCTCTTACTCATTGTCGCCCTGCTTGTCTACGCCAAAGTGGATCCACAGTTACCAGAGAAGATAAAGGCAGTGATATATTTTATATATTCATCAAGCTTTCAAATATATTATTTAGTTACACATCTTTTGATTCAATTTGTATGATAAATAGCCAAACCCATACAAATCACTAAAAGAGAATTCGAAAATTCACGTGACGAGAGACAAAAAAGACTAACACTGCCGACAACAACACTTTTTCAATGTTGTAAAGTATTTAAAGCTTTAAACACCCGTGCACTGAGACGCCCTTCTCTTATTCTCTCTGAATCTCTCCAGTTTATAGTGGCGATAACAATAAATAAACATGTATCTTTGGTTTAACATGTTAAAGGCAAAATTAACGTATATTGCGGCAATAGGGACCAGTTCTTGTATTCAATCGTACAGCAGGAAGAATAGGAGATATAATTGATTTCTGTTTGCTTTAGATTAACTGCTGTTGTTACAATTTTTTTTATTTCTTTTATTTTTGGTTTTTTGCATTAAGAAAAGTATAGATTTTCTTTCTTTAAAATAGATCAAGCATAATGTCTACTGTCAATGGTAAGTACAAAGATTTTAAAGATTTCAATACCAAATCGAGTAAATACTAACTAATTTTTTTTTTTTTTTTGTTGGTGTGCAGTTGTTATTAAAAACTCGGGTAAATCATATCCTTTAGAAGTTGATTTATCTGAACCAGGCGAGACATTCAAACTACAGATTTATTCAGTTACTGAAGTTCCACCTGACAAGCAAAAAGTTATGCTAAAAGGAGGTTTATTGAAAGATGATTCTGATTTAACTAAGTTTCAGATCAAGGAAGGTCAGACTATTTTAGTTTTGGGTACACCAGAAAGCAAAAAAATTGATGTTAATACAAGTACTGCTGTTAATTTCGTTGAAGATAATCCAAATGGAGGGAAAACAGTTGCATCCAACGAGCCCCTAGGTTTAGTGAATTTAGGTAATACATGTTATTTGAATTCATCATTACAGTCTTTGATTAAGATCAAAGAAATTCAAGACGTATTGAAGAAATATGAAAGAGGTAGCGAGACAGGTTTAGATAATCAATTTATTTTCAATTTGAAATCTGTTTTTGCAAGATTAGAAGAAGAAAAAAGCAAAGGAGAAGCTATAACTCCTTTGAATTTAATAACTACATTAAGGTTATTGAATCCACAATTTGCTGAAAGGGATCAGGGATTTTATAAGCAACAAGATGCAGAGGAGGCTTTTTCTGAAGTTTTGAATAGACTTATTAGAAAGTTTCCTGAATTAGAATCTTTGTTCAAGATCACTTTCAAGACTGAAACTAAATGTCTTGAAGCAAGCGAAGGGGAAGAAGATAGTGTAGTTGGGTATGAAGAAGCCAATAAATTAAGTTGTCACATCACAAGTACTACTAATTTCTTGAAAAATGGATTAATTGATAGTTTAAAAGAGAAAATTGAGAAGAACAATCCAAGACTTGAAAGAAATTGTGAGTATGAAATTTCAAAAAAAATTACAAGATTACCTAAATACTTGGAAATTAATTACGTTAGATTTTTTTGGAAGAGAGATATCAGCAAGAAAGCCAAGATTTTAAGAAAAGTTCAATTTCCATTTGAATTGGATGTTGCTGATTTATTGGATGATAGTATTAAAGTAGAAAGATCTAAATTAAGAGATAATTTTTACAAAATTGAGAAATCTAATGAAGAAGAACAAAGAAATTTCAAGAAACAAAAATTAATTGAAGGAGTTTCAAATGAATATGAAAAATCATTAAAAGAAAAAGAATTATTAAAAACACTAAGTAACAAATATCAAGAAACCATGAATGACGAAGAAAAAGAATTAGCTTTAAAAGGTGAAAACCCTTCCTCATTATATGAGTTAGTATCAGTTGTTGCTCACCAAGGCTCTTCAGCTGATTCAGGTCATTATCAATGTTTTAATAAAGATTTAAACGATTTAAGTGGTTCAACATGGTACAAATTCAACGATGATAAGGTAAGTGTAGTATCAAGAGAAAAAATTGAATCATTAGCCGGTGGTGGTGAAAGTGATTCAGCTTTGATCTTGATTTACAAAGCTGTTGGATTAGAATAGAGTCAATGATTTGATTTAAATCACCTCAAAACAGAAGAAGAAAAAAAATAGATACTATAGTATATTTTTATATTTGGATTTTCATGCTTCAATTTATATATATGTACACATATATGTGAGTTATATTCATAAGTAAGTAAGTAAGTAAGTTAGTTACTTTAAATATTTTTTGATAATTTTTTGAAATTATCAAATTCAGTCCAGCAATCTAATACTTTTCCTTTATTTTTCAATAAGCACGCATTTAAGGCCTTTTCAGCTGATACGATTTCAGGTGATTTTGAATTTGCACTGTTTAATTGAGAGTTTAAATCTATTAAACTTTTATTTATCTTATCTAATTTCTCATTTAATTTAGCTACGGATAAAGCATCAGTGGTTGATTTATCTTTACCGGAAGAGGAAGGTTCTGCAGCTAATGCCTTTTGGAAAGATTCTAATTGTTGGGATTCCAATTTCTTTAAGGATTTATTAACTTCTTTTTCAATGTAAATCTTAGAGAATTGTTGTCTTGTGTAATTTGTCTCTGATTGTGAATCTAATTGTTGAATTAATGAAGATGAAAAATCAATTGGTGTACTTGGGTAAAAAGTCTTCACTTTATCTGCAGACATTTTTGCTTGGTATATATGTTGATTTGGGTGCGATGCAAGGCGAATGTTATATCGGATTATTATTCTTATATATCCTAGACTATATATAGTTGATTAACTTGAGTAGATATTGTTTAATTCGAGTTATTTTCATTTGTTGATGAGAGGTTGAAAGAATCAATTAGCGGTGTATGGTGTACGTAAAATAACTATTAGCGAGTACTTTTCTTTTCAATGTAGTAAAACAAGATGAATTACTAGAACATCATAATAATGTTTTTTTTTTAAAAGAAAGCAGACACACACATAGTAGTAAGTAGGTCATAAATGTGTGATGATGATAATGATTATTATGTATCTATGTAATACTTGACATAAAAATAAATAATTAAATATATAATGATGAAATGGAAGATATGTGAAAAAAATGAATATGAAAATGGACACTCAAACACTTGTTTTCACTTCAAAAAATCTCTTTAAGTAGAATACTTGGAATAGACAATTCAATACGACAACTAATAATTGAATAGCTGACCAGTATTTAACTCTTGAGTTGGTTGATTCAGCAGTGTTTCTATGAGTTCTTTCTCTAACTACAATATAATTTTGTTCATTTTTGACATCATATACCAATTCTAGTAATTTATTGACAGAAGTATCTAAGTTATCTGAAGAGTCATCGTTAACATCGACATAAACAACACCATGGACGTTAAATGAGACATCTTTTGTATCTATAGATGATTGTTCATTTGAGAAACAGTATTCGTATTTACCTGGTTCATTTGCTTTAACTTGGATTTCACCGTGAGAAACTTGAACCATATTTTTCAATAATAATCCAGATGGAGATTTGACCCAGAAATCAGCAAATAATTGATCACTTGCATCTTTTGATCTATCACCAATTTGGAAAGTTACAGCTAATTCATCGTTTTTTCTTAAGTTTTCAAAGAAACATTGTTTACCTCTTGGTGGTAATAAAGCAAGATGAGCCACTATTGAATTTATCAAAAAGAAGACTATGCTTAATTGTCTGAGCTGCATGATGAGACAATTGTGATATGATAAATGATATGAGATGTATTGGTGAAAAAGCTATTATTATCAATCTGAGAGATCACTATTATTATCATCATCAGTGACATAATTATCAACGCGTTGTGAACAGATCAGCTTTGGGGCCTGAAGCCCTTAGTGGCTAGTGGCACAGCTGTCGAATTGGCAGAATCTAAGACAACAATTTTACAGCAATATCACGACAATATAAACACCCGTGCCTCTGCCCGGGAACATGACAAAAGACAAGACAAAATTTTTGCGACGGCGACGGCGACGAGACTTGCTGCCTCTACCCCCACCCCCCCCCCCCTTGGCCGTAGCTGCCACGCAATTAGCTCCCACACCGCACACCCAAGGACAAATCCTCTCCGAGTCGACGGCTGGAAAACAGCTAATACAGTGGCATTCTGGGCCCCTCGCAGTGTGTATCGCTGCGCTATCTTGCCTGCTGATGCGTATTATATATGAATATATCTATGTATATATGCATGGCCACTTACACAATTACAAACAAATTTGACACTAGAAATTGCAGTGTGTACAGCTAGATCCCATCTAGACGTCTCTGACAGTAATCACATTGCTAATTGCACCATTACCATCGTCAGATAAACCGTAAATAACAATGCGATAATGATCACCTGTCATGAATCACAATGACAATGAAAAACTTACTACTCCGAAATACTGCAAAATTGCGAGTGACTTCCGGGTCGTGCTCATTCGCTTTCCTATTGTGTTATATATACATCCACTTCTCCTTCTACTATATATACTTACATATATACTACTACTTATACCATTCTCCAAAATTGTTCTTTCTATTTTGTCAATCAATTAATCAATTAATTTTCCATCTAATTAATCAATTAATCAGACAGTTAGTTAATATACAAACATATATCTATCTACATATATATAAAACCACATTATAATGTCTACCGTTACTAAAGTTCATGCCCGTTACGTTTACGATTCAAGAGGTAATCCAACTGTTGAAGTCGATTTAACCACTGATAAAGGTTTATTCAGAGCAATTGTTCCTTCTGGTGCCTCAACTGGTGTTCATGAAGCATTAGAATTAAGAGATGGTGATAAATCTTTATGGTTAGGTAAAGGTGTCTTAAAAGCCGTTGAAAATGTTAACAAGATTATTGGCCCTGCCGTTATAAAAGAAGGTGTCTCCGTTGTTGATCAATTCAAATTCGATGAATTCTTAAACTCTTTAGATGGTACTCCAAATAAGGGTAAATTAGGTGCTAACGCTATCTTAGGTGTTTCTTTAGCCGCTGCTAAAGCCGCTGCTGCTTACAAAGGTGTTCCTTTATACCAACATATCTCAGATTTATCTGAAACTAAACAACCATATGTTTTACCAGTTCCTTTCCAAAACGTCTTAAATGGTGGTTCTCATGCTGGTGGTGCTTTAGCCTTCCAAGAATTCATGATTGTTCCAACTGGTGCTGAAACCTTTTCTGAAGGTTTAAGAATGGGTTCTGAAGTTTACCATAACTTAAAATCCTTAGCTAAAAAGAAGTATGGTCAATCCGCCGGTAACGTTGGTGATGAAGGTGGTGTTGCTCCAGATATTTCTACTCCAAAGGAAGCTTTAGATTTAATTATGGATGCTATTAAGAAAGCTGGTTATGAAGGTAAGATTGGTATTGCCTTAGATGTTGCTTCATCTGAATTCTATAAAGATGGTAAATATGATATGGATTTCAAGAACCCAGATTCTGATCCATCAAAATGGTTATCTTATGAACAATTAGCTGCTTTATACGGTCAATTAATTAAAGATTATCCAATTGTTTCTATTGAAGATCCATTTGCTGAAGATGATTGGGAAGCTTGGTCTCATTTCTTCTCTACTACTGATATTCAAATTGTTGGTGATGATTTAACTGTTACTAACCCAATTAGAATTAAGAGAGCTATTGAAGATAAATGTGCTAATGCTTTATTATTAAAGGTTAACCAAATTGGTACTTTATCTGAATCTATTCAAGCCGCTAAGGATTCTTATGCTGCTGGTTGGGGTGTTATGGTTTCCCACAGATCTGGTGAAACTGAAGATACTACCATTGCCGATATTGCTGTTGGTTTAAGAACTGGTCAAATTAAGACTGGTGCTCCAGCTAGATCTGAAAGATTAGCTAAATTAAACCAAATTTTAAGAATTGAAGAAGAATTAGGTGATAAAGCTATTTACGCTGGTAAAGATTTCCACAAATCTGTTAGTATCTAATTAATTTTTTAAAGTTAATTGATTATTTATTTATTTATCCATTTATCTAACTTATTTATTTATCATAACATAATATACTATACTATAACATACACTTTTCAAATGCCTTTAATATTTAATACTTAATAAATACTCTCTATCCATGGAAGACCTAGTATTATAGTACTTAGCTGTCCCTGCGTATAGTAAGTAGCCAAGAAGAATTTCAAATACCGAGGCTGTAACACCAGTGCACCACATGTGAATTAAAGCTACACTTTTACAGGCCACTAAGAAAAGTTTTCAATTGCCGTGTCTCTTTATCTTTATATAGAAAAAAGAGTTGTGTAGTGTGATGTGCCACGTCTATATAATATCTGCCTGGACTTGCACACACGGGGATTGGTCCACTGCAAGATAGTTCATGGCACGATATGGTTAGATGTATCTGCATATATATGTATGTATCTGTATATGTATATATACACTTGATACATGGATCTTTGGAATACACATAGTACACAGGCGGCTATTTGTTCACCACAACAGTAGTTAATTGAGTAAACAGATTTATATAAAAACGAATACGTAGAAATATACCGTATAGGTGATTTTATTTGTAAGGTTCATAAATGTGTGCAGCTTTAATTAGGGGTTAGACAACTATTATTCTTTGTTTGTTTGTCTGTCTGTCTCCCTGTGATTGCCCATTTTCCCACAGCTAGGTATACATATAAACATGTATACATATATATATATACGTGTATATCAATCAATAGGTATAAATAGATCAGACAAATGGAGATAATCACTTCAGCCCAGTCAGTCAAGCCCTGTTTGCAAACACACGCAGACGCTGCGGCCACTTTTTTTCCCCTTCCCTTTTTCTCCCTTTACCAGCCAGTCTTTTCCCAGCCTGTCTCACTCGGCATTTCAAAAAAAAACCCACCTGCGCTTTTCCCTCGTTTTCAATTCCCTGAATCTCTTGGGAGGTAGCGCCGGTTGATTGAATGACAGGTAAGGTACTGACTGCATTTGTCGTTTGTAGGATTCCTATTATACTTGTTGCCACTCCTTTGTTCTTCTTCTTGTCCTCCTACCTCTCTCCGTACGCTATCTGTCACTGGCAATAAGCTGGCTATTTGTTTTTTTAACTATTGGCTTAATCCGGTCGCACCCACGCTCTCAGCGACCCTTCATTTAACTACAGTTTAGTTTAGCTGCTCGCTTGGGCATCTTTAAGCAAGAGATATACCACCACCACAAGTATAAAGAGAATCGTATTTTTTTTTCCGCTTCTTCTGTTCTTTTATGGCCATTATAGATCTTCAATATATTTGCCATTGAAACAAAAATGTCCGATAACAAGTGGAAAAAAGACGGCGATACTGCTGCGGTTGACACCTTGAAGGACTCGAACAACAAATCAACGTCTGTCGATAATGAGAAATCTTTGGTAAACGCTGAAACAGGGAAAAGACTAGTGGCTAAACGTGCTTGTCTTACATGTCGTGAAAAGAAAATCAAATGTGATGGTGAAGCTATTCAACAAATCACAAAAAGTAATGACGATAAAGATAAGACTAAAAATAAAGATAACGTTGAGGAATTCACTTTGAATTGTACTAATTGTAGGATAGCAGGAATTAAATGTTTATTTGTGCCAAGTAGAAGAGGTGGAAGAAGAAGAAAGTTCCCTTCAAACTCAACTCAAATGGATTCACAAATTCAAAGTAATTTTAATCAAATTTCAAAAATTTTACCTGATCAAACACCAATTAGAAAAGCTCCTTATAATTTTTACGATTATTACTCCGGTTTAACAAATAATTTCCATCATGGATTGAATTTTGTAAATATACCGCCTCCTCATCCTCATTTACCCCCTCATGAATTCTCCAGCTTTTCTCCGAAACCTTTACCGCCTGGTCTTCGACCAATCCATCCATTAAACGTCTCGTCAAATAGTACTGCTTCAACAAATATATCAACAACGGAAAAAAAGTCAACTTCTACACCAACAACAACCGCTACAAAATCAATTTCAAATGCGCCTATCGATTCAACTAGAGAACAAATTAAATTACCTCCTATCACAGCAAAGAAAAAATCACCTGTAACTATCACGCCTACTACTACTTCTACTACTGCCACTACTGGTACTACTACTACTACTCCCACCGCAATAACTACGAACATACCTATACATCCCCAATCCGATCAAAATAGTATTAGCAATTCCGCCAAAAAAGACGATTATTCTCAAATGGATGTAGACTCTCCTTCCTCTTCTCGTCAAAAAGATCTTCACTCCAAACTCTTGAATAACAGTTTTAGATCTCCCCAATCGCAAAGAGAAAGATCAAATTCATTTAACTCGGTGTCTTCATGCTCGTCATCTTGTTCCTCGGGCTCTTTTGGGGGAAATGACAATAGATCCAAGAAACCGCATCACGATTCAAAACATCAGCAAATAACTCCATCTACTGCTCCTCCGAAATCTCCTAGATCATCAGTTGCTTCGACTAGCTCAAAATCATATTCTCAAACTTCATCTTCATCTTCGAGGAGGTATCATGAATCCGGCCATCGTCATCACAAACACGCACACGGATATAGCCACAGTCATGGATATCGCCGTGGACATCGTCATCATAAGTATCCATTTGATGGTCCTCTTCCGTACCCTCCTCCTCCTCATCATCATCCTCATCATCATCGTTTTGGTATGGATATGATGGGCGGTTTACCACCACCTCCTCCTTCTCTTCATTCACCACCACCACCTCCTCCTCTAGGTCATTTTCTTCATGGTGGCCCACCTCCACCTCCCCCACATCATTTGGGTTCTCATCCACCTCCCTCACCTGGTATGCATCCATTTTATAGACCGGGGTTTCCACATGGACCTCCTCCATTTTTAGGTGAACCTCATCGCTTCCCTCTGAATAGTACTGGTCCAGGCAATGGTGGTGGATTCGCTCTTGGTGTTGGAGATGCAAGCTCTCAAATTCATGAATCTGATGCAGATATCAACTCTACTTCGACTCCTAGTGCTGCGCTAGATTCTTTTTCAACACCATCTCAGCAACAACCTTTGTTTGGATCTGGTTCAATTGGCTCTGGTTCATTGCCTCCTTTGAATCACCTGGGTCATAACGCCTCAAGTAAGTTAGGCAACGATGATAGAGTTTTACCATTACCCGCATCTTTACAGGCTGCTACAGCTACTACCGCATCATTATCAACTCCCACCTCCCCAAAACTGACAGACTCTTCAACTACAGGAAGAACCAATGCAGGCTCATTTTCTCAAAGTATTGCTCCAAGTGATTCCGTTTCGGTGATTCAAGCAAAACAGAATCCACCATTTAACCCAGCATCTTCATCCGTTGCTAGCAATAACTACTATAGCAATTTTTATGGTATGCATATGGATCGTCGTCATGGTCATCATTACCGTGGGGGTACCAGTGCTGTCAATAGCCAATACTCACATCCTTCTTTTCCTAATGGTCAATACTATGACTATTATGGACAAGCAAGTCCATATGGTGGTTATTATAATGGTGGCCAATCTTATATGCCTTATGGAAGCAATAACAATAGTACTACAAGTTCTGCTGGTAATATCAACAATAGTATGAATATCCATTCTGCGGTAGGAGGTAGCTCAGTTTCAAATGTTTTGAATCCTGATTCGAAATCAGCTAGCTCTATGTTTGGAATTCCAACAAACAATGAGACGTCGATATTTGCCGCTGCCCATAATGACTCGGCATCCGGTATTAATAAACAATTAAAAACCAATTTGAATGTCCATGGATTAAGCAATAATAATCCTGCCATTGAAAACGAAGATAAGCGAAGTACATTTTCTAATTCTACTATGGATTGGGTTAAGAAGCAATCCGAGCTGCAAGTCAGTCAAGAGACAGCTAGTCCCTCTTTAGAGGCAAGAAGTACCACACCTATGCCAATTAATGTTACCGAGGAAGAATTAAAGAAGTATGGTTTTCCTGATTGGAAAACGACTAATTTCTTGATTAATATTTTTTATGAATACATTCATTTATCTCACTTAGTATTACCTAATCGTGAATTATTTATTGCTGAGTTGAGTATTAGAGATGATGCATGCTTATTGAGTTGTATGTTCAGCGTTTGTACAAAATATATTTCATTGGAGAATGTATACAAAGAGTTTGAAATTGATCCTAACTTACCTCACCTGAATACTGATTACTGGCTTGAAATGACTGATAAAATGATGGAGAAGATGGACATTAATGTGTTATTAGCGGTATTTACTTTAAGCTGTTATTATGGAAATGATGATAGATTATTCAAGGCTTCATCATTGATCAAGGCATCTAATTTAACTGAAATTTACAAATATAAGGATACTCAAGAGGAATTTAATGTGGTGCTCGAGGCATACAGCAGTTTACAACTGGTTAAAAGAGAATGCATTATTAGAGCTATTTGGAACGTTTGGAAGTTTCAAATTTTTAGAAGAATTAATTTTGGTTATCCATACATTAACTTTTACAATGAGACTAAAAATACAAGCATTAAGAATAATATTTTGACTTTCCCTGAATCAATGTCATTACCAATAAGTGATTATGATTATTATTCCAACACCAGTCCAACTCTTTTGAAAGATGAAAAGGTTAAGTCGAACACTTTTACACATGGCTTGAATTACAGACAAATTTCAGAAGATTTTTTGAAACATAAAGATCAAATCAATGATGCGACTTTTTCCATTTTAATTATGAAATCAATTGATGAAATTTGCGAGGCTATTAGTGTAAATAATCATAGCTCAAAGTATGATTTATTTTCCGAGAGGCTTCAAAAGTTGAGGTTATTAGATTTGCCCATATACCAAACTCAAACTATTGACAACAAAGTTATCAAAATAGTGAATTCAAATAACGCATTATCATATTTCGTCTTGGATTTGGCTGAAATTATGTTAAACTTTTCTAGGCTGGAACCAATCTTGGTATTTTTAATTAAATCTAATCAAGTAAGTCAATTGATGCTAGTAGAGAACTTTTTTGATGAGCAAAAGACTAGGGAAAGAACGCAGTCGATAAAAAAGCTGTTTAACGATAGATCAAATACTAAAGATTTGCAAGAGTATCAGTTATGGAGAGCTTTAATTGTTTCATTACAAGCTAGTATGAATATGATTAATATTTTGAAGTTATTTAAAGAGGATTTGACTACATTGGCTCCTGTGACTTTGAGCCCAGAATATGAAGTGGAGCGTCATGACATGAGTGGTTACAGTAGTGTGATTTCCTTACCTAATTACAAGTTCAATAAGTTAACAGCTGTCAAACCAAAGTATCCTACTAGTTGGCCTCAATTGCCCTTGTTTTGTGTTGTTTGTGTAGCTCAAGCTCTTTCTATTTTAACTTCATTAGTTGTATTATCAAGATTGATCATCTTCACAAAAGATCCCAATGATGACGGTTTAATTATCGTTAATTTGAAAACAAATGAAATACTGGCTAAGTTTTCCGAATCTGAGTTACAAACTATTTGCTCATTTGATAAATCTTATTTAATTGAATATTTTAATAATAGCACTAATTTGATCAATGATATCAAGTTAGGTAACTGTTATTTGGATTCAATGGCTGATTTTTATGCTGGTGTAAAAATGGCACATTTCCAGATTGAGAAGATCATCAATCAAGTTATGAATAAATAGTATAATTCTACTGAATAGGTGTATAATTGTAATTTTATATGTGGTACAAATATGCAAACCAAATAAAACGAAACTAATATAATTCTCGATAAGCCTACCGCTTTCGGTAAGTAATCTGAGCTTACCTTTTAGCAAGAGTAACTGTATAAATATATCAATAATTTTATAGTATCCCGCTTTTTGAATATTACTATCCCTTTTTTGCAATTTTATCTGTTATATATTCAACAAAGTTGCTGTTAAATAACGGAATAGGGATGAAGTCAACAGAGTTGTTTAATTTGAAGGGTAAAGTTGCCTTAGTAACAGGGGCCACACAGGGTATCGGTAGAAGTATGGCTCAGTCATTATATGAAGCTGGTGCTGAATTGATCCTAACGTGTAGGCCAACTACAGATGCTACAAAAGCAATTGAATTTATTAAAAGCGAGTGTAATGATTCAGATGCCGAAATCAATGTGGTTAAAGTAGACTTGGCCGCTGTTGCTGTCTCTGAAGTTGATGAACTTATTGTCAAACCAAGTTTAGAACTTTCAAGTACAGGCCAGATTGATATACTAGTCAACAACGCCGGTATTTATTACAACACTCAATTTGAAACTTTCCCTGATGATGAATTTGCCAAGGTCATCCATGTAAATTTAACTATACCTACAAAATTGACCAAAATAATTGGTAAACACATGATTGATAATGCTATTAAAGGTAAGATTATTTTTACTTCTAGTTTATTTGCATTGCAAGGAGGAACCGGATGCAGTGCATCATGTGTGAGCAAAGGCGGGGCAATGATGCTGATTAAGTCTTTAGGAAGCGATTGGGCCCAGTATGGTATCAGAGTTAATGGTATTGCACCAGGTTGGACCTTAACCGGTATTGTATCTGAAGAAGAAAAAAACGACCCAATGTTACTGAAGAGAATTCCCATGGGTAGATGGGCCAACACTTCGGAATTTAAAGGGCCTGTTTTATTCTTGGCATCCGAAGCAAGTAGTTACGTTACCGGAGAAATTCTTGTTGTTGACGGTGGATGGATGGTTAAATAACTATATATACGTATAAAACTGAATATAAGACACAAAGAGATGAGGATATTTAACCGCCAGCATAACTAGCTTAAAAAGTGAAAGCCGCGAGAGAAGCGCTTATCTTATCTTATCGCACGCACTTCCCTTAACTTTTCACCCTAGCATTAAAATACTGCCCTTTTATACGTACTCTTTTCCATCTTTTAATATGTTTCTTTAAGTAGATTTTTCATCTTATATAGGTCCAATTTTATTGGTAGTTGGATATTAGCACTCATGAGTAATATTACACCTAATTTGTTTTCTTTGAAAGGCAAAGTTGTCTTGATAACTGGGGCCACAAGTGGGATAGGTTTATCTATGGCCCAAGGATTATACGAATCAGGGGCAGAAATTATATTCACATATGTACCTGGTACAAACACTGAAGAAGTAATTAGCTTTATAAAGCAAAATTGTCAAGACTGCAGCACGAGTATTTCTGGAATTGAAGCAGATTTTTCTGTTTTGAAACTAAAAGATGTTGAGGAAGCGATTTTTCAAAAGAGTTTAAAATTGTCAACCACAGGAACTGTTAATATCCTAATTAATAATGCTGGTATCAAACATACAGCAAGCTTATTGAATCATAAAGATGAAGATTTTGAATATATTATGCAAATAAATGTCAACATCCCTATAAAACTAACAAGAATTTTTGGAGCATACCTAATCTCTAATAATATGAAGGGTAAGATTTTATTCACTGCTTCAATTAACTCATTTTTACCTGGAACAGAAGTAAGTGCATACTCTACATCCAAAGGTGCTTTGTTTACATTTGCCAAAAGTTGTGCTACCGAGTGGTCTCCCTATGGTATCAATATCAATTCAATTGGGCCAGGGTATACCCATACGAATATGAGTGATGCTATTTTTCAAAACAAAGAAGAAAATAGTCTTGTTACTAAAAGAATTCCCTTAAGAAGATGGGGGCAACCTAGTGATTTTAAGGGCCCAGTGGTATTTTTATGTAGTGAAGCTAGTGATTATGTTAATGGGGAGATGCTTGTGATTGATGGGGGTTACACTATAGCTTGAAATATATATATTAGAAAGTCCTAGGGATCGAACTCTAAAAGTTTCTGCAATTTTTTATAGACTCCATTAAAAGTATTTACAAGTTTACATGTATGCACACAACTCATTTGTTGATGTATTTCATATATCGAGAGATTAGAGATAGAGTGATACATGACAGTAAGTTAGCTCTACTTCCCCCTGACCGCTGAATTCGGGATTGGACGTGAAGAGAGCAAAAAAATATGCACGCTCGGCTTTAAGCTATGCAGAAAGAGTGCCAAGCAAGCCCTTACCTTAATTTTGTTTGCTTGCAGAGAATATTAAAGAATATTTATATGGCAATGATTCTCCCTACTGTTTCGATCTTTTCATGCTACTGAAAAATCATTCAATCCAATTAATTACACATTGAAACTTATTTGTGGCTACATTCAATTGAGTATCTGAGAATGGTCAAACGTGATCTATTTGATTTAGATGGCAAGACAGCTTTAATAACCGGTGGTACGTCAGGTATCGGGATGTCAATGGCCCAAGCTCTTTGGGAATATGGTTGCGATGTTATTATAACTGCAGTAGCAGGTACTGATTTTGATACTGTAACCGCTTTTATTAAACAAAACATGACTCCTGAAGAAGAGGCAAGTGGTAATTTACCTATGATTGCATATATCCACAATGCAGACTTTCTATCAATTCCTATTAAAGACGTAGAGGATAAAATATTCAAAGTAGCTTTGGGTCTATCAAGAACTGGAAAAATCGATATATTCATGGGAAACGCAGGTATGGCTAAATGGTCCAATACTGCAGACATTTCAGACAAGGACTTTGATGATGTTATTCATGTCAATTTAAACATTCCTATGAAATTGACTAGACTCTTTGGTAAATATTTTTTGGAAAATGAAATCAAAGGTAAAATAGTTCTGACAGCATCTATTTATTCTTACCTTGGAATTTTTGAAGGTGCCAATTATGGTGTTTCCAAGGGAGGAATTTTATCATTTGCTAAATGTTGTGCAACTGAATGGTCTTCAAAAGGAATCAATGTGAATTGCATTGGTCCAGGGTATATACATACGAACATTAATGATGATTTATACAATGATCCAAACTACAAAAAGTCAATTGAAGATAGAGTTCCAATTAAAAGGTGGGGAAAGCCAGATGATTTTAAAGGTGTTGCAATTTTCCTTTGTAGTAAAGCAAGTGATTTTTTATGTGGAGAATGCGTTATGGTAGATGGTGGATGGTCAATTACTTAAAGTAATACCACAAGAAAGCCCCTCAAAGAGAAGGATCGCGTATGCTTGGCAATTGCAATACTTCACAATCTCAATACATGATTAGTTATTAATAGTAACTGGCAGTGCTTGAAGCATATATGTTTGTTTTCATCAATTCTATTGATTGCATTAGTAATGAATGTAGTGAAATATAGGGATTTTAAAAACGCATTAAAGAGGTAGTGGGTGATCAATTTTGTCATTCGATTAAAGCTTAAGTATTTATATACTGTGTAACTATACACACTTCTTGTATCGAATAACCAATGAGGCTCCTTTAGCAGTTATGTTTAGTAAGCAGATACACACTACAGGTAAATACATCACTTCAGAGACAAACTCCAAAGTCAAACATACATACATTAGACAACATTTTAGGTTTTTGGTTCATGTTGTGTTGCTCGCGTTAACTCCATTAGGGTTCGGATATAAGTGGTTGCTTACTAGGGTATTAATAATCTGATAGTTATTTTATCAAAAGTTTATTTCCTTTTTATTCTACTTCAATTGGCTGATAATACAATAAACTAGCACCGATTACTAATTAAAATGATTACTAAAACAAATAGATTGTACGATTTTATTGATATATAAATTGAATTAAAATCACTAATATTCTTCGATTGAAATAATGTTTAATATTGAAAAAACTACAAGATAACAAATAATTATTATTATAATAAATATAATAGTGATAGAAATAAAGAAATAAAGAAAAAGAGAAATATAAATATGTCAGGTTCAGAATTATTTTCATTAAAAGGTAAAGTTGCTTTAATTACAGGTGCTACCAATGGTATTGGTAGATCAATGGCTCAAGCTTTATATGAAGCAGGAGCTGAGATTATCATTACTTACAGAGGTTCAACTGATCCAACAGAAGCTGTTGAATTTATCAAAAGTAACAAACCTGATGGTGCTAAAATTTCAGTTATTGAATGTGATTTAGGAAGTACCAAGCTTGATGAAATCGAAGGTTTTTTCACTGAGGCATTGAAGCTTTCTACTACAGGCCAAATTGATGTGTTAATTAATAACGCTGGTGTTGTTGACTATCATGATACAGCTACTTTTAAACCAGAAGAAGTCGATTTAGAATATTACGTTAATTATAGATTTCCAGTGAGGTTAACTCAGATTTATGCCAAGCATCAAATTGATAACAATTTAAAAGGTAAAGTTATTTTTACGACATCTGTTTATGCTCATACAGGAGCTGGAAGTGCTGCCCCTTATGCTGCAAGTAAAGCTGCTGTTACATCTTTCTGTAAATCAGCTGCTGTTTCATGGGGTACTAAAGGTATTTACGTTAATTGTATTGCACCAGGTTTAATTGTGACTAAAATGTCAAAGTCAATTGTTGATGATGCAGAGATTAGTGAGACATTTATGAGTAGAATTCCAATGAAAAGATTTGGTAAACCTGAAGATTTTAAAGGTGTTGCAGTCTTTTTAAGTGGTGATGCCAGTGATTACGTTACAGGTACTTCAATCGTAGTTGATGGTGGCTACATGGCATACTAAATTATGTAAATATATATATATAGTGATGTTTATAAGTAGTCTATTGATTGAAACAATTGTTATGTTATAAATGGCATGACATATAGTATCAAACTCATAGACAACAAAAAACACAATAAATTTAGTGCCATTCATTTAGCCACCTAATTTTTCAGAGAATCGAGAAGCTTGCATATCAAAAGGGATTGGGAATGTTGGGGTAATTTACCTGATAGCAAGGTACAATATCAAGATGACGATAGAGTAAAAGAAGAGGTATACAAAGTTGTCAGCTTAACGTATACATACTCAAAAGAAAGGAATATTGTTTTGTAAAGATGTTGGAAATGTTTTCATTAGAAGGTAAAGTTGCATTAATTACTGGTGCAACAAATGGTATTGGGCAAGCAATGGCACAAGGACTATATGAAGCAGGAGCTGAAATTATTTTCACATATAGGAAATCTACAGATCCTGAAATCACAGTTGACTTATTGAAAAAAAGTAGTGATAAGGAAAAGAAAGTTTCATATATTGAATGTGATATTGTTAATATTAAGATTAGTGAAGTTAAAGAGAAAGTATTTGATAAGGCATTAGAATTATCTAGTACTGGTAAGATTGATATTTTAGTTAATAATGCTGGTATTACATATAGGGAGAAATTAGAAGTAGTTAGTAATGAAGAATTTGATAAAGTTATTCATGTTAATTTAAATTTCCCAGTTGAATTAACTAAACAATTTGGTAAATATTTAATTAATAATGGATTAAAGGGTAAAATAGTATTTACTGCATCATTATTATCATTTCAAGGAGGATTTGAATCATCATCATATGCTACATCTAAAGGAGGGATATTAGCTTTTTGTAAAGCATGCGCTACAGAGTGGTCATCTAAGGGGATTAATGTTAATTGTATTGGACCCGGATATATTAAGACTAAAATGACTGGTGCTTTACATGAAGATGAAGGTAATAATGCCAAGATATTAAATAGGATCCCATTTGGTAGATGGGGAAACTGTGATGATTTTAAAGGTCCTATTGTGTTTTTATGTAGTGAGGCTAGTAACTATGTTTGTGGAGAATGTTTGATGGTAGATGGAGGATGGATGGTTCGATAAAAGATAACAAAAACACAAAAGTTTCTCTATTGAACCAAACCACAGATGAAATTGATTTACGCCACATATACTACACAATGCATAGCAATGTATATCTGACTATGCAACTATGTACATATATATATATATATATGTGTAATATAAAACAAATAGTCTTATAATAATAATAAACAGTAGTAAATAGTAACAACATAGCGTAAAACACAGCTAAATTGACCAACCCCACGTGAGGCGACTAAAACAGCGGCAACTAAAACACCCACGCCTTTAGCCTCAAGCCAAACAGCTGCCGCTCATTTAACCAAAGGAGAAACGAGAAAACTAAACGACTAAATTAAAACGACTAAATTAAAGTGACTAAATCAAAGTGACTAAATTAAAGTTGGCAGGGTGCCACATGTCTGCTTCATATTGATAACTGCTGCTGTTATCATTTCTACACCGTGTTGGTTTGTTTATGTTAATATATATTTTACATATATATATATACATGTATATGCCCATATACATCATCTGTATATCCTATATATACGATATATACAATATATTTAATATATTCAATATATCCATATATACTTCCTCAAAGCCACAGCCAGAAGATACACGGTAAAAGCGGATCGCAGCTTATATCCGGCCCGGAAAGAATAAAAGAGCCATTATTAAGCTGCCTCTAATTTAACCTCACTCTGCCGTTCACCGTCTCTATATCTACCGTGCCCTATAATAATAACTCTAATTTAGAGTATACTATTAATACTATTACTACTACTGCTGCTCTTATTTATACTGGTTATTCCTCTCTCTGACTACTAGACATCAACTCCATTTAATCAGTCAATCTCTCAATCTCTACAATATAGTGCATCTACACGCCCTATCACCATAGTTAAATTTGCTCGTATATATCTGATTATCCATATCTCCCGAGACTCATCATGATTAATGCACTGTCAAACACTTTTAAAGGAGTTGCATCGAATTTGCAGAATACTTTCAGCGACAATAACGATGCTGGTGAATTAACAGATCGTTTTATACTGCATGAAGAACAACATTTAGGTTTAACCCCAAGTATAAGAAGTGTCTCTTTAAACTCAGAAGAAGATATCTTTTATGATGATGAATATGATCTAGATGGTAATCACAGTATAGATTTACAAGAACTGAAAAACTTGAGAAATAATTCAACCTCGTCAACTGCTTCTTCAACTACAGAAACTGGTGATTCTTATTCAAATCGTTATATTCCAAGTCCTAGGAATAACGGTATGACTAATAATAAGAATAACAATACTAAAAATAAAAATCTTTATAGAAAGTGCTCTTCTATCTTCAAAATCAATTATATTATAATATTATTAATATCATTATTAATGCTAATAATAATTCATCTATATTTGAAATTATCCATTATTCAAGAAGATTATCAAATAAATTCAAATTTATATTATGGAAAATATAATTCTGAATCTTTAACTAAAGATATAAATATAATACCGATTCATTCACATAATGATGAATGGAGAAAAATACCGTTTTTCAATGCTTTGAGATCGGGTTCAAATTCAATAGAAGCTGATTGTTGGGTATTTGATGAAAATCCAGATTTAATCTTTGTAGGTCATAATACAGTTTATTTATCAAAAGAAAAAAATATTGATGAAATGTATTTAAATCATTTTTTCAATTTATTAGAAAATGTTAATTCAAATTCGAATTCAATTTCAGATTCAGACTCAGATTCAAGTTCAAGTTCAACTGAAATGAAAAAGGGAATCTTTTATAATTCTCCTGAAACAACAACTTATTTTTATATTGATGTTAAAAATAATAACGTTCAATTATTAAAATCTTTAGAAAACAAATTACAAAAATTCTTAGATTTAAATTACTTAACTACTTATAATGTCACTACAAAAGAATTTAAACAAGGACCTTTAACTATTATTATAACAGGTGATTATCCATTAGATTATATCTCTTCAAAGAAAGATATAATTTATACTTTTATAGATGCCCCATTGCATAAATTATTAGACCCTGAAATTTCAAAACTTTATCCTTCAAATCAAATTTCAATTTTTACTTCTGCTTCTTTATTTCAATTAACAGGATATCATAAAGCTTTAAATTATTTTAGTGGATTATCTAAAGGTCAATTAAAAGATTTAAAACAATATATTAAAGCTGCTCATGATTCTAATTTGAAAGTTAGAATTTGGGAAACTCCTTCTTGGCCTATTGCAATTAGAAATAAAGTATGGAGACAATTAATTGAATTAGATATTGATTATTTAAACGTTGATGATCTTAAAGCTGCTACTAAATTCTTTTGATAATATTATACACACCCTTTTTCAATCCGTTATTTTTTTGTCTTGTCTTGTTAATTCTTAGTGATCTTATTGGTGTGTTTTTTATGAAGACATGCTTAATAAAGAAAAAAAAAATACAAAAAACAAACCACCCTTCATTGAAACATGATTACGCTCGCTTATACCTTAATATTTATTCAATATTATTTATTGTTATCTTTTCTTTTACTACTACCATCAGTATTAATCCACCTATTTATTTATTTATTCCATGTTCATATATTTACATTATTGTAAATGCTTTTTCTTCTTTTTTTTTCTTTTGGTTTTTTTTGAACCTTAATAGATTGTCATTACGATATGATATATGCATATTAAAAGTAAAATTAAATTCGATTTTTTCATTATAATACATGGAATTTTGATTGTTGATAATATACATAATTGTCCTATATTCTACATAATGTTTTCTATAATATACTTCCCCGCTAATTATTGTTGTTATTATTATTGTACGCAGCAGGTTTTCTAAATGCGCCAGGGCGTCTTATACCCATTGGACTAGGTGATGCAGTTTTATTCTCACTGCTATTAGTATTATTGCTATTATTGCTGAGATTATTAATTGCACCCGGTGATGATGCAAAACTCACTGGTTTGCCTATACCTAAAGCTGATGGGCGAGGTGGAATCGCAACTATTTGTGGTATAGGACTGGAAGATGAATGTGATGTCACTGATTGCGTTTCTGAAGACTTGTTATCCGATAATGGTCCTGCTGCTGCTGCTGTTGTTGTTGGTTTGATCATGCTACTCATGCTCATGTTTATTCCTGTTGTAGGTCTAGAACCCATTTTAGGTCTTGGAATTGGTGAAGGGGTACTATTTGCACTGTTCCTTGATTCTTCAGCTTTTATTTTGGTCTTATTGTAAGCCAAAGCTGCTGATGGTGGTGGTGATGGAGATGGAGTTTGTCTTGTATTGTTTAATGATGAATCCTGAACTGGTTTGTTCAACTTAGGTTTAGAAAGCTTTGCTGTTGCGCTTACTCTCTTACCATCATTATCTTGACTTGCTGGTCTGGAAAATACTTTAAGCATATTTTGAATCTCAGGATTGTCCAACAATGATTCAGCTTGTACTTCAGTAACCGTGACACCAGTGTCAACTTTTGATTGCTTCGTTTGATCGGTTTGCTCAATTTGCTCAATTTTTTTCCCTGATGTTATCATTGGAGGTAAATAATCATCTAATGACATAGAAAAATCATTATTATGATCAAATTGACCACTTTGATGAATTTCAGGTGATGACGGCTTAGACTTCTTGGCTGTGGAACCTAAAGATGACTTATTATTTTCTAAATCAAGTGAATTATCTCTCTTCACGGGAATTAACTTCCTGGGAAGCATATCCATTAACATTGCAATATCATCATCGCTACTTTTCTTGTCAACGTCCATTTTTTCCACATCACCATCCTTTTCATTATCGCTTATAGCAGAAGCAGCAGCAGCTACACTAGCACTTGTAGGGAAAGAATTAAAATTCATTGACTTTAACAGTTTCAATGAAGATGTGATCATGTCTATAGGCTTAGCTATCTTAGTTGAACCAACACTAGTCTCCACGTTCTCCGTTTTATTATTATTCCCATTGATGAGTTGATTCGTAATTGAACTAATGATTGGATTCAAAATATCAAAATTATCCGCATATTGTACTAAATGCGGATCAGATGATACATAAACAGATGTAATTAAAGTAGCAATACTAATTAAATTACCATCGTTTCCATTTGAATCCTCTCTCTCATTGATATCAATCTTCAAGTCCCAGCCTAATGACTTACTCAGTCTATTGATATTATTAATCAGTTGTGAATCTTTCAAGATAGATGAAAATGATGAAGAATTAGCTTTCCTTCTAGGTTTTGGCTTGGATGGTACAGATGCTGGTATCTCCATTGAAATAACCCTATCTGTTTTATTAGCAGGAGAGCTTATAACAGTTGGATTACTGGTTGCTGGAAGACCAACGTTAAACCCATGATTTATAACCTCATTATTGACCTCATTATTGACCTCGTTATTGACTTCATTCTTAACTTCATTCTTAACTTCATTCTTGATTTGATTCGTAGCAACAGTTGTATTAGTCCTGGAAGCACGTTTTAACCTTCTCTTTTCGAACTCAGTTTCAATCCATTCTTTTTTCTTGTCGGAATCTTCAGGTCCAAACAATTTGGTCGCTCTACGAGTGACTCTGAATTTTAAATCATTATCCAAGTTCTTTTCGGCATTTTGAACTCTCCATTTCTTCTTTCTTTCTCTATTTTCAATCCTGATTCTTTCCTTTTCGTCGATATCCTCATTTTTAATATTACCAAAACCGGATTGCTGATGTGTACCAGTACTCACACTAGTATGGTTCGACGCAACTTTTTGTAAATTCTTATTACTTCTCACAGCTAAAGCAACTGACTCCTTAATAGACTTAAATGTTCCATCTGTAATCTTTTTAGATATATCGCTTGGATCAAATCTATTTATCTGTAACTTCATAAAAGCTTTATTCAAACCAGATTGATAACCACCCAAAGAGCTTGAATTAGCCAATGCTTTCTTTAATTTAGCGCTTGGATCGACCTCACGATCACCAATTGAACTGGGTAATTTCATTCTCTCTCTTTCCAGAGCTAGTACTTGAGCAATATTCAATTTAGTGCTCTTACTTGTTTGTAATTTAGGTGGTGTATGCACTGGGATACTTGCATTCGGTGTTGGAACAATTGGAAATGCTGGTATGTCCTCATCTTGAAGTTTATACGATCTGTTTCCTCCGCTGCCACTACCTTTTTTATTACCACTACTACTTGTCGATGAAGATGATCTTAATGAAGGATCTTTGGTTGATGATGTTGGATTTGAAGAAACATATTTAGGTAAAATGGAATTTAAAACATCACTTAATAGTGAAGTCGAAGATGATAAAGTATCGAGTAAAGTTTTTTCAGGTAATTTTCTTTCCTCAACTTGTTTAACTGGCACTACTTTTTTACCTTTCGGAGGCGCAACTGTTTTCGAAGTTGATGGCTGAGCTGATCTATTATTATTCTGTGGTAAACTGAGAGGTTTATTGGAAAGCTTATCCATTTGACCCTGCTGACTTGTTGGGTGCGGTTGTTGTTGCTGGACTGTTAACAATGGTTGTTCTCCAGTGAGTTGGGCTAATGATGCCTTTGTTATCATTTTACTTGAGTTTGCCAAAAACTGATTGGTTAATTGAATATGACTATCAGTTATCTGAGTTGAGTTCTTATGCTGAGTCGATGATGTCCGAGCACCTGGATCTACCTTCTTCTGTTGCAGCTTCATACCAGCTGAAGCTCCATTATTATTAAGCGTCTCAGATGATGTTGATGGAAATGGAGATGATTGCAATGAGGAATTTGGCACTCCTGTTGCTGTTGCTGTTGGCTTAGCTGTTGACGACGTGGTGGTTGAAGATTTACCAACATTATCTGGTCGTGTAGTCGAGTATATTTTACCGGGTAGTGAGCCAGTAATATACGCTAATTCATGGTCAGGCGTTGGCGTTGTTGGAAACAACGGAATAGGCTCCTTAGGCAAATTATAAGAAGATTTCTTAGCTGTTTTCTTTTTGCCAGGAGATGCCACAGACTCAGCCGTGGACTTGAGTTTCTGTTGCTCTTGTTTTGCGGTTACCTCAGCTAGCCTTTGTTGCGCAGCAGCTTTAACGGCAGCAGTAGACATTGCAGCATCTACCATCGACTGAGCAATTGAATTGAATGAGCTTTTCTCTTCTGTTGATTTTTTGGATTTCGCCGATTTGCCAGCTGCTTTCGATGATCCTGATGGTTCGGCCAATGTATCAGTTGAAGCATCTACTTCCATCGACGTCAACAAGGCAGTTGGATTTTCCATAGCCATAGCCATAGCGTTTTGTAACATTTCCGTCCATTGAAACTCATTTAACTCGCCATCATTTTGATTTTTTTTCTTACTTTTGGTTGCCTTTGCTGGTCTGCTTTTTTTTTCCTTGGCTGGCTGTTTTTTACCCTTCGCAGGCATAGTAGCAGAAGGGCCCGGCTGGTTGCTGTGTACAGAAAATGCAGGTGTGGTCCCGAAGTTGGATGTCGAAGATGAAGAAGGGGTATCCAGCGTGCCAGCAGCAGTAGGAGCATTGGCTGCTGGGGGCTTACCAATGGAGTTAGTTTCCACAACATTTTGCACCATTTCAGCTAAAGCAGCTTGTAAAGAGTCACCAACTGAGTTCAAGTCCGTACTGTTATTCGAGTTGTTAGACTCACTGGAGTTTTCGATTTGAGATTTCAAGGCATCAGCAATTGCTTTTGATAACTCAAGTTCATGGTCAGAGGAAACTCCAGTATTTTGCCTTGCCAAAGCATTCAAGGCAGCTTGTTTCTTCGATTTCGCTGGCTTCTTGGATTTGGATGTAGTCTTTTCAGCGGCACCTTTTGAATTTTCAGCAACCCCTTCAATTCTGACCTGAGAGGCAAAAGCCTCAGATATAGCCTTTTGCAATTCAGCTTCCGAAGCGTCTTGCGTAGAAAGAGGCAGTCCATGATGTTGTTCGTCTGAAGTAATTGCGTGTTCAGTTGCTCTTAAAGCTTCTTCAATTGCACTATTGAGCTCAAACTGAGCTTGGTCATCTTCATGTGCTTGAGGCTCTGTCGTCTTTAATTCGACATTCTGTTCAACAGTTGCCGCACTAGGAACTGTAGTTTGCTCAGGGACTGTTAAACTCTCTACTTGGCTTTCCAATGCTTCTGTGATGGCTCTTTGAAGATCAGACTCAGCCTCGGAAATATTTGGCTGTTGTCGCTTATCTTCAACCTGAGGATGTTGATTACCGTGATCTTGAGATTCGGGTTCAATAGATTGATGTCTTGACAGCTGTTCATGTGTTTCTTGTAAAGCGTCAGCAATAGCACTGCTCAAATCTATGTTATGCTCTTCATGTATTACATCTTCTTGCTGTTGCGATTCTTCCATTTGATTGGATTGTTGAGTTTCTTGCTCGGATGGAAAGTTGGCTTGAATGGCATCTGCAATAGCATGACTTAAATCTAATTCACCATGGTTCACAGCATCACTGATTGTCTCATGCTTTTTGTCTGAGCCGGAATCCTGTGTACTTTGTATAGTTTTGCTTGTCTCTATTTTGTCATTATTGCTGCTACCGTTGTTTTCGTTGTTATTGCTGTTGTTGTCAGTGCTTAGATTCTGATCATTACTCTCATTAGCAAATACTTCTGCAATGGCCTGTTGTAGATCCAACACGCCATCATCATGTTCTTCTTTTTGTTCATGTCCTGTGTCGCCTGGATGAACCTGGGAAGCACTTACACTATTTGTTATATCATGTAACCGCGTACTGTTGTTGTTATTAATATTATCATTATTGTTGTTGTTGTTGTTGTCACTGGCAGAATGCAACAATTCAGCAGTAGAATTGACTAGCTCCTTATAAAACTGGTTATTCTCATCAAATACAAATGCATCTGTTGTTTGAACGCTTTGTTGTAAATCTGGGGTATGACTATTGTTTTGATCTATATGCGAGATCGATATCTCAGGTTTATCAGTAATTTGGCCTTGATTTATGGAATTAACAAGGTCCTGGTAACTCAATCCTAGGTCATTATTATCAATGGCCCCCTCTTGTGGTTGTTGAGAGTCCCGATGGGCATCTCCCTTATTTGGGTATGATGAACTCATACTGCACAAGGGGTATATCAAGTGAATGAAGGCTTATCTATGGAATTACCCCAAAATATCAAATAACAGTCACAAAGTAAACCAAAACAAAGTAAATTGTGACTGTTATTTTGCAAATTAGGCGTATCAAATTTTCTCTGAAATGGCAAAGAGAGGTGCGAGGTGGGTAATGTTAGGCGGCACTTAGCCGAATTAGGCAATTATTAACTTATTGCGGATATGCGGCTCGTGTTTTATTATTACTTTGTTTAATCACAACAGAGTTTTAAATAAATAGGTAGGTAGTTTAATTGTTAGTTAGTTAGTTAGTTAGTTAGTTAGTTAAATAAATATTTAGAAAGCTAGAAAGAAAAAGAACATGATATTTTGAAGGAGGTCGTACAATTCGTCACAAAGTCAAGACAAACTCAGAGAGCTTAGAATCTAGCTAAACCAGTTTGTTCATGAGTGAAAAGCTTGAATTGAGGAACTTCCATATCTAAGGCCTTACCAGAGTAACCTAAGTCTTCAGCAACAAGAGTAGCAGCCTTTTCACCAATTAACAAGGCAGTAGAGTATGTGTTACAACCGACATTATCTGGACAAATAGATAAATCGGCAACCTTTAAACCTTTAACGCCATAAACGTTTAATCTTTCATCAAGAACACCACCCTTAGGAGCAATCTTAGAGCCTTCTCTTGGAGCCATAGAACAAGTACCAAGACAATGCCATGTGGTTTCAACATGTTCTCTGATGTAGTTTTCAATGGCCTTGTCATCTTCTTCGGTGTATTCGACTTTAGCATGTAACTCAATCTGAGAAGAAGTAACATGAGCTGGATCTTTAGCACTTGGTTTAGAAATTGGAACAGACCAAGAACCGTGGTACAAGTTGGCAGTAAGATGATCTGGACCAGCGTAAGCCTTGGTGGTTTCCAAATCCATTTCTAATGCTCTAGCTGGAGAAGAGTATGGGAATAATGGATGATGGGAAGTAACTTCACCAGCAAAACATTCCATTAATCTAGCAGTTTCTCTTGACTTCTTATAAGACCAAACCATTGGCCACATATCTCTCTCATCATTCATGAAACCAGGGTCAAAGTCTGGGTTCTCATATGGATCAGCAGAAACAATATGCGTAGATCCTCTGGAGAATGGGTATTCTAAGAAATGGAACATAGTCATAAACTTACCATCTGGAAGCTTGGTATGATCACCGAAGAAACCTGAAATAATGGAGTAATGCATTAATGGCTTATCTGGTTTGTTTTCGAAGTAGTCAACATAACCCTTTTGGAAGTCACGATCAGCAGTAGCTAATTCTTCTCTTGTTGGTCTGATCTTAACACCAGCTTCAATACCATTAGTAGTTAATGGACCAGTACCATTAGCATACCATTGATCAAAAGCCCTTTGTTGAACTTCTTTCTTACCACGAACAAAGTCATCAAATGATTCAGAATCTGGCTTGATTCTGTAAGGAGTGAAGAAACAGTAGTGATCTTGGAAGTTTTCACCAACACCAGGTAAGTCAACAAGTGGTTTAACACCGGCAGCACGTAATTTTTGAGGATCACCAAAACCGGATCTTTGCAAAACTAATGGTGAAGAACAAGTACCACAAGAAAGAACAATTTGCTTTCTAGCTTTGAAAATCTTTGGCTTTTGGGCCTTCTTGTTGTATGGCTTCATTGGGTAAGTTTGAATGGCAACAGCTCTACCATCTTCAACAATAACCTTGTCAATCTTAGTTGAAGTCATCAAGAATAAGTTCTGCTTGTTTCTCATAGTTGGATGAATATAAGCATGGGCAGAATCAGAACGACGACCGGTATCTCTGTTAATCCATTTCAACCAGTGTTCAGCACCATGGGAACATTCTAAATCTTCAGCGTCATCAACATATGGGATACCTTGAGTTTCACAAGCTCTTAAGAAATCTTGACATTGAGGATAAGTATAATTACCAAAAGAAACTCTAATTGGACCTTCAAAACCATGCAAGTCTCTGTTGTTACAAGCTCTTTGATAAGTTTCTAATTTCTTCATCAAAGGTAATAATTCGTCGGTAGTCCAACCTTCAGCTTCCCAATCATCGTAATCAGAAGCAGAAGCTCTGGTATACATAAGGAAATTGATTGAAGAACCACCACCCAAAATGTTGGCACATGGAACAATAGCACGTCTACCATTTAAGGCCTTAGAAGGTCTAGTAGGGTAGAAAGTTGCAGTCTTAGAATCCAATCTCATGTTTCTTGGGTAAATACCTGGACAGTAAACCCATGGGTTGTTTAAATTGTTTTCACCACCTTCAATCAATAAGACCTTCAAATTATCATCCAAGTTGGCAAGACGTCCAGCGACTGCACAACCACAGGAACCACCACCTGCAACAATAATATCAAATTCTTCTGGGATAGCCATTATGAATAAGAATAAATAATTTTCGTAAAGTTCGTTAAAATAGTAATTTTTATTTTTCTTTTTGTTTTTTTAGTATTTCAATTTTTCAATCGTTGCTTGCAAAAATTGAAAAATGTTGTAAAAAGTTAAATGCAATATCGATAATACAATAAGGATGAAAAAGGAAGAGGAAAAAAAGATATAAATATATGGAAAATGCTAGAATGAAAAATATCAATAAAGGGGATTCCTTGGAAGTATTTATATAAATAGAAAGGTACTGCAAAACAAATTTACCCCAGTTTTTTTTTTTTCTTAATGTGTATTTAGTGCATCACCGATCATCCACAAGCCATTTGAATATTTCACTAACAAAATTATATGAAGCCCTCCGCATAAAGACAAGCTTGTAGTGCCAAAAGTATAATTAGTCGGCAATCCATGCATAATAATGAGGAGAAGCATACTATTGAGAAGAAAGAACGTAATATAAGCTCGGGTCAATTAGGCAGTTCACTTATCTATGACTCCGCAATTGTCTCAAGTGGATCTTTAATGGGTCAAGGCTAACTAAGGGTGTATTTCTGCCCAGTACCTAGAGATGTCAGTGATCTCATGTTGCAAGGCATCCCACCAATCTCCCAACGTTAGCTTATAATATAGAGGATCCGGGGTAAAATGAGGTCGGTTGTCAATATAAAGACAATCAATTTATGTGAGCTCGATTGCTTGGTTGGTTATGCTTCATCTTGTTACAATGTGTGTCCATAAATCTCTTCGGGAGTGTGAGTGTAAAAGTGTATAAATTTCTCAAGGGTAATAACTATATTGGTAGTTTCAGCACTGTGTGCATTGTTCTAAGGATGACCCCGAATACTGTTTATAGGTGAATCGCCTACAGTGCTTCAAATAGGTAATCTCCTGCACCCCATATTAGCCGCTACTATTACTATAATACCCATAAGTTGGCTGTGCACACACTGCCAGCTTTTGTGATTTTACTTCAATAACAGTTCTGTAGAGCTAGCTTAGCTAAGAAGTGCAGTTCAACTGAATGGGTATGGGTTGATCTATTAGCTCATTGAGCCACTTTAAAGTAATGGCATTGTTTTGGCTTGTCGTATTATAAGCTGAAACACGGAAGAACTAAAGACAAGCTTCAAACTAACTGTTGTGAGGAATATTGAGTGCCCAACTCATCTTGATCACAATATTAATAACTGTAAATAATGTTCAGCTAAGTTAGCCTAAGGTAAAAGCAAGGGTGAAAAAGCTAAAAAGATGAAAATCAGGAACATTTAGTCTCTTAGATGTTTTTTGTTATTATTTTGGTTATTATTTTAATTGGGATTGCAACTAACATTCTATTCAACCGTTGAAAAAAACAAGGAAACACAAGTTTGAAAGTACGATAAGCTACAATTTTAGTGTTTTTCAAATCGTTAAGCCTATCAAGTGGAGTAGTTTGTTCGTAAAAAAGGTACCACTAAATAGTAACGGTGTAGTTTGTGTAGTTGATAGATTTTTCTCAAATTTCCCAAAAAGGGGTACTTGGGTCATTATTTTGTTGGCTTTTAAGCATAAATCATCCCAAATTCTCCAACTGTTAGATGGGGAGTGGGTGAGTTGAGAAGTTTCATCACTTTGTAGACTATTACTTAAAGCTCTTAGAAATGAAAACAAGCTAGGAGCTGGATTGAAATAAAATATGTTATCATACTGTCCTATGCTGGCTTTTGTACCTTGAATACTTTAAGATTATCAAGTCAATGACCAGAAGATTAACAAGAACAAAGTTCAATTATGACCAAGTTTGAACATCTTTATCATTTTGGCCATATATGCATAGAACTATTTAGCTGATTGATTTGTACATTTCAAAATACACTACGCTCTAGTGTGCCTTGTTTCTCTGTTTTCCTCACTTGCTTGACTCTATACTGAAATTTTACATCACTCTAGTTGATGATAGTTTACGGAATTATACGCAAGTATATATACATGTCTTATTATTTGATAGGAATCCGTCATCTGTTAGAGGCAAAGAGATGTTACAATGAAAGGCGGTGATTGCAGCATCTTAAGGTAATATTACGAAATCTCTAGGGAACTGCTAAAAATTCCCCGAGACTCGGAGTTTTTCAATGGTGGAAAAAATGATTCATCGGAGTGCGACGAGACTTTCACAAATGGTAATGGCTGCTAACTAGACAGTATTCAGTTGGTAAATAGTGCTACAGGCAATATATAAGACTGTTGTGTTTAACGTCGCCAGCAAGCGCACTTATGGGAATCGACCAATACCAGAGTATCACAACACTGTAACTCAACCAACCATTTGAGCCATTTGCCAGTTGACTTAGATGCCACTGTACATCTAATATTTATTTATGCAATTAAAACTCCGCCATGCAAATAGTCTCCGCCGGCTTACAAGTCAGCTAGCTGTCTGCCAGCCAGCCAGTCAGTCCCCAGACTTCCTGGCTCTTTCTTCCCTTCAACTGCGTATGTGTGAATGCGCCACAGGCCCTGCTTACTTATTATCAACTCTGCTATATAAGCTCTACAGCGCGCTCGCAGGAACTCAGTCACCCGAAAGTGGCGCATGGGCCGTTAACTATGTGGGTATTTGCAGCACAGCCTCACCCACCATTATTTGCTGTACAGTTGCAGCAGCGACTTGACCTGGCGAATAACTAGCTCTGCGGTAGCTAGCTAGCTAGCTAGTAAATCTATTTAAACTTGATTCCTCCCACTTCACTCTATACGTACTGCTTCAAATTTTCTCCCGCTCCGTCTAAGAGTATCAAGAGATTCGATTGTTGTATCAACAAAGTTCAATTCAGTTTAATTCAACTCTTATCCTATTCTAATCTACTGCAAAAATGTCCGAAGCTCAGTATGTATTACTAATCTACTTGCAAAATCCCTCTCCTCTAACTTCAACAACCTTTTCAATTCGATCGGTGTTTGACGTCTCAATTTTCTCTTCAACCAATTCGATATGCATTCAAGTATATTTGTCGGATTAGTTGAATACAGAGATGAATCGTAAGATATGTCACGATAACCTGAGATTGAAATTTGTATCTCCGTTTCTTACGAGTTTTGATCTCCATGGAAATTTTGGCTCACAAAAACCGTTCATTGAATCGACCGAGTCACTCGTGATTTTCTGTTGGACATTTCGGTCTCCTTGAAATATTTATATTTCTGAAGTTCGACCACAGAGATATACAAAAAAAGCTAATATTTTTGATTCAATGATTTTATACATAGTCCACGATTACTTGCTTTTATATTGATGTATCATAATATGTCTACTGACCGATGGCTGATATATCCGATTCTTGCGGTTTTTGCAATGGTTGCTTGAAATTTGTACCCATTCAAAATTATTCCCGGAGTATCGCGCAAGCTTGAATCATCCTCTGGCACTGTTCAATCTGTATTGATCGTTTGATTATAGACCAGATCTAATTGTTATCGTTGCATATGGTTAGTGCTGGATCGGAAGAGAGGAGCAAATTTGATTATTTGTATTTTTGTTTGTGTTTTTTTCTTGAAAATTTTATACTAACATGTTTTTCAATTATAACAGAGGTGATATTGGTTTAATCGGTTTAGCCGTCATGGGTCAAAACTTGATTCTTAATGCTGCTGACCACGGTTTCACTGTTGTTGCTTACAACAGAACTACCTCTAAGGTTGACCATTTCTTAGAAAATGAAGCCAAGGGTAAATCTATCTTAGGTGCTCACTCAATTGAAGAATTATGTGCTAAATTAAAGAGACCTAGAAGAATCATCTTATTGGTTAAGGCTGGTGCCCCAGTTGATGCTTTCATTCAACAATTATTGCCATACTTAGAAAAGGACGATATTATCATTGATGGTGGTAACTCCCATTTCCCAGATTCTAACAGAAGATACGCTGAATTAAAAGAAAAGGGTATCTTATTTGTTGGTTCTGGTGTTTCTGGTGGTGAAGAAGGTGCTAGATATGGTCCTTCTTTAATGCCAGGTGGTGCTCCAGAAGCTTGGCCACACATCAAGGAAATCTTCCAATCTATTGCTGCTAAGTCCGATGGTGAACCATGTTGTGACTGGGTTGGTGATGCTGGTGCCGGTCATTACGTTAAAATGGTCCACAATGGTATTGAATATGGTGATATGCAATTGATTTGTGAAGCTTATGATTTAATGAAGAGAGTTGGTGGTTTCACTGACAAAGAAATTTCTGATGTTTTCTCAACTTGGAACAAAGGTGTTTTAGACTCATTCTTAATTGAAATTACCAGAGATATTTTAGCTTTTAACGACGAAGATGGAACTCCATTAGTTGAAAAGATCTTAGATACTGCTGGTCAAAAAGGTACCGGTAAATGGACTGCTATCAATGCCTTAGATTTAGGTATGCCAGTTACTTTAATTGGTGAAGCTGTCTTTGCTAGATGTCTTTCTGCCATCAAGGAAGAAAGAATTAGAGCTTCAAAGGTTTTAGGTGGTCCATCTATTCCATCCGGTTCAATCACTGATAAGCAAGCTTTCATTGATGATTTAGAACAAGCTTTATATGCTTCTAAGATTATTTCTTATGCCCAAGGTTTCATGTTAATCAGAGAAGCCGCTAAAGAATACGGTTGGAAATTAAACTTCCCATCCATTGCTCTTATGTGGAGAGGTGGTTGTATCATTAGATCTGTTTTCTTAGCTGAAATCACATCCGCTTACAGAGAAAACCCAGATTTAGAAAACTTATTGTTCCACCCATTCTTCAACACTGCCATTACTAAGGCTCAATCCGGTTGGAGAAAGACTTTAGCTAAAGCTATTGAATTTGGTATCCCAACTCCAGCTTTCTCTACTGCTTTAGCCTTCTACGATGGTTACAGATCTGCTCAATTACCAGCTAACTTATTACAAGCTCAAAGAGATTACTTCGGTGCTCACACTTTCCAAATCTTACCAGAGCATGCTGATGAAAAGAGAAAGGTTGGTGATTACATTCACGTTAACTGGACTGGTAAGGGTGGTAACGTTTCTGCTACTACTTACGATGCTTAAACGAAATCAAACAAAGTTTATTTACCATAATTTTTTTTTTATATAATTAATTATCTGAAAAAAAATATCTTTATTGATTAATGTTATTAACATTGAACATTGAGTGTTCCATCCAAAGTAAATTGTATATACAGTGCATACTACCATCGAACTCTGTTGGGGTGCCGTACCATACATAGTGAAAAAGGCCTTTTAGGACATTTTCGCTGCTGGCAAAAAAAATCGCTCTCAAACAAAAAAAAATGCTGAGGAATGAAGATTGAAAAGTATGAGTAATCTAATCTACATTAGTAGAGAAGAAAGAGATTTAAATATTTAATCTGTTTAGGCCTTGTACACAACTCAAACCGCTTTCAACTAGAGATAATCACAATGGTTGTTGCTATACCTAAAAAGAAGGTTGTCATGATTGACAACTATGACTCGTTCACTTGGAATATCTATGAATACTTATGTCAAGAGGGAGCAGAAGTTGAAGTTTATCGTAATGATCAAATAACTACCTCAGAAATCGAAGCTTTGAAACCTGATTTAATCCTTATATCACCCGGTCCAGGACATCCAAAGACCGATTCTGGTATCTGCCGTGAAGTTATTGAATATTTCAAGGGAAAATTGCCCATTTTTGGAGTTTGTATGGGCCAACAATGTATATTCGAAGTATTTGGTGGTAATGTTGAATACGCAGGTGAAATTGTTCATGGAAAGACGTCTCCTATTTCACATGACAACAAAGGTATGTTTAAAAATGTCCCTCAAGGAGTTGCCATTACTAGATACCATTCTTTAGCTGGTTCTCAAGAAACTTTACCAGATTGTTTAGAAGTAAGTGCCAGAACTGATAACGGTATTATCATGGGTATAAGGCACAAAGAATATACCATTGAAGGTGTCCAGTTTCATCCTGAATCTATCTTGACTGAAGAGGGCCATCTGATGATTAAGAATTTGTTGACTGTCGAAGGTGGTTACTGGAATGAGCAAAAAACTTCTTTTATTGCTCCTTCTTCAAAAGTTTCTCCAAGCTCCGGCTCAATTTTAGATAAGATATATGAGCAAAGAAAAATTGATTATCAGAGCATAATGAAGAAACCAGGTCATTCTTTCGAAGATTTGAAAACATACTATGACTTAGGTCTGTCCCCAAAGCTAATTAATTTTTATGATAAACTAAATCAAGTTATTAATGTTGAAAAATCATCAGCTATAATATCTGAAATAAAGAGAGCTTCTCCCTCTAAAGGTGACATTGATATAAACGCCAATGCTGCACAACAGGCGATAAACTACTCTCTGAATGGGGTTGCCGCAATTTCGGTCTTGACTGAACCTACTTGGTTCAAAGGATCGATAGATGATTTGAAATTAGTTAGACAAGTGATCGATAATCAAGATTCTAAGAGACCATGCATATTGAGAAAGGAATTTATATTCAACGAGTATCAGATTTTAGAAGCAAGATTAAGTGGTGCCGATACTGTTTTACTGATTGTTAAGATGTTAGATCAAGAACTTCTAATTAAATTATACAACTACTCCAAAAGTTTGGGTATGGAACCATTAGTTGAGATCAATAACGCCGAAGAACTTCAAAGAGCATTAGAGATTGATTCAAAGGTTATTGGTGTTAATAATAGAAATTTACATGATTTCAAAGTCGACTTAAATACAACTTCAAGCATGTATGAATTAATTCCAGCTGAAAAGAGGGATCAAGTTATATTATTAGCTTTGAGTGGGATTTCCACTGCGCAAGATGTGAAGTCATACAAAACCCAAGGTGTCCATGGGTTTTTGATTGGCGAGTCACTTATGCGTAAAGGTGACAAGGTCGGTGAGTTTATTGGAGAACTATTGGATGCATGAACAGCATTGAACTTATATTTATATATCATTCGAGTCACGTGACTTGCTTATTTTTTTTGTTTTTTTGCCGTTTTATTTAGAAGACGCGTAACGATACAAAGAGCATATAGGCAAGGCTAGAGTGAGCTTCTTCTATATAGTTGGCTATATCATTTAACAAAGACAGTACATATTTGCCATAGTTAATATATTCAAAAAAGCATAGTGAATATGGAGTCTGTAAGGGTTGACGCTACGCTATTGGAATCATTCCGTAAGAAAACCGTTAGAATAATAGGAAAGTTCGAAAAGTTTGATGAAAGTGATACAAACTCAATTATATTGAACAGTAACGGTAACATAATATTAAAGTTTTCTAATTCTCAAGATTTGAATTATCAATTGATTAAAAGTTATGGGCCTGGTAAATTTTTTGAAATTATCGGTTTGATCGATGATGATTTAACTATCAATGTTATTCAGGCCATCTACTTTGGTGATGATATTAATACTACTGGTGTCAATAAATTAGTTCATTTGTGTCACAAAATTCCGCAATTATTCCACTCTTCTGCTGCTACTAACCCCAGTAGTGCTTACTAAATTCAAAGTTGGAGACGCAAATAATTAATTGTGTGTAGTTTTTTCGGTTTTATATATTTATATATATGTATTTATTTTTAAGAGAAAAAAATCAGTTTACTTGAAATTTAAACAGAAATTATATGTAAATTACAAAACAGTATATCCAAAGGCAGTAAAAGAACAAAGGGCAAAAGTGGTATGTGTATAATAGGAAAGGAAAGACAAAAATAAGCAATAGAAGCCAAAGTAGAAAAGGTGAAATCAAAGCAACATGTATCAAATGTGAATTTCAAAAGTGAATTAATAAATAAGTGTGCTAAGTGCTAAATATTTAAATAAGGATCTAAAAAATCTGTGTAAAGAGTGGAAAACGAAAACCCCCAAATATTAAAATGATTGATTGTTTTTTTTTTTAGAAAGTCATTTATTCATCATCCCATCTTCTCTTTTTAATTTTCTTTAATGACGAATCTAAAGTGGCACTGACTAATTTTTGATCGGCAGAATACCAACCCACGGCACTTGGGAAAGGAGCTGGTGAAGCGTAGTTAACCAATGAAGATGCAGTGTAAGACCAACCTGGGGTAATTGTAGAGTAGACATTGGGTGATTTCTTTGCTGTTGAATAATAAGTTACAGAAGAAGAAGGGAACAGTCTAGACCAAGTAGTAGCTGTGACTTTTGTGTTTGGTTGCATTTGCATTGGAGCGTAACGAGTCTTACCTGTTTGTTCAGTATATGGAACTGTGAATGATTTTGAAATATCTGATGCAGTTGTTGTGACGGAAATTTGAGAATCAGGTGGATCACCAGAACCTGAAGCTTCTACATCACCAGTCATACCAGATAATTTGAATCTTTCCGAGTAATGGATTGTAAATGAATTAGTACCATAAACGGCATAGAATTGGAAATAGTAATTACCATCTGTACCGACGTCTGCGTCAAATTCTGCAGAATATGAACCTGAAGTAATATCCGAAGAATCTGTCAAAGGACCAAATGTAACTAAACCATTGATATCAGAATTGTTACCAGTACACAAGACAAAAGTCAGCTCAGTGGCAGTACTTATATCTGGTGAACTGTCATCGTCTTCCCATTCCAACTTCACTGTAACTTTACCACTTGAAGCTGTATATGAGTTGTCAGATGTTGGACTGTCGACCTCCACATCACAAGAGATCTTGTGTAGAAGCGAAAGAATGAACAGCACGATAAATATCTTCATAGCTGTACTGATTATATGACCAAATAATTGAAAAGGAATATGCTGAATGTGTGTTTGCGTGTATGCGTATTTTAGTTCCTTTGATTAAATATGAAAAACTCCCAAGTGCAAACGAAGATGGAGAAAGGAAGAAAAAAAAAGTTGCAATAGAGGCTTTGCTGTTTGTATGTATGTTTTAGGCAAAAGAAAGAAAAACAGAACACGAAGAAGAATGTGAGCCTGTTGGAAGTATCTATGACTAAGGAAGCGGTATTAAAGAAGGCAAAACAGAGTCTGATACGCTAATGAACACAGTGTTTTGAGTGGTACTATCTCTATGGCCCACTTGATCCCTGTGTGAAAGCTGATGTGTCCATGGAGTGCTCTATAAAAGATGGTATAATCTCAAAATAGTACAAGCCCAGCTGTCCATAGTAACCGTGCCTCTCCTATAAAATCGACGCAAACATTACCCGCACGCGAGCGTCGCTGGCTCCCCAGCTGGACAGAAATTTCTTTGCTTCTCTCTTAAATGTGTAGTGCTTCAGATTAGATAGTTGAACAGTGGTGGTAGTGGTGGTGATAGTGAAAGCAAAAGACAGTGCCTTCAAAACTATACCGGGACAGCAAGATGATTTACTTGAAATCCATGATCAAAGTGATAGACAACTCGGGCGCCAGGATGGCAGAATGTATCAAGGTGCTCAGGAAACAGCCCAAGTCCTGTGCCAACGTCGGTGACAAGATGGTGGTTGTTATTCAAGAAGCCAGACCAGTCACTTCCGGTGGTGGTGTTGGTGCCACCACTGCGACAAAGGTTAAGAGAGGTGACATTTGTAGAGCTGTTGTTGTTCGTACCAGATCCCCAATCATAAGAGAAGACGGTACTGTGATAAGATTTGATGATAACGCTTGTGTTTTAATTAATGACAAAGACGAACCAATAGGGTCAAGAGTTACTTCTGCTGTCGCCAAAGAATTAAGGAAAAAGAATTTCAATAAGATTGTTTCTTTGGCCCCAACTGTTATATGATTTTCATCGATTCAATTACAAAATCAAAGCATCAACTTCTGGTTTGTTATTTTGTATTTTTTCAAATTAACACATATTCTTCTGGTTAGTCTTGCGAGGACTTCCAAATACGATTAACATACCTTGAATCCTCTTGTATATATTAATAGACGTACATAGTTAAGTTTATTGAGCTTTAATATAGCATTTACTCCGTTCAACTATATCTTTATTCGATGTAAAAAACTGTTCTGTCATACTTAATATACACCGTTCTTAACCGCTTAAAACGACTTTTTTTTCTTTAGCCAGCCAAATTTTTCTTGTCATCCTTAGGCCAACTATCTATCATACAAGACTATACAATGGCATCCTATTCACCAGGCTTACACATTTTGGATCAAAGATAGGCACACTTGAATATATATATAATAGAGCTTAATTAACATTGACTAATACCATTGCAGTAATGTTAACCCCTCGCACCGCTAACAAATTGCTTCCAATGCTGAAAAATTTGAGATTTAATCGTGAAGATAGCTAGCTAGCTTTATTAGACAAGGACAGATTAATCAGTAACTAGTAAATCACAAACATAGATACTCCTTTTGAAGAGATAATCACAATTATGTCCACTTCATCGGCTGCATTTTTGAGAGGTCTACCAAAAGGTAGGCTCAGTAGACAGTCTGCATATCTCAATCTTCTCTCCAATTATCCTAACTCAGCCATCAAATTAGATAATACCAAAATTGACAAGATTCAACTATTCATGAGAAGCGTTGGTTTTTACAGAGCACATTCTATCAAGCAATTTTGGAAGTACAACCTGAAAACAATCTATTTTTACAATCCTGAAATCCCCATTGAAGTTACTAGAATTGTGGCTTCAAATGAAGAATCTAAAACTCTTCCATCGATAGTGAAGATCTTGTTCAAAGATGGAACTTCGAAGGAAATACAATGTCATAATAGAAAACAGGAAAGTATATTGCAAGCTTTTGTTAAGCTCACTGGTGCTCAGCCTGTTCCTGAGAACGAAATTGTTACTGTTGATATAAAGCAGTAAATAACTAATATAATGCCAACAAAAATAGAAGGAAAAGCTAAATCATGCCATTGTCTAAAAAAAAGTGGTAATTCAAATCATGCCATGTTATACATTCGTTGCAATAAGCCACTAGCATTTATTTTCACATCCTTGTAGGAACATAGCACTAACATATTGCCATTATTTCTGAACTTTACGTTTTACAGAATAACAAAGGGTTCGTGCTTTCATATTCTCTGTATATATACACTCTTGTCAATAATACTCACATACTCGCTATTTTCTCTCTTGCCGACATTTATAAAACTCTTCAACCATAAAACCATTGCCTATCAGCTTAGTAATCACTACCATGTGAATGGTTGCATAGCATTGATAAAAGTAGCAATGGACTGGGTAAAAATAAACAATTTTTAAACTATACTGTATCACATACATAAATCTATCTATGTATTTGTTTATCTATGCCCTACCAAAGAGGCCCAGCTGTACCTAAACGCGTGGCACAAACGTTGGTTAACAAACTGGTCTGATTTCTCGCGCATCGTTTACTTCGTTTAGATTTTGATGAAGCTCACATTTCAAGAGTTCAAACATGATAATAAATACGTTCCTTGTTTCCCTAGTTTTGATCTCTTGTTCAGTAGCGCAGCTGGTGACTCTCATTCGTTTATACTATCTACCTTTATCCTTCGCTCTTTACATCACTCTCATGGGTTCCGTAGTTGCTGAACTTTTAGACTCCGCAAAGGATTATTCTTTGGAAGCTTTAGCTTTCTTTCTCTCCCTTTCACTTACTCAAAGAATTTTGGCTGTCTTAGCTTTGCCTTTCATTTACTCATACACATGGCAATTCTTATACTCTTTAAGAAGAGACAGGGTCCCACTTGTTGGTTATTGGATTCCTTGGGCTGGTTCTTGTGTCCCTTATGGTATGCAACCTTATGAATTTTTTGCTCAATGTCAAAGAAAATACGGTGATGTCTTTGCATTTTTATTATTAGGTAAAGTAATGACCGTGTACCTTGGTCCAAAAGGTCATGAATTTGTTTTGAATGCTAAATTAAATGATGTCAATGCCGAAGATGCCTACAAACATTTGACTACCCCTGTTTTTGGTAAAGGTGTTATCTATGACTGTCCAAATTGGAAATTAATGGATCAAAAGAAATTTGCTAAACCAGCATTAAGTAAGGAATCTTTTTACAAGTACGTTCCTTTAATCAGGGAAGAGATTTTAAATTATTTTAGAACTGAAAAGTCTTTGACAGGTACAAAAGGTAAAGCTGATGTTTTAAAAACTCAACCAGAAATTACAATCTTTACCGCTTCTAGAAGTTTATTAGGTAAAGAAGTCAGAGACTTGTTGAGTACTGATTTTGCTGAATTATACTCTGATTTAGATAAAGGTTTCACCCCAATCAACTTTGTTTTCCCAAACTTGCCTTTGCCACATTATCGTAAAAGAGATAATGCCCATGATATTATTGCTAAAACTTACCTTTCATTAATCAATAAAAGAAGGTCTCAAAATGATATTCAAGATAGAGACTTGATCGATTCCTTAATGAAAAACTCAACTTATAAAGACGGTTCTCATATGACCGATAGAGAAATTGCTAACTTGTTAATCGGTGTCTTAATGGGAGGTCAACATACTTCTGCCTCAACTTCTTCTTGGTTTTTATTACATCTTGGTGAAAGACCAGATTTACAAGAAGCTTTATATCAAGAAATTAAATCTGTCCTTGGTGACCGTAAGGAAGTGACTTATGATGATTTACAATGTTTACCTCTAGTTAATAATACCATTAAGGAAACTTTAAGATTACACATGCCTTTACATTCAATTTTCAGAAAAGTGAGCAATCCATTAATTGTTCAAAATACTAAATATATCGTTCCAAAAGGTCACTACGTTTTAGTCTCGCCTGGTTTTGCTATGACTAATGATCAATATTTCCCAAATGCTGAACATTTTGAACCACGTAGATGGGAAAAGATTGGTGGTGCTGGTGGTGGTGCCGGTAATACTGTTGATGAAGGAATTGACTATGGATTTGGTAAAGTTTCAAAAGGTGTTTCTTCTGCATATTTACCATTTGGTGGTGGTAGACATAGATGTATTGGTGAACAATTTGCTTATGTTCAATTGGGTACATTATTAGTCACTTATATTCAAAATTACAAATGGACTTCAAAATTACCCCCTGTGGATTACGCTTCTATGGTTACTTTACCTATGGAACCTGCTCAAATTCAATGGGAAAGAAGATCCGATGCTGAAGTCATGGCTTAGGAGTAACAATAATACTTACCATTCAACTCACAATTACAAAAAATCGAATACTCACATTTGCATGCCATATAGCTTTTACCAACAATGTTTTCACTTGATTCTATACCAGTTTGCCTTTCTTTTTTAAGAAAAAAACTAGAACTATTAGATGTAGTACTATTATTATTTCTAACCTATTTTCTAGTGATATTTTTGTTTAACTTATCACTTAAATATTTTAAGTTCTATTACTTCAATTTTTTATAATAATTATTATTTACAGAAAAAAAAAAAACAAAACCGTATACAATTTATTTTTTGCTTATCTTTCATTAGTAGCTTGTAATTCATGATCTAGTACGCCTATTCTTCTTCCATCATCCTCTTTCAATTTCTCTTTGATCAAATCCGTAATTTCATCACATAATCTTGATGTTGTATGGCAGCAATTCATGATTAGGTTAGCGTCAATTGATAGACCACCATTTTTGTTAATTTGACAAATTTCTTTATTTTTGTTCATTGTTATGGACATGGATCCAAGACTTAATAGCTCCTCTTTCAAATTACAGTCAAATAAGATAATTTCGTTATTCAATTCACCTTTAATATTCTCCTCTTCGTCGTTTGGATTAAAAAAATTAAACGTTATGCAAATAGGTATATGCAGTATGCTCAATTTAACTGGATTTCTTTGATCTTCTGAGTATAATATGACATTTTCACCATCAATTTCTAAATCTGGCTTACGATAGTGTAATAAAGCTGTAATGACAGCAATACAACTTGAATCTATAAAATTTCCATCATAATTTAAAAAATGCAAATCAGCTTTTATTGCCCAGACTTTTGAGCCAGCGATAATACAGAGACTTTCTAAATCTAAAGCCCCTGATCTTCTTACTGCCTTTTCTAGTATCCTACTTATCAGTAATTCTTCGTCGCTCTGCTGTTTGCTTGCACCTGTCGCTCCACTTGCAAATAAAGGAGAGGCCATTGGCGAAATTTCAGTATTGATTTGGAAGATACCTTCAAACGGTCTTTCATCATATGGTGCTACAATTTCTGACGTTATACGACATGAGACATGTGTCTTGCCTAGTTTAACACTTACCACACCAAACTCAGTAGGTTCAATCTCTATTTCGACGGGCCTTATTTCATCTAACTTTCTGCCATCGAGTCTTAGCCCTTGACTTAAAGATTCAGCAATAAATGTTTTTTCGTTATTCGATACGTTATACCTTTTAGACATAGTGTTTTGTTTTTCTCTCCTTAACCTTGGCTGTAAAAGATGGTATCTATATCTATACGATATATAAGGTAGAACGTTCAGAAGAAATCCTTTTGTTACTCTATGTAATCGTCTAACCTTAAAACATAAACTTTTTTTGTGGTTTCTTTGATATTTTTTTTGACTCGCAAAGAAACCGAGAACATGGCAAAATTGTGCCGTACTTTATTACTACCACCTTGCTCTTGTCATCTTTTTCTAGTATCTTCAAGGATATAAGGTATAGTTCCCAATTAAACTTTATTGCTGAATACCCCTAGCACAGTCTCAATTATGATTGCTTCTACTGCCTCCAGACAGCTTGTCAGAAGCAGATTAGCTTCCCAATCTATTTTTGCTTCCCCAGCGTTTGCCACTTCCATCATGGCAAGATCCTATGGTAACAACTCGACGCTTAATTACTTTTCAAGAGGCGAATTACCTGCAAATACAATAATTAGGTTTGTTCCTCAACAGACTGCTTGGATTGTTGAAAGAATGGGTAAATTCAACAGAATTTTACAACCAGGTTTAGCAATTTTGATTCCTTTCATTGATAAGATTCAATATGTCCAATCTTTAAAAGAAAGCGCCGTTGAAGTGCCAAGCCAAAGTGCTATAACGTCAGATAATGTGACTTTGGAAATGGATGGTGTTTTATATATAAAAGTTGTAGATGCTTATAAAGCATCATATGGAGTTGAAGATGCTGAATATGCAATTACTCAATTGGCTCAAACCACAATGAGATCTGAAATTGGTCAATTAACACTGGATCATGTGTTAAGAGAACGTCAATCCCTCAACAACAACATTACCGTTGTCTTGAACGAAGCTGCTAAGGATTGGGGTATTGAATGTTTAAGATATGAGATTAGAGACATTCATCCTCCTGCTAACGTATTAGAAGCCATGCATAGACAGGTTTCTGCTGAAAGATCCAAAAGAGCGGAAATTCTTGATTCCGAAGGTAAAAGACAATCTGATATCAACATTGCCGAAGGTTCCAAAATGGCACAAATTTTGGCATCTGAAGCTGTTAAAGCTGAAAGAATTAATACTGCCAAGGGTGAAGCTGAAGCTATATTATTGAGAGCTCAAGCTACTGCTCAAAGTATTAAAGAAATTGCTAAGGCTATTAGAGAAACACCAGGTGGATCTGATGCCGTTTCGTTACAAGTTGCAGAGAAGTATGTTGATGCATTTGGTAAATTAGCCAAAGAATCAAATACTATTGTCATTCCTGCTGGATTAAACGATGTCTCATCCATGATTGCTTCAGGTCTGAGTATTTATGACTCTTTAAACAACAAAAAGGTATTGTCTAAACCTGCTGTGGAACCTGAAATCGAAGCTAAGAAGTTGGTTAACTAAAAACTTGTATTTGTGAGTTATTGATGAGATCTCAGCGTTATATGTGTTCCTCTTATCATTTTAATTATTTATTTATTTAGTTGGTTGATTTTCTATCTAATGTACATATAGTCTTAATAACAAAACTTTTTTTTTGAAAAAAAAAAACAAATCATTCAAACTATTGTTTTTTCTTGAAAAACATATCTAAAGCCCCCTTACCTATAGCTACTGCTGGTTTTTTGTTCTTTACAGTTGATTTTTTTGTAGGTTCGGGTTTTCTTTTTAAACTATTTGTAGTTGTCATTAACCCGCTATTTAATGCATCTAAATTGTCTTGTGCAATTTTTTGTCTTTCTATGGATAATTCTAACTCTTTCAAGTAACAACTCAAAGGAGTAAAATCATATTGCTTTAATAGTAAATCAACATAGTATGACTCCAGGTAAGATCCTAGTAAATGAACTGCATACTCAGTTTTAGCCAGCTTGAGAACATTTTCAGGAATATCAAGTTCGGAATCAGTTTCTTTTGATATTTGTTCAACTGCGTTACTTATTGGCTTAGTTAATTTATCCATTATTAAATGGGTTGTTATAGAGTTTGGAAAATTTAAGCATATTTTTTCCACTTTGGCTTTCAAGTATTCAGTTGTTTTCGATTTCGAAATACGGTAAAAAATCTCATCATTCTCTTCTATAGACTCAAAAACTAATTTCAGAATAGAATCAAATTGAAAAGTCGTGATAAACGATTTATCCACAGACTTACATTCTTCAATCAAATTGTATAGAAACGAAGATGAATCACTCTCAAAATTCTCCAGAATATCATCCATGGTTGTGAACCGTATTCCACTTCTTCTCATGCGATCCTCGTCATCTTCATCTTCTTGAGGTTCATCTTCATTATCTATTTTTTTCAATAATGGAGCATAAGTGGCCAATAAAAAGTAGACAAGGTTGAATTTGGTTGCCACCTCTATTATTGGCTTGCTTATGATAATACCTGATTCGTCTTGCTCTTGTGGTGATGAGGACAATGATCGAGAAAATAAAAGTGATTTAATTGGTTCTCCATCTTTTGTTTCTTTAGCGTGTTTCTTCTTGGGCAAGTACTCACTATTGCCAAATTTCAAGAAGTTCAATTCATAAATGCTTCCTATTTGTGTATCTTTGTCTATGCAGTAAAGCAAACTAACCATACGACTCTTATCCTTTGGATGCGGTAGATTCACAAGCTTGTACGAGATCAATTCATTTGAAGAATTTGATTTGGGCATGCAAACAATTTTGAAGCGTGCTTGGTCTAGCGGGGTCAGAGTTTGGTCCACAGTCATCGTTGTTAAGTTTAACAAAACCTGATCCAATAATCGTAGGTTTCAAGTGTCACTGATCTTCTGTCTCTGTCTTCATGTGATCAATATATAAACCTATTTACTATCTATTTTCTTAATCAGTCAACAAGTTAACCAGAACTGACAGAAGCGTGTCGTGTGTCGTCGTCGACGCGTCTCTTCAGTAACATTTGGCACTGCCCTTATGTTGGTTTTTAAATAACAAAAAAGCAGACGATCGTCCTGACACAAAAAGCTTTGGGTTGCCCTTAAACCACAGAGAGATAATTATTGGCATTTAGAGATCATGATATATTCGAAGAAGGGCGTTGCATGTATGCCTGCACGTCGTTTCTTGGGTTCTTTTAATCGGATAAGAAGTGAGATATAAAGAGAATGGTATGTATTATAGGTGGTTGTACTTGCAAGTGTAACGATTTGGGAATGAATGTATGAAATATGTACTAACTTTGGGACTAATTTAAAAAAGACTGCTACTGGACTGCCAGATGACTGGACTATTAAAGTGTCTAGAACTCACGATAGAGAATATTTTTATAATAAGAAGACTGAGAAATCTCAATGGGATGCTCCAGAGGGAACTGATGAGTCACAATTGACCAAGTATCTTTCACAAGGTTTGTATAAACCTTCTCAAATCAAGGCTAGCCATTTGTTAGTAAAGCATCGTGACTCTAGAAAGCCATCATCATGGAAGAATCCCGAGATTACCATCAGTAAAGAAGATGCCATAGAGCTTGCAAGAGGATTTTTGAAGCAGATTAAGAGTGGTGAAGTGAGTTTGGGGGACTTGGCTAAGACCGAAAGTGATTGCTCCAGTCATGCTAAGAATGGGGACCTTGGATTTTTCAAAAAAGGAATGATGCAACCTTCATTTGAGATAGCTGCCTTTGATCTGCAGGTCGGTGAGATTACTGATGATGTTGTGGAGAGCGATAGCGGTATCCACATCATTGAAAGAACAGGCTAACTCATTTAACTCAAGAGTCAAGAAAAAAAAAATACAATTTATAAAAAATCAATCATACGTTCTATGTTTACTCAATAATAAGCTCTCTACCGTTTAATTTTTTATATTTCTTTTCTCCACAATTGCAACTATAAATAGTTATACTTGAAAACAAATTCAAACAATATATAAAGGCATTTTAATCGATTATAGTTGCCTATTCTCGGCTAGAGTAAACTCACCTAAAGAGAGTATAGTAAAAAATCACCTCGCGGCGATCGGGTTAGAAACTGTTAGCTTCTTTCTTTACATAATAATTACACTTACATACTTTTGCACGTCTGGATGCTTCACGGTACCTATTTAAAGTACTTTTGCATGGATCTGTCCGCCAGTATATACACACACCGTTTCCCTTTGTAAGCATATATTGCATATGTCTCTAGTGCTGCTACACAGTGTGCCTCCGAAATTATGCACAAGCCGACATTGGCCCATCAGAGCCATCTCGGCTGGCCTTTCCATGTCTGCTCCTAAAGCATTCGGCCTTTCAAATATTTCAATTCTTTCGAGCAGGCACTTCTTTGCCACACAGAGACACTCAACCATTATAAGTACAACCCCACGTCTTCTTTCACATTCTCCCTTTGCATCTCTGCGGTTGTCAATTAATCAATTGCCTACTCAGATCTTTCAATATAAATCAATGTCTTCTTACGTCGATACCACTGCTCATGCTGCATTGCCCGAGACTGTGAAACCTTCTCACTATAATGTCCACTTTTTTGACATCAATATTGATGATCACTCATTTAAAGGTCATGTAGATATCACATTTGACGTCAAGGAAACCACCAATGAAATTGTTCTCCACCAAAAATTTATCAGCATAGAGTCTGCAAAGGCTTTGTATAGCGTCACCAAAACCGAAGCTGAATACTCAATTTCAGATATCAAGAATGATGAAAAGTCTGAAACTGTTACTTTAACTTTATCCGATGAAGTTAAATCAGGTGGTGTATTAAAGTTATCAATTGACTATAAGGCAAAAATTAGACAAGATATGGCAGGTTTTTATGCTTCTACATATGAGGATGATAAACAAGTCACCAAGACCATTCTCTCAACTCAATTTGAAGCTACTGATGCTCGTTCGGCTTTTCCTTGTTATGATGAACCAAATGCTAAAGCCACTTTTGACGTCTCAATTACTGCCTCAGATTCTTTAACAGTCATTGGTAACACTCCAATCATCTCTGAAAAGACTTTAGATGATGGTAAAAAGGGTTCGACAGATCAAAATTATATGAAAACTGTTGTTTTTGAAACCACTCCAATTATGTCAACTTATCTCTTAGCTTGGGCTATTGGTGAATTTGAATATATTGAAGCTTTTACAAAAAAATTATACAATGGTAAACAAATTCCTGTTAGAGTTTATACTGTTCCTGGCAAGACTTATACCGGTGAATTTGCATTAAGTGTGGCTACTAGAACTCTTGATTTCATTTCTGAAATCTTCAAAATTGATTACGTTTTACCTAAATTAGACATGTTGGCTGTTCCACAGTTTAGTGCAGGTGCTATGGAAAATTGGGGTTTAGTTACTTATAGATCTTCAACTTTATTATTTGACCCAAAGACCTCTGATGATAAATTCAAGAAATTGATTTGTTATGTTGTTGCTCATGAATTAGTTCATCAATGGTTTGGTAATTTAGTTACTATGAATTGGTGGAATGAATTATGGTTAAATGAAGGTTTCGCCACTTGGGTCGGTTATTACGTTGTTGACAATTTATACCCTGAATGGAACACATTTACAGAATTTGTCTCTGAATCAACTCAAAGTGCTTTAGGTTTAGATGGTTTACGTTCATCGCATCCGATTGAAGTACCAGTTTATTACTCACATGAAGTAGATCAAGTTTTTGATCATATTTCTTATTTGAAAGGTGGTTCTTGTATTAGAATGTTAGCTGAATCCATTGGTACGGATGTATTCTTAAAAGGTGTTGCTAACTATTTAAATAAGCATAAATTCAGCAATGCTAAAACAGTTGATTTATGGGATGGTATTAGTGAAATTGCAAAACAAGATATCAACGAAATTATGGAACCTTGGATTAAAGCTCAAGGTTATCCATATATTTATGTTGAGAAATTATCTAATCCAAATGAATATAAATTAACTCAAAAAAGATTCTTGACTTCAAATGATGTTACACCAGAAGAAAATAAAACTAAATGGTGGATTCCATTAGGTATTTACCCAGATTATCCTAATGCACCAAAATCTTTCAATACTGAGTCCACTACAATCAAGATTGAAAATGGCGCTTCATTCTTCAAATTAAATAGAAATACTGTAGGTTTCTACAGAGTTGTTTACGAACAAGAGATTTTAGATAATATTATTTTGAATTTTGATAAGTTGTCTCCCGAAGATAAAATCGGTCTCATTGCTGATACTTCATCTGCTGCCACTGCAGGTTTAATTCCAACATCGTCTTTATTGTCATTATTAACAGCCACTAAGAATGAACAAGACTATGCTGTTTGGTTAGAAATCTCTGCAAGATTAGGTAAATTATCATCTGTTTTCTTTGAAGATAAACAAGTTTCTGATGCTCTTGATAAATTTGCCTTATCTATTTTAGAGAAGAAAACAAACGATTTATTAAATTCAGGTATTGATGAAAATTCTTCAGTTAATGATAAGACATTCAAGTCTTTAATGTTTTCAGTGGCTGGTAGTTATGGTTTACAATCAGTTATTGATGAATCTGCGGCTTTATTTAAATCTGGTAAGATTCCTCCATTTTTAAGACGTAATGTGTTCAACACTTTATTGAAAAATGAATCAACTTGTACCGATGAACATTTTGAATATGTTTTAAACGAAGCTAAGAATCCTTCATCTCCAGATTCAAGAGAGCAAGCTTTAAAATCTTTAGGATCTGTTGCTAATGCCGACAAGTATTATGAAACTGTTAAAAATCTATTTTTCACTCCAGCTGTTCCTGAACAAGATATTTTCTTCTTGAGTGGTTCTTTAGGTAAAAATAATAAAACTAAAGGATTATTATGGGACTATATCAAGAGTAATTTCACTGATATTAATAAGAAATTAGCTGGTCTTACCATGGATAGATTTATGAAGAGTGTTTTACCATCATTAAACTCAAAAGCTTATTTACAAGACATTGAAAGTTTCTTAGAAGGTAAAGATGAGATCATCAAGAATTACAATAAAGGTATCGAACAAAGTCTTGACTCCATCAAGAATAGCGTTGCTTATGCTGAACGTGATACTGAAAACGTGAAGAACTGGTTAACTGCTAACAAATATATTATATAAACGCCACGCGTGCACGGATGCATATATAGATATCCATGAGTACTCTTTTTCTTTTTTTTTTAATTTCCCCAAATTATCAAGTATTCAATCAATCTTAATCAACTAGTCGATCAGTATCGTAAATTAAATTGTAAACTACTTTTATTATCAAGAAAGGTAGATTGTCTTATAAATAATTACAAGTGCATAGTATCTCCAATTCAATTCCAACGGTTGATTATCATACTTTTCTTGTTGTATCTTGCGCACAATGGCTCGAATTAGAACTTCTTCTAAAAGTGACTCAAGTGCAGATTCGTCAGTTATCAAGTCAGAAAATTCATCAACAAAAGAATCACGTTCAGAACCTGAAATGACTTTTACTCCAAATAAATCAATTAACAAGAAAACTAGAAATGGTGCTAAAAGAGTCAAATCTAGTCCTATATCTCAAACTTACGAAGGGAAAAAGCGAAAGGTTAGTGTTAAACCCAGTGTTAAACCCATTGTTAAACCCATGGATAAATCAATTGTTGATTCTAATACAACTACTCCACGAATTTACTCTCTTCTTGCTCCTGAAGTGCCTTTAACTGCAAAACCTATATCTAATGCTACTCATATTACTGAAATATTAGCCACTCCCAAAATCGATAGGACTAAGAAAATAGTTGATTTTGATGATGATGATAATGATGATGATGATGATGATGATAGTAAAGAAAAAGAAAAACATACTGATAAGAGTTTAAATGATGAACATGATTCTATTTATGTGACCCCGTCAACTGTTACTCCAACTACAGTATTAATCAGCAAATCTGCAGCTAAAAGAAGAACTAGAACAAAAATCATTAACAATAATTATGTGGAATTTGATAGTGGAAACTTTAAAGAAAATAATAATTACGACAATGAAGTAGTAACAATTAATGGAAAGTCCGTTATTCATCCTAACAATGTTAAATCTGCGGTTACTACTGCTACTGCTGTATCTGCTGGAACTGGTATTTCTACCAAGCATTCACATGAAAGTATGACTTCAGTTACTGATATAAGTTATTCTACTGATGATAATAGTTGGGGAAAATTTGGTAAAGAGTTAAATACTCCTAGTAAAGTGAATAATACAACAACTACTAATAAAAAGGGATTTACAGCACAGTATAACAATACTGTTGAGAAGGGTCTTGAATCCTCATTTGCTGAAGTTGAAGTTGAAGTTGTTGATACAAGTAAAGCCACTAAAGGTTCTTCCACAGAAGATGATTCGAGTATGATTGCTCTTGATGGAGATTGTTCTTCCATGCTGAATGGTAACAATGGTAATGATGATAATGATGAAGCTAACAATAATAATAATGTTAAAGGTATTGAAATAATAGAGCCTATAAAATTCAAGCCTCTTAACGAACCATTATATTACACTTACGATGGAGAGTTAGACGTTATTAAAGATAAATTGGAAAAAGAATTTAAGAATGAATTCAATGAAAATTGTGAAAATGTCACAAATAAATTATCAGATATGATGAATTTAATTAACAAGAATTTAGAGGATTGGTCAATTAAAGGTTTTGAATTAATTAATCAATATGAAAATATTATTAAAAAAATGATTTTTTTAAGAATGAAATTTAATAAAGATTTTAATAATATTTTGAAAGATGTTAATCAATTTTCAAATAAAGTTGAAAATCAAAAAGATTTATTACATTTAAAAGCCGCTCAATTGAGCGATATACTCAATGATTTCAATTAGTAAAACAAGGAAATAAAAATGGGTTAATTATCATGTGGGTGTATGTATTATATTTGCTTTTGCTTTTTAAATGATCTTTTTTTTTACTTTGCTTAGTGTTAATGGATATGAGTGTATATGTGAGCTTTGTTTTTTTTATTGATTAGATAGTATAAAGTATGGTTATAAAATTAGTTTTAAAAAAAGAATTTGATATTAATATAATATAAACATAATTTATTTTCTAAATCTTCTACCTCTGTGAGCAGAGACGGAGGTGACATTTAAAGGTAATTTGAAACCTAAAGATTTGATTAAATCTTCGGTATCAGGATCAACTTGTAATTGGTTATCAGTTTTAGATAAGTCTAAAGCAGAAACTTCTGGAACGTATTGATCTTTTCTTTCTCTTTCTTCTTCTTGTAATTTGAAAGAAATACCTCTAACTGGACCTTTTTGAATTCTCTTCATCAAGTGAGTGGTGTAACCAGCAATCTTGTTTCTTAATCTCTTGGATTGGATTTCAGCAATTTCAGAGGTTAATCTCTTGTTAGTTTGGAAATCCAAAGTTAACTTTGGGTAATATTTTTCAATTAAAACCTTTGAGGCTCTCTTGACTGTCTTTGTTCTAACGCGACCCTATATTAATAATAATAAGTAATAATATTAAAAGTTAGTAAATCATCTTTATGAAAAGAAGAAACAAAAATGAAGAGGTCTTATGCTTCATATCTTAGTCTATCCATGTATCCATTTCATTCATAAATTTGTTCATTTATGTTCATTCACTTGACATGTTGCTACTGGGGTTATCAAGTTCCAAAAAAAAGTTTGCTTTATTTAGCTTGAATATAATCTACGAGAGGTGTCCAGTCTCAATATGTGTTTTCGTTTTCCTTTGCCTCTCTGCTTCTCATCCTCTGTTGCTTTGAAACATTATGTGAAAAAATTCCCTTTAGTTCTAAAATGTGAAGCTGTTTCTTCAAGTATATCATGAATAGCAGTAAGGGCAAGGATATGAATTTGACAAATTGTTATTGGTATACATTAGTTTTCGCTTGCTTGATATGACAGCTGTAGTTGGACTTAGAAAATTTTTGAAGCTTTTTATTGTGAAATAGTATGCATGAAAAATTATGAATATACCAATGAATGAATAAATGAATGAATGAAAGATTTCTATAAGATATGGATTAAGGAGCACTGTATAAGAAGTCTTCATGGGTGATCAGACATACCATTTTGATATAGTTTGTTTAGATGATAGCTATGACTGGAATCAACTGTGATATGAAAGCACCAAAGAAGGACTAGCAAGATATATAAAACAGCTTTAATTTAGTCAAAGTAGACAAAGCAGAGAGAGAGCTTTCCTCACTGTAGTGTTCCTCAGTGAGCAGCGCTAGCATACTTTGTCGCTGCTCGCTGTTAGCACTGCAAGGCCTTTCTGAAAAATTATTTCCTTCTCTCTTTCTTTCGAGCCTTTGTCTCTCTAGGGTGGGAAAAAAGTAAGTAAAGTGAGCGGTGCGCGGTGTGGGATTGTGAAGTTTAAAAGCTTCTGTGACTGTCAGTTGACTTTTATGTTGGTGTGAGGTGTGTCTGTTTAATTATTTATACATTACAACATTATTCCTGTGTTGTGCTAGATGTTTTGTTGTTGTATAAACTGAATATGTGCACGGGTGTGTTTTGTGTTTTTGCCTTGGGACTGACTTTGGGGTCGATAGATAGATAGATAGAGATGTATAGATAGATTTAAAGTAGGAAGCAGCGAGATAGTAAGAGTAGACAAGAATACCCCAGTTAGTTAAAGAGGTTGGTTTGACTGGCTTGAGCTTGACTAACTGCTACGCTTCTTGGATAGGCATAGATCCATATAATCAATCAATCTATCTATCAATATGGCAAAGTTTCATTGTGATGTGTGCTCCTCTGATTGCACAAGGAGAATAAGAATTACTTGTGCCGTTTGTGCTGACTACGATTTATGTGTACCTTGTTTCGCTTCGGGTTCCACTTCTGCAAAGCATAAACCATGGCATGATTTTAAAGTCATAGAACAGCATGCTTACCCCATATTGGAGCAAAGCTGGGGTGCTGATGAAGAATTATTATTAATTGAAGGTTGTCAAACTTTAGGTTTGGGAAATTGGCAAGATATTGCTGATCATATTGGTGGTAGATCAAAAGAAGAAGTTGAACAACATTATTTTTCATATTATTTAAATTCAGATTATTATCCAATTCCTGATTTAAATAAAACTTTCCAAGATGTTTCCACTACAAGTTTCTTAAATCAAAGGAAATCAAGAATTGAAATGCGTAAAAAATTACCTTTACCAACACCCAAAAAAGTATTACAATCAACTCCATTATGTTCAGATATTCAAAAATATATGCCTGGTAGATTGGAATTTGAAGAAGAATTCGAAGAAGAAGCTGAAAAAGTCGTACAAGATATGGTATTTGATGCAGATGATACTGATCAAGATATTGAATTAAAATTAACTATATTAGATATTTATAATTCAAGATTAACTATAAGAGCTGAAAGAAAAAGATTAATCTTAGAAGATAATTTATTAGATTATAGAAATAATATTGCAATTGATAAAAAAAGATCAAAAGAAGAAAGAGATTTATATAATAAATTAAAATTATTTGCAAGAATTTTAAATCCCGATGATTTTAAAGAATTTACAAATGATATGTTAACAGAATTAAAAATTCGTTCTAAAATTCAACAACTTCAAGAATGGAGAAGAAATGGTATAACAACTTTTGAAGATGGTGCCAAATATGAAAAGGATAAAATAACAAGACAAGTCAATTTACAAAGACATCAATCATTATTATTAAGTGGAGTAACTAATATAACTGGTTTAAATTCAAATTTAAGTTCAAATTCAAATAATAATCCAAATAGACATACGGCAAATTCATTACATTCAGCAGCTGCAAATGCCGCTAATTCAGCTTTCACTTTAACAAGATCGAAATTTTTTAATAATTCTTTAGATTTTAATTCAGATGGTTTATCATTAGGTAATAGTGCTCCAAAGAGAAATACAAAATATGTTACACCTTTAGATATTACTCATGCTGCTGATTATGATTTATTATCCGATGAAGAAAGAATATTATGTTCAACTTTAAGAATGTTACCAAAACCTTATTTGGCAATTAAAGAAACATTATTTAGAGAATTATTAAGAACTGGTGGTATATTGAAAAAGAAAACTGCTAGAGATTTACTTAAAATTGATGTTAATAAAACATCTAAAATTTATGAATTTTTTGTTCAACAAAAATGGTGTAATGCTTCATGACTTTTCAAGCTAATTTAATACAAGCGAACTTATATACTTATATAATTATATAATTATATACTGGATATATATTTATATATATATATATATATATATATAGGCATACTGTAAATACTAAATAAACAAAATAGATAAAAAAAAAGAAAGAGTAGTAAATCCAAAAAACAAAACAAGGCGGTGTGGTTTTCTTTCACCTTGTGTGTTTTGCAACGCAATTTTGAGTATTCGTGTTATCTACATGATTACTATGACAGATAAACATTAATGGCTAACGGTTGAACCATTATAAGTGTATTTATATAGTCAATAAGGTCCAAGAGTAAACCAAAACAAAACAATCAAATATTGCTATGATTTGGATAATAACATTACTGATTTCATTGATAGTTCAATTAGTGAATTGTAAAGTAAATAATCAATATCCATTAAATTCAGATCAAGAACCAATTTCAATAATTGAACCTTTCTCAAATAATGATGAACTTCCATTAAGTTGTATTTCAAGACAAATTGATAATGGAGAACATAAATTTGATTCAAAGGGAAATATCATATATGAAAGTTTCCCAATTTGTCATGAAACTGGTAAACCATTAACTTTTAAATATGGTATAAATGAAGATATTACATGTTCAATTAAATTAGGTGATGAATTATATCATTTATTTCAATTATATGTTCATCAAGATGCACCATTTACATGTAGATTACCAGTTTCTAAGAATGTTAATATTAATAATGCTAATATTCCTTTAAATCTTAATTTTAGAGGTTATGTTTCTGAATCTCATATTGATATTGATTCAAATATGAATATTTTAATAAATAAAATTGATGATAAATTATTATCACAATCAAATAATCTTGTACCTTCAATAATAAGTTCAATTGGTTGGTCATCAAGTACAAATACTACTAGAGTTGTTATTGGTGATACTTTAAAGCTTAGTTTTGCTATTAGATGGTTTGATTCATTATCAGATAATATTGTAAATACTGAATTATATGATTTAGGAATTTCAGATAATGTTAATAAAGGATTTGCTAATACAGGTTTTCATAAATTACCTTGGATTATGAATGGATATTCAAGTTCAAGAGTATTTGGAATTGGTTTATCATTATTTTTAATTGGATTCTTGTTGGGTACTTATATCATTCGTAATAGAATGATAAAATTTACAAAACCAAAATCTAATTTTGGTGGTGAATTAGGAAAATCTGATTAAAAGATAATCTCAACTTTATATATATATATATGCTATTTATATGCTATTTATATGATTTTACATTTTTTGATTAAAGATTGAATTAGTTTCTTGTAAGTTTCATCGTTTAACTTATCTAAGATTTGAGTTTCCAAATAATTAATATAATTATTTTGAACTTGTAATTTTAATTCATGATTTGGAATTGAATTTAATAATTTAATATAATTCTTGACGGATATTTGTAAATTTTCCACTGCTATATCAGGTTTATTTTGAAAATCAATATATCTCAAAATTAAAGTCAATTGTAATAATATAACATTTGGATCTTGAGATAAATTTAAATTATTGGATAAATAATCAACAATATATTGACAAAGGTATAATCTATCTAAATCAGGATATAAGTCAATTAATGATAATATTTGATTTGAGATATTTAAGATTTTAGAAGATGATTTAGATGATGGGGTAATAGGTACTATTGATAAATTAAATTCTTTAATCAAAGTATTGATACAAACATCAAATATGGTTATTATTAGTTGTCCTTTTAAGACAGGATTAGTATCAATTGAACCTAAAGTATTGATGTTTATATCGGGTAAACTGTTCAACTCATTTCTAACAGATTCTTCTGGAATTAAACTGATAATATTATCATCTTCATCTTTTAAATCCATTTGTTGTTCATTTTCTAATTGATCTTGTAATTGTTGCTTTTCAGTTATTAAATTTAATAATTTTCTACGATTTAATAATTTGGATAAATAATTCATTTCGAATTTAAAATAATTTAACCATAATTCTAAAGATTCAGGATTAAATCTTAAAGATCTTTGTAATAAATTTCTACAATCTTTTGGATTTTTATTAATTTCAAATTCATAATATGCAGCAGATAACCAAGCATTTATATTCTTTGGTTGTAATTGTAATAATTTTGAATAAGTTCTATAAATTATCTTAACACTGCCGTTTTTTTTCGCATATTTAAGATAATTTGACCATAATTTTAAATCTTTAGGGAATTTTCTTATACTTCTATCAAATATAAATAAAATTCTTTTTGAACTTGCAAAATCAGAAATTGAAGGTTTAGTATCAATTTTTAAAGTTTTTTGTAATCTATTAAATCTTTTCTTTCTTAATTTTTCAACATTTTTTTCGAATTGTATATAACGTAAATAAATATCAGGATTTGCAGCTCTACCTACAATACGATATTCAAAATCTGTTCTACGTCTCATAATCATATTGATTTCTCTTTTATCAAAAAGTTTTTTCCTTTCCAAATCTTGAAGTTCAAAAACAGACTGTTCCAAATAATATCTCACTTTATCGGCCATTGCTTTTGTTTGTATATAACTTGGGTAAACTATCGACTATCCCTGGTTTATTTGAAACACTTCTTCTTTATCATGTCTAGAAACTTTTCATATACATGGTATTACTATACATATAAAAAAAAAAATATTTATCAGTCGTGCATAAACTAAAAAAAGACCCACGACATTTTTAATAGCGTTTTAAGTGTTGTAGTAGATCATCATCTCAATATGAATATACATAAATATATATATATATATATGTGTGTGTTGGTAGACAAGTTTTGTATAATCAATAGTGATTTGGCATATGTTTAAGCTATCAGGTGAGCTATCAAGTATTCACATTTTTCACATTATGGAAACTGCTTGTATTTTAGTTATACAAAATTAAAATTAGAATATGGCAAACTTTACACAAGGTTTTTTCCCTTGAATATAAGGTGGTACATACATGGGCAAGAGCAAATTGACCACTAATAGATTTGAAACTCTCAGATTTCCGCATCATAATAATATTCATATATATATATATATATATATATATATATATACAAATACAAATACAAATACACACAGTCACATGCAGCTAAAACACACCCACAAAAGGATTGTCGTGAAAGGCGTTAAAAGAGATGTCGTATAGGTGCACGGGTGCATTAAGGTAAGCGAGCGAGCGCGTCGCGTAGACAGGCCTGTGCTGCACCACACAAAACAAAACAGGGCGCAAACACAAAAACCAAAAACCAAAAACCAAAAAAAAAAAAAAAAACAGAAGAAGGCGCAGCAGCCAGCCAGAAGCCCAGCGAGAAGCCCAGAAAAGCTTCCGCTCCTCCCTCTCAGCGCTAGGCAATTCAAGGCAAGGCAAGGCAACATTTTATTTTATTCTATTTTACTTTATTTTACTATAACAGCAAACAAACACACAGCCAGCTTTTACATATTTCACCTATTCACGTATTTCATATTGCAACTCCTCCTCTCACTCATAAACACACAGCCTGTATATCTTCTCTCTGGCTATCTGCTCTACATTTCAAACACAATACACGTATAAACGTATATAACATATACTTATACTTTTATTTTTTTATTTCCTTTCTTTCTTTGTGTGTGTGTGTGCATCCTGAAACTCGCTATTACTCCTGCCCTTATTCAATCCCCCCTATTGCTTCCGGCCGCACCATTATGTCTCAGAAAAACCAGGTCTTGCCCTCTATTTCAGAATCCTTCACCGCAAGTTCCTCTTCTAATAACAATAATAACAATAATAACAACAACAGCAGCAGCAGCAATAACAGATCTTCTATATCTTCAGTGGCCTCAAACACTTCTTCTATCTTCTCTGCTCCCAACAGCTCTTCCCTCGCCTCTTCCATTGGCAGCTCCTCAGCAAACGCAAACTATTTCAAATCTCAATTCCCTTCATTAATTAACAACAACCTACAACACCCTCAAGTTTCAGTTAAAGAAGAGAGATCTACTTCTCCTTCTATTAACAACCAAAACAACCAAAACAACCAAAACAATCAAAACAATCAAACCAATCAAAATAACAATAGTAACAACATGAGTTATAATCAAAACAATTTATACAACTCTACAACTACTTCAAATATAAGAGACGACAAGGCTAAATCTGACTTTTCTCATCCTCCTCCTCCTGTCGCATCTTCTTATGTTAACGCGGCAAATGCTTCTGCTACCCCAATTTATTCAAATAACACTAATAATAATGATAAATCAAATGCTGAAACGACATCTACACCTACTTCAAATGGTGACAACAATCCTCTATACACCTTAGCAAATTCATCAATGATGCACACTTTTCCAAACTCTAAAATACAACAACAACAACAACAACAACAACAACAACAAAAGGATACCAATACTAGTAATAACAATGATAATTATGATGATAGATTTAAAGGATTAGTAACCGATGGAGAAAAGTTAAAAGTAGTTTATGGATCAGTAAGAACTGAACATGATAATATGGAATGGACAAGAAAAGCTGCTGATACAGCTTTAAATATCGCTATAGAACAAATGTCTAACCCTAATGATAATACAAATGTAGCTCTTAATAAACAATTAATGGCTAAAAAGGGTCTTAACATCGATCCTCTCGCTGGTGTTAATAATAATAACACTAATAACATCAATAATAATAACAATAATAATCTTATTGGTACTAATTCAAAAAAATCAGGTAGTGGCTCTTCAAGTAGTTATAAAGGTTCTTTTAAATGTCATTATGAAAATTGTGGTAAAATATTTTCAAGAAAAATGAATTTAAATTCTCATATTCAATCAACTCATGAAAATAAAAAACCATTTGAATGTTCTCATTGTAATAAATTATTTGCAAGACATTCAGATAGAAGAAGACATGAAGAAGCTCAACATAGATTTAAAGAAGGAATGGGTTTTATTTGTGGTGGTATACAAAAGAATGGTGATACTTGGGGTTGTGGTAAATCATTTAAAAGAAAAGATGGTTTATCTGCTCATTGGAGATCTCAAAAGGCTAAAAAGAAATGTTTAAAAGGTGTCATTTCTGAAAGAGAATTAGAATTAAATCAACAATTTCAAGATCAAAAAGTTACACTTACTGAATAACTTACTGAATAATTTACTTATTCTTTAAACAAAAAAAAAAAAAAAAAACTAACCAATAAACAAACCAATTCTTCCCTATTTCAATTTTTTTGATGTCACTGTACACTATATCAACTGACTATGGTATAAATATTTTATTTAACTAACTCATTAATTACCTACCTGCTGATTTTTTAATTATATCTTATTTCTACTACTAAATCAACTATTGTATTTTATTTTATGTTTTTTTGCCTTATATTATATTAAACTATATTTTTTTTTATGTTTTCAACTACTATATATCTCTTTAAATTATACTAAGCTTAAATTTCCCAAAAATTATCTGTAATCTGCTTGCCTGTAAATCTTATACTATCAAATGAATACAAAGTCGGAAAAAACGCACAAGCCACTAAGATAGCGTACTCTGCATGTAAATAAAAGACATAAAAGTATAGCGCAATATAACATAAAACATTGCTTAATTACTCAAAATACAGATAATACACTAAACCACACAACAACCAGCCCCCCATACAGAGCACACTCACTTAAAAGTCAAAAAGCATATGTATAATATAAACAAAACCTTAAACAACAAAACACTTAAATATCCACAGGCCCTTCCCAAAAGGGAGGAGGGCACAAGAGTTGGTTGCGTTGCGTTGCGTTGCGTTACCCCATACTTTCTTTCCTTTCCTGTCATATATAGTAAGTACACCACCAGACTAGCTGGCCACCGTTGGATTGCTTCTTCCCCTTATTTTCCCCCCAGTTTTCTTCTTCCTCTATCCAATTTATATACTCATACCACTCTGTGTTTATCTCTACATATACTATTCTATTTTGAAGCAACTCATCACTCCTCAGTTGCTTTCTCCCCTATACTAAAGAACGCAATACAACACATCACATCATACTCCCTCTGCCATAATATACCGATAACTCACAGCAAGCCGAGTGGGAAAAACAAAAATTCCTGTTGCAGAAAACCACAAATTTATTTTAGATTTAATTAAGCCCGGTCAGTGCCTTCGCTTATAGTCTAGCCATGTCTAACAATAGGCCCAAGGATCCTTCAAATAACCAAGAAGAACATCACAAAAGCATACAACAACAGGTTGAGAGGCATCAAGATAACAGTATCACTACTTTTACAGACTGTTGCAACTTACAATCCACTCCATCTCCGCCAGCTTCTGATAACCCCATTTATCAAGATTCGTTACCTCATACCACCACCCCATTGATAAACGCCTTCAATAATTTATCCAAAGATACTGGAATTAGTAATATCAATAATACTCCCAATACAACCAAGAATAGAAATAGCCTCTTTAGTGACTTGGTTAATTCAAATAGATCTTCAATTTCTACCATTAATAATAACTCTATAGCTATCCCTGCTAATACCGACTATACATTTGTCACAGATAGAAAAGATTCAAATTTACCATTATTAACATCATTAATATCAGAAATGGATAAAGATAGTCAAAATAATAACTCGGAAGGAGGAAATCAAAATATAAATACAACATCTCCTTCTGCTCTTCCGGTGAATGACAACAGTTTTAGCAACCCATTCCAAATCAACACTAATCTTTGGAACAATAATGGCGAAGCTTCCTCAGCCACTACTTCCAATTCGATGAGACTAAACTCACTAGATATCAACTCTAAGAACATCAATAGCTCGTCGAATATACTAAATCCTCTACTTTTGAGTCCTACAGCTGCCCAATCTGAATTCAATAATAATAGTAATACTAATAATAACAATAATAGAATGTCAAATAGAATGAGTGTCTCATCGATTACGTCAAACGGCTCTAACCAATTGATACCTCCAAATTCCGCTAACTCAAATAATGGGTCGAATAATATATGGCATAACACCAATCAAGCTAATACTTCAATCTCTACAGAAAGATCTGGTTCTTCAATAAGCTCGGCAGGTTCTCCAATTTTGAATTACTCAGGACTAAACATCTCTTCTCAACAATCAGATCCCTTGCAGCAAAGCCAACAGCAGCATATTCAACAACAACAACAACAACAGCAGCAGCAGCAGCAGCAGCAAATATGGAACAACAGTTATACTAATAATAGCAATAGTAACACTCAACAATATCAACAGCAACAGTCAAATAAGCCATACCTTTGGGCTTCGCCTCCATTAGCTCCAGCTTCAGCAGGTGCAAATCCAAACATTAATGAATTGCGTCGTCACTCGTATACTATCTCGCCATTAGATATGGTCAATATCTCTCATGATTCCTTGAGACATAATTCTGTTGAAGAAATGCTGAGTTCTTCTCCAAATTTGAACATTTCTTCACCACCAGGTGCACCAAATTTAGACTATTCAAAGACCTTTGATATGGATACTTCAGCATCAAACATTCCATTATCAGCAGGAGCATCTGCTTCATCTACCTATCAAGCAAATCTTTTGCATCAGTTCAATAACTTGAATCTTTTAAATCAAGAACAATATCAATTTCAACAACAGAATCAAAAGCAGCTTTTTCAAGAGGCTGAACTATATTTTGGTACACCAACATCTGAGTCATTAGATTTAACAAAAGATTTAGAAAATTTGAAAAATGAAGGTATACAGTTGCCTAAATTTCCTCAACAACAGACAAATGATCAAAGTGGTAACCCCAACAACAGATTAGTTTTAGTTTGCTTTAAAAATGCAAGATTTGATGTATTTTATACCCCTCCTCAACAAATGAACTTGGCATCCATAAAGTTAAATGATCTGGTCATTGTTGAAGCTGATAGAGGTAGAGATTTAGGAAAAGTTGTTAAATTAGACGTTTCATTAGAAGAAGCTAGATTACTTAAGCTAAGACAATTTCAAGATCAACAAGCTGCTTTAGCCAACGAAACAGGGAATAACAACAACAACAACAACAACAATAATCAGAACGCTGGAAATTCTACTACAGCCCAACAACCAGCTTTACATTACCCTAAGCCAATTGTTAGATTTGCTTATTCAAATGAAATTAATCAGTTATTGTTGAAAAGAGCAGACGAAGAAAAAGCGAAAAGCGTGTGTCAAGTTAAAATTAAAACACATAATTTGAATATGATGATTTTTGATGCTGAATACCAATTTGATAGAAAGAAGCTGACTTTTTATTATATTTCAAATTTAAGAATCGATTTTAGAGATTTGGTGCGTGAATTATTTAGAATTTATAAGACTAGAATTTGGATGTGTGCTATATCAAGTCACCAGAAACAAATGCAATTGCAATTACAACATCAGCAAGAACAACAGCAACGAATACAATCTAGCAATTTATTCAATGATCAGATAATTAGCCCAACTGCTACCAGTTTCAACCAAGCAATGGCTGCCTCTGCACAACCTGCCCAACAACTATTTTTGAAACAGCCAAGTCTTTCACTCCCTCAGTTTCAATTCCAACAACAACAACAACAACAACAACAACAACAGCAACAACAGTCACATCAACCACAAACACAACCAGTGAGGCAACATCAGTTTCAACCTCAAAATAGTCAACAATTTGTTCCTAGAAGGTCTTCCTTGCTTTCATCTCTGCAGCCTACAACATCTCCAACTTCAACTTCGGGTAGCGAGCCAATCACGGGACTAGTTGGGTTAAGTAGTTCGATTGGTGCAAATACTGCCAGTAATCATAGAAGAAACTCCAGTTTAGGTAACGCTAACCTTGTTCCATAAAGAAATTCAAATGGATTTTAAAAAAAGCAAAAAAATGACACTGGTAGAATTAGAATAAATTCATTTATGCAATATTATCTTTATTATTACACGTCACAACTTATTTATATATTAACAGTTTAAGGGAAGTTCAAAAAAGAAGAAAAAAGTCAAAAGTTTTGACAGTTATAAAAACTAGAATTACATTCAAAGGTATTAAAAAAAAGGAAAAGAAATTTATAAAATTACAACGACACTTTGAAAGGAATCAAAAAGAATTTTTAAAATTAAAATAAATTACAATCATCAAATTTATGGTTGCTTTTGGGTTATTAAAACGAGGTTTTTCTAGATAATATATTCATACGAATAAAAGCAGAGAACAACACAAGAATTTGTGTTTGAAAAATGCAAGGAGTTGCCATGACGAAGCCTTATTTTGGTCTAGAAAAATTTGTCTTTCATAATTATTTACACTTTTTTTTTTAATTACTGCTTGGCTGCTTACTTATTTACATACATTCAACTTAGCTATGTTTATTCTATTTATGCGATTTTTATATAGTGTTAATAAAAAAAAAGCGAATTGCTTTTATCAGGAGTTTTTCATATAAAATATCTAATCGAAAGTCTAAAACGGAATTCTTTAGTCTTATCGGTCCGCTAAAAAGAAACGAGATACGCAGCGGTTTTTTTTTTCTCAAGGGTTTCTGCTCGATTTGTCTCTCTGAACGCTTTTCGGTTATATATATTGAAAGCCTAATCTCCTTCACTCCTTTTTTTAATATGCAAGGCGTATATGTAACAACACATGAACTGGAGCTAATAACATGACTGTAATTGGTTGGGAAGAAAGTGCTCTTAAAAAGAGAAAAGAAAATTTGGAGAAAATCCCAAAAGAATGGATCATTGAAGCCATCCCTTCAATCGAAGAAATTCCTAACGTTAACCCCTTTATTGACGGTATTCTTAACCAAGATGAATTGAAGATCACAACATCAATGTCTGGTGTTCAAATTACTCAAGCTATTGCCAATGGAGAATTGACTGCTTTTGAGGTGACGGCTGCCTTTTGTCATAGAGCTGCACTAGCTCATCAATTGACCAATTGTTTATCTGAGATCTTCTTTGATAAGGCATTAGCCAGAGCCAACGAGTTGGATGAATACCAAAAAGCCCATAATGGCAAAACAATGGGTCCTCTACATGGTCTTCCTATTTCTTTGAAAGATCAAATTAATTTGGAAGGAATTGACACTTCAATTGGTTATATTGCACCTATTATGTCTAAGGAATTTCAAAAATTAATATGTCAAAAAGATTGTGATAACACAGAAGTGTCTTTGATTGCAGAGATTTTAAGAGATGCCGGATGCGTCTTTTATGTGAAGACTACAGTTCCTACTGCTATGTTAGGAGCTGAAACGTTTTCCGTATTACATGGAGATACTTTGAATGCACTGAACAGAAAATTGACGTGTGGTGGTTCTTCAGGAGGTGAAGGTTCTTTACTTGGTGCGAAAGGCTCAGTTATTGGTCTTGGAACTGACATTGGGGGATCGATTCGTAATCCATGTGTTTTTCATGGACTATATGGTCTAAGAGGCTCATCTGATAGATTTCCTTATTTGAATATTGCAAATTCATATCCCGATCAGACCATTATTCCTTCAGTTGTAGGTCCAATGGCTAGATATATTGAGGATGTTGAACTAGTAGTCAAAACTGTGTTGAATTCAAAACCATGGTTGTATGACCCAAAGGTTGTACCACTTACATTCAATGAGCCTCTTCTCAATGACAAACTCAAGATTGGATTCTATAGATGGGATGGAGTTGTTATGCCTCATCCCCCAATTTTAAATGCAATTGAAAAAATTTCTAAACTTATAAACGGAAATGGACATCAAGCTATTGATCTTGGTTTACCGCCTGTTAGTCATTTTGATATGTCTAACCTTGTCACCTCGTTATACACCGCTGATGCTTTTAATGAGGTGAAGGAGTTTACAAAACTATCTGGCGAACCATTTAGTACTTTAATGGCAAGATCGTTTAAACCACCTGAAGAAAAAATGAGTATTGAAGAATTTATGACTTGCGCTAAGAGAAAATATAAGTATCAACAAGAATATGACAAATTCTGGAATGAAACCAAATCGATGACTGTCGATGGTGAACCAATCGACGCATTTTTAATTGCTGGTGCGGGATCAACATCTTGGAAGATTGGAGATAATATGAAAACCAGTCACTGTTATACCAGATTCTTGAATGTTTTAGACTATGTTTCTATTACTATTCCTATTGCAACGGTTGACAAGACAAAAGATTTGCAATTAGAAAGCTATGAGCCTGTGTCTGAAATGGATAAAAACTGCTATGAGTACTATGATCCAGAATTATACGATGGAATGCCAGTTTCATTACAACTGGTTTGTAGAAGATACGAAGAAGAAAAGGCCATTAAACTTGCCAAGGTTCTTACTGAAATACTCAAATAATTTCATTTCTTAACTAGGATTAGCATGTGTGTGTGTGTGTGTGTGGTTTATTTTATAGACATTTATGTATATCATGTATGAGTTAAATTAATATATTTTTAATTCAATTAAGCTGCTCGAACTGATAATGTCCTGTTTCACTTGCGTGCTGACTAGCTTCTTTTTCACCCTGTAAATTTTTGTTACAAACTTTACAGTGGATCTTAAAATTTGAGGTATTGGTGAAGTATCCCATTTGTTTTAGCATGTCTATCAATTTGAGAATATTTTCATCTAAAAGTTCATATTCGTGAAAGTTGGTATTTTTGTTGAAAACAGTAACATCATCTTCCTCGTAATCTAGATTGCGACCATAGCTCAGTGTAATTGCGTCATAATGAATACCTGAATAGCACAATACTATGATATTCAAAGAATCTTTTTCATTGAATTTGTAAATTTTGTTTGTTTCAACATCTATTGTCCATATACAAATTCCTAAGTACTCAGCAAGTATGTTCAACTCTATGGCCCCACCCCAGCTTCTTGGTTGGCAAATCCAATTGGCATATTCATTCGTGCTCTTACCATCCAATATTGCACTATTATACAAACCTTTTGGATTATTTCTGATCTCTGAACTGACAATTTGTCTTAACTGTTGACTTTGAGATATATCTTTGATTGAAGCTGGGCCAAAATACGTATATGATATAGAAGAAAATAAACATGAATTGTCATCAGGAATTGGACGAAGAACCAAGCATGCTGTTGGCGTAGAGTTTGGTATCTTGATGTACAGCACTTTGGAATTTGTGTTCTGTATAATTTCCTTTTCTGTCTTTCTGTTATTATTGTTTGACAACATAGATTCTGAAGGATTTTGGTTTGTAACATTGTCATCTATTGTGATAATCAAAGATTCGCCTGATCTCACACCCAGATCCACCAACTTCTTTGTTGAGTCATCGAGCTGTACATTTTTGGGAGGATATCCATACTTGATTGAGGTAGCTTTGAATGTATCACTGGTGGAATCCACTGGATCTTTCTCCAGCAACCGTATCAGTTCTTCATACAGATCATTCAAAATTGAGTCATCAGACAGATTGACAACTTTGGATAAAGTATTGACACGCACTCTCAGTTTCATTTGTAATTATCTAATCTAGCAATATAGCTTTGAGAAGTCTTTTGCTAATAGGTCCCAGCAAAGTACTTAAATCTCTTTACACTAACACACCCCATGCGATACATTGATAGAGATAATGACATGCAATTCTCAAACGGCAAAATACTGAGTGAGATTTATAGAATCGCCAACTAAAAGAGTTTACTAAAATAATAGAAGCCCAGATTACATTTAAGGACTTAAATTAGAGGACGTAGATTGGAAATATAGCATTTTATCAAGCGTTCTCATTATTAACATCATGAAGTATAAAAATATTAATTATATAACAGTTTATGCACTCATGCTTAAAGCTGTTTATCACAGACGGAAAAGATAATTGAATATAATAAATAGGGAGAATCTAAGCAGAATTGTTTTTCTTTTGCTTTTCAACTCTTTCTACATGTAAGGCATACTCTTCATCTGACACCTCCATTTCCTGCCAAGTTTTTCTTATGTAGGCTTCGATGAGCTTCAAGTCGTTCATAGCTTCTTCTTTTGCAAATTGTTTACCTTCTTTTCTTGCTTGTAGGTGTTTTTCTTTCAACAAACGACATCTATCAGCAATAATACTAGATCTATAACCAATCCATTCTGGGTAAAATTCATTGAATACGGTACCAAAGTTAACTTCAGGCTTGACGGTTTTCAAAACAGAGGTGTCAAACAGCAAAGGATTTTTAGCCCTATAAGAAGTGACAGCAGTCATTCTTTCGGTGAAGCCTAGTGGTACAGGAGCTAAATGTAAGATTTGTCTTCCTTGTAAAACACATGCCTTACCTCTTGAAGGGTTTTCTATAGGAACAACTTTTCCTTCACCAGTTGTTATCAAAGTTTGACCGCCAACCATGCAAGTTGTATCACTTAACATCAGCACACAAACAAATGGGTAGGAATCCTTATGCCAATCAACAATAGCAGGGATATCTTTTTCATATTCCGAAGTCATAGACGCTTTTCTTTTATTCAAAATTTCTTTAGTTATTTCATCATTTTCAGGTTTGATAGAAATGTTGATATTAGCAATTTCATATTCCATAATGATTTCCAATTCTACACCAGCCATAGCTGAAATAGCAGCCATTGTATCCGGATGTTTCCAGGCAGCATAAGTAAATGGACAAGTAGTTCTGACATGGCCTCTCAAATTACCGTCAACACCGGATGTACAATTATAGGAGACTCTAGACCACTTAGAAAAGACCTCTTCCCTAAAAACTTCTGCTCTCATGATTTGAACAGCCTCTTCAGTAAACAGATCAAAAGGTTCAGTTCCACCAATCTCAGAAACTTGTTCTGGAGAAGTTAAGCCAAGTTCCTCCATTGTGTATCTTTTGACCTGAGAAGCTTTTACAGGGTCAAATGCTAAATGTTTTTTAGGATCAAATGGAATTGTAATGTCCACATTTTCAGCTTCTGCAATAGCTTTGATGTTTTGCTCATATGTTTTTGCAGGAATAGCTGTGTGTGTGTTACCAGTTCTGATAAGAGTGATTAAATCTGCTGAAGCCATAGTCAAATCGCAATTTTTAGTAGTTACTTATTTTATTTATCACAAATTAGGTATAATAGGGGGGAAGAGCTTGTGTCAATTGAATAGTCTACCGCTATATATATATTTATATAAATCTACGATCAAAGGGAACTAACTGATAAGAAGAGGAAATGAGCGATAAGAAATTTAAGAGCCGCACGGATCTTCGGCGGACGTCGGACGTTTATGAAGAAGTTTTGTGTCAACTGCTGCAGGTCTTGTCTCAGTTGGTGCCTTTGAAAACGGAGTTTCTACGGACTATTGGATATCTCTATTTGGACTTAGCTTGTCTGCTTAATTACAAACCTATGATATAAAGAAGAAAAATGACGGAGACCAAAAAATGGAGTGTGGAGAATAGCTCAAGGGTAAGATCTTGATATTTCCTTAAATTTTTACTCAGGACTGGCTTGTCGCTGCTTTTGTTTACATCAGTTACTACACAAATTGGTATTTGTTTGTTGTGTTTTTCTCGTTAAACATATATAAAATCGTACATTAAATAAAAAGGAACCTCCTACCTAGGAGGGAAACTGATATACTCTATAAAGCCTAGTTTAATTTTATGTTAGCTTTGGCGGCATGTTTGGCGTATTCTGCGTCAGTAACAACCATTTCCTTCCAAGTCTTGGTGGTATATGCTTCAATTGACTTCAATTCTTCCATAACTTCCTCTTTGGAGAATTCTTTGCCCTCATCTCTTGCTTTTAAACATTTGTCCTTCAAGGCTTTGGTTCTTTCTTGGATGATATCCATTCTGTATGAGATCCATTCAGGATAGAACTCATTAAATTGAGAACCAAAGTTGACTTCTGGTTTCACAGTATTTAAAACAGAAGTTTCTGGCTTGAATGCACTTTTCGCACGATAAGAAGTAACAGCGGTTATTCTTTCAGTGAAACCCAAAGGAACAGGAGCTAAATGTAAGATTTTTCTACCTTGTAAAATAACAGCTTTACCTCTTGATGGTCCTGGGGTAGGCAAGATTTTACCTGTGCCAGTCTTGATTAAAGTTTCACCACCAATCATTTCTGTGGTATCACTCAACATTAAGACACAAACAAAAGGATAAGAGTCATTGTGCCAGCCAACAACTGCGGGAATATCAGCGTTTGAGTCTTCGTTCAAAGCCTTTAATCTTTTTGATTCCAATCTTTGTGAAGCAGCTTCACTTTCGGGCTTCATAGCAATGTTATAATGAGCAATTTCGTAATCCATAATGACTTCTAATTCAACACCTGCCATTGCAGAGATAGCTGCGTTGGTTTCTGGGTGTCTCCATGCTTCGTAAGTGAAAGGGGTTAGCTTTGACTGACCTCTGACAGTACAATCAATACCAGAAGTAGAAGAATGAGAAACTCTTGCATATCTTTCAAAAACCTCTTTTCTTAAAACTTCCGCTCTCATAATTTCGATAGCTTCCTCTGTAAATAAGTCAAAAGGATCTGAAACACCAATCTCAGAAATTTGATCTGGAGAGGATAAGCCTAGTTCTTCCATAGTTAATCTTTTCACTTTAGAAGCTTTAACTGGATCAAAAGCCAAATGCTTCTTTGGGTCAAAGGACACCTTGATATCAGCAGCAGCAGCTTCATAAATTGGTTTAATGTTTGATTCATACACAGATTGTGGAATAGCTTTGTGGTAATTACCAGTTCTAATCAAAGAAATAAGTTCGGTAGTCATTGTATTAATATTAGATAGATAAGGGATATGCTAAGTATAGCGTTTGTGTAACTTATAAATCGCTTTTCGAACAACCTTAAGTGTTGCAGTGTATAACCACTACAAATAGAAAAACCAGATATTAACATGAACTTATATACAATCCCTGTCCTGTGACATATTTCCGAAGTCTGTAACTTTGCTATCTATTATTCGTTATCTATAGAGAAGATAAAAAGGTAGATGCACCTCCAGATGCGCCTCTGCAGATCCCCGATTTGAACCGTGTGTGAAAAAACAGGCAGTGCACAACGGTTACTACTACTCTCTATTATAGCTAGCTGTTCTCTTACTCCGAGCTGGATCGTTACGTGTCACAATTGCTGTGATCGCAACTATTGACTATTGCTCTACTTGTTAGCTTCATCATACAACGCTGCTCACTTTCTCCCGAAATATCCATGTCTCTTGTCCATACGGTGAATTACAATTCTACAAATTACATTCACTCATAGTTGTCCCCTCTACGATAAGCAGTGCGAAATTCACAACCGCATTCGGCAATCAATTTCTATTTTCTCAGACAGTTGCTCGTTTTGGGGGCAGGTTCCTCCCTCAAAATGTCAAATGATTCCTTCAAAAAAAGTGCACTGCCATTTAACGTATTACCCCATATATGCTATATTCTTTTCTATTATGTAAATTTTCGGAATTAGTGGCGAATAGAAGCATCCTAAATAACTAACGAATTCAACCGTCTTTTTTGATTTTTACAAAAAAACAAAAGTTTCATAATGCCTTCATTTGTGATAAGTCTATACTCAGTACACAGGATATGTAAGTTATGTCATTTAGTGATATTCGTCTAACAAATACTCGTAGTAAAATTTCTCCTTTTGCCAACCTTGCTGTTTTCTTTGTCTTCATTTTCACATAAGATAGAGTTCTCATTAGTAATATCTTTCATACCACGCTGCTTAGAGTGATTTAATATCATAGTACCAAGTGCAGCTTTATTGTGGTCTGTGGACTTTTCTGATTCGTCCGCTAGTCTTTTTTCGGCATATTCCACAGAATTTAGTAATTCTTGCTTTTGGACAGAAAGCATTTCAATCTGAGATTTTAAAGAAATAAATTGATTTGATATACCATTTAAACTTGTTAAAAGCTGACTCTTATCATCTTTCAATCCGGCAATACTCTTCTTTATGAGAGTTTCCTCCTCCTTTAATTCTTTCAATGTTATTTCCAACTCTTTTGCCGATTTGATACTAGTCAACTCCTCTTTTTGCGAAGCAACAATCGAATTCAACCTTTCGATTTCCTTGTCTTTCTCTGTAGTTAATGAATTAAGTAAAGATCTTGTTTGTTTCAATTCCTCAGCTAGAGGATTTAACATATCTCCGTTTTTCATGTTCTCAGATAAAGACTGAACAATCTTTGTAACACTATCATCTGAAATTTGTGCATCGGTTCTCGCTTCTTTGTGCTGTGCTTGTATTAGCTGATTGAAGTCCCTTATTAACTTATTTGACGACTCTTGAGATAGTTTTGAAGATTCTTGAAGTTTTTCATGAATTTGTAAAAGTAAATCTTTGTTTGAGTTTTCAGCAAATAAACTCTTCATTATATCCATATTATCAAAATTCAGAATATGACTTTTAATATCGGACAGCTTCTCAATACTCGACTTGATTAAAAACATTGATTCTTCATTGCTATTTGATATCAACTCTTGCAATTTTGATAACTCTTGTTTGAACATATCATTACTGCGATCAGAAAGACTTGTAGTTTTCATTGCTTCAGTGTTTGCATTGATAGTCATAACAATGTCAAGCAATTCTTTTGTTTGGTCTCTATTTTGGTCACCATTATCTTTTGTTCTCAACAAAGTTTTGATTTCTTCCAATATTTCACTCTTACTATCAGAAGACTTTTTGATCAATTCATCAAGATTTTTGAAATGTGGAAAAATTAGCTGAGAGATGGAATTTTCCAAATCTTCTCTGTTCAAGGCTGAGTTGTTTTTTGATTCAAACAACACTTTTAGCTTTTCTGCAGAATCCTGAAATGATAAATTAATGAGCTTGTTTTGGGTAGCAGAAAGTTCGGACAATATAGGTTGAATCACGGAACCTATATCATCCTCACTAATCCTTGCATCTTTGATCTCTTGCTTAATGGCGTTTTGCAAGTGCTCAATATTGGTAGCTAGGTTATTGTTTAATTCTAATATATCTGATTTTTCGAAAGGCAGAACAATTTCTTTAGATGAAACATGGCTCTTGATGTCATCTGATAGTTTATTCAATTTTTTCTCAAATACTTCTTCCAATCTATTCTCAGAACTTTTAGTAGTCTTTTCAATAATGGCGTTCTGTAAGTCCTCAAGTTTGGACTGTAAGGTAATAGAATACTCTCTGATATTTGCCTTCAAGACATCATTCAACTTGCATTCGGATTGAGAAAGCTGATTTAAAACTGTTTGTAAGTTGTCGCTAAGTGTACTAAGGGAATCGTCTTTGGATATATTTTCATTAAATTTAATCAAATTGTCATTCAAAGAAACCAATGAGGTGTTGTTTCCCTTGGATCTTGTAACAATCTCTAGTAGCAAAGACTTGATTTCTGCTAGTTTTTCATTTTTATCAACTTCGTCTGCCTCAGTTGATGTGTTTATAGTATTATATTCAGTGTTTGGGCTTGAGCTATTTTCTTCTTGGAACGCACTTAAAATAGCAAATATCTTTTCTTCAAAAGCTTCAAAATTCTTTTCAATAATAAGCGTCAATTCATTCAGATATTCTTGGTCTAAGAATTTGAATTTATTCGTGTGAACTTTAGAAGTTGGACTATGACTACCATTATTGACCAAGCTCTTAGAGCTGGGAGAACTAAGCGTATGGACAGTCAAACCACTAGTGTTTGTAGCGCCATTGCTGCTTCCGTTATTAGTTGCAATAGTTGCCGATTTGGATGTTTGTGGGTTGGTTAGCTGGTTAATCTTTGACTTGATATTTGTGGAAGATTTAGATCTTTTGATTGGCGAATTAATGGCATGGGGGCTGCCTATCTTTGGGGAAGCTGTAGGAGTAATTGACATATCGTATTGCCTTTTTAATATTATATGTATTAAATTCCTCCCAGGTTATCTGACAGATCAGAAATTGTAGTAGTTTCTCTAGATAAACAACTTGAAATGTATATACACGAAATAATCTTAACTCGAAAAAATGTAAACAAAAACAAAGCACTCTTTTAATTTTTCTTGTGGCCGAGGCGCTCGCACTGCTTTGGTTTTTGCACCGTCTCTAGCTGGTTAAATATTTCAAAGGTTATCACAGAATTGAAGATCAAACTGCTAGCATATAGAGGGTGATTGTGATGCTACTATTGTGATATAACCTTACAGTGGTAACAAGATGGCACAGTTGTTCAATTTGTTTAAAATTTATTTAATCGTGTCTTTTCTTCTGAACTGTGTTCTAGCTAATACAGAGGTTACGGTCATTGTGCGAACGAACAAGTCAGATTCCTTTACTGAATTACCTAGCATATTTGATTACAATGAATTCCGGATCTATGATGGCAGCTTGATTACATCTGAAAAGACTTATTTACAATTACCTAATAGTGCAATTGAGCATACGAATTTTATAGTGAATGTTCTGCCCTTAGAATATGTCAATTATGAGCATCAAATACCACAGCATAAACCACATAATAATCTTGCTAAGTCTTCTTCTTACGCCGAACTAATTTCAACGAGACAAATATATATTAACTTGGAGAATTTGGAATTGGGGACATATTTTACGCGCTTGTGTTGGTCTGCTATAAATCCAGTAAACATAAACATTGAGCAGATTGACAATAATCTTCTATTAATTGAAGTAAGCCCTGATTATTACACATCAGATTTATCTATATCTAAAAATTTCTTGCAAAAAGTTCAATTACAATTGCATATATTGAAGAATAATAATAAATTTGGATTGAACAAGGATTTGGTTACGCTTATACAATTTATGCTTACTTTAATTATTATAAGTTTTGGTGTTTCAAAACAATTTTACAATTTGATATGATAATTTATATTTCATTATCTTTTATATATTCCCATTAATAAGCTAGGTACACCATAACAATTCAAAAAAGCAAAAGGACAGGAAAAAGAGAAAAACTAAAGAAACACTTGCAGTATAGAATTACATGTAATACTTGCCAATTCAAACAGAGAAAGAAAAAAAAAGCAAAAATAATTATTTTAAAGTGAATCACAGATGACATCAAAAATTGATAATTTATACTTTTTTCCTATAACCATAGAAATAACCAACACTAAAGCTAAGACTACCAATTAGTGCTGAAACACTCAAAATTTGGACAACCAATACACTAAATACAATTTCTTCTTTTGAAGTAGGAAGAGAGAAGACAGATTTAGAGATGGAAGTAGCATCTTTGTTTCCAGATGAATTATCAAATTCTTGAAAGTATGAATAATCCATAAAATCTTCCTCATTATCACAATGAAAGCTATCTATTGAATTAACACCAGCAGAGTCTTTGGACAGTTTTGTTATCTTCTCAGACAAAATTTTTGAGAATGAAGTATCTATCTTGTAATTGGACTTGGCTGGAGTAAACAGAAGACTGCTATCTGTACTATGGTCACAGTCATTATCATTTTCTTCTTCTTCTACTTCTTCATTTACATCAATCCAGGAGTCTGAAGTAATTAATAATGTTAGTTTCTTACCTGGTGCCTCAAAAAAGACATCCACTCCAACTCGTAAGTTACCCCAGATTTATTGTTGGTGGACGGCTCAAAATAGCAATCTACAAAACTAAAAACACAAAAAAAAAGGTACATACCTTGGACAGAGGAACGCCGTTCGACATTATTATCAAACAATTCCAAAGCACCGCTGTTATAATGATATTCTGAGAGATTAAACCTCACATCGCATTTTTTTGAAGAGGAAAGCGTTTCTTTGGGGTTCTCTTCTTCTTCTAATGTTTCTTCGCTTAATGAAAAGCTACTCTCTAAATCGATCTTGGAATCGTATAAAGTACAGGTATCTCTCACTGAGTCTTTATACCATTTGTGCAAAACTTCGGGTGTATATCTTTTAAGTGTCATTATGTGGTTTCAATTCAAATCAGTAGGTAAAAAACAGTATCCAAACTTTTTTACATTCAGTCAAACTAGTTATTTATTAAGTAATACTTATTGTGCCCCCAGTTTTTTTTTTTTTTAAATTGTTTTTATCTCCAGAAACTCCGCGAGTCTTTTGACGTGACAATATTTACCATATATTATATATACGCTATGCGCTCCACATTTATTTTGCAGTTCAGCGCATATTGATCGAATTATAATCAAAGATCGTAAAATAATCAAACATGTTGATAAATAATAAATAAGGATTAAGCTTAACACTTAAATAAATAAGGACAGTATTTAAAAAAAAAAAAGCATCCTTTGCCTCCTTTTGTTTGAAGTTTATTTGTCGTCCCCAAACATTCTAACTGGGTATTTCTCATCTTCAAACATACCATGTTCAGCATCCTGTAATATTCTTAGTTTAAACGCTCTATTCATACTTGGTGCGACGATTGGTTGTCCTGAACTACCTAATAGCTCACCTTTGATAACATTGGCTGGAACAGAATTTAAAGTTGTGGTTAAATAAACCTGATTGTCACTTTGATAAACGCTTAATTCTTTTTGACCCTTATCTCCAGCGCTAATTCTTGGATTTGCTTCGCTTCCTAATTGCAATAATGCACTTACCTTTGTCTGATCGAATGTTGATATTCTTGGATTGTTTCTTCTGTGATCTCTATTATAGTATTGATTTTCGGCTATATCCCCAGCTGGAACTGTTCTTGGATCCTTGTATACCATTTTTTCCGAAGATGGAGCCGGATTTCTGTAATATGGGACATATGGGTTACCGGAAGATCTATTTGGAACCTGTTGGACATACACATAGTGTTAGTAAATCCACAAAAAAGTTCACATTAAGGTCGGGAAAGGACAAAGTAGCTTTCCGATAAAATGAGGGGTAGGTCAATTGGTACATACTAAAGTCAATGTTTTTCTGATTGTCTCCCATATACCACTGGATCCAGTGGTATACTTTTTCCATACAGGTACTGGGCCTCCTGACATATTCTAATTGGGTTACAAGAGATAGAAGGAAAAGTAAAGACAAAAATAAGAAGCAGAAGAGGCAGCCAAAGATTCTTTTAACAAACTTTTGCTACATTGCAAAAAAACATGTTAAGAGAGATATGCATCCGAATCCCCGTTAACTATCGCTAACTATGGAGACAAGACTTTTTGGGCTGCGTAACCGCAAAACTCCGCGAAAGTGAAATGTTACCGCAGAGGAAACCGCCGGGGGCCGTGAGACTCTGCGGTATTTGAAGTCTCTGCAGTCTCTGCGGTCAGTGCAAGTCGCCGCAGTGCACTGCCTACCGCAGTTTTAACAGGTGATTAATCCATTTCAGCTGCAGCGTTTGTGTATCTTCATGCGTTTTGTACTTACAGTTCATTGGATATGCTGTATGTTAGCTATTGATTATTAGCTGTTGCTGACCTTTTTTTAAGCACTGTGCAGTCAGGTTAACGGACCACTTCCAGCAGCTCAAAGATAAGTTGCACATCAAGCTTTCAATGATCTCTATTACGACTTGTATACCCATACCCATATCTATATAAAAAGATGCCGTAGTTCGCCTTATTTAAGTTTCCCTTTAATGAGTTTATCTCAATTGATTTTTATGTCAATTCTTATTTGTATACTCATAGAATAATTTAGTAATCATATTCACTACAAATACAAATATCTCAAAGTAGAGACAAATTTATTTAATCAAGAAAAAAAAAAAGTTGCAATGTCGGCTATCACAGAAGCTATTGTTACTTATCCCAATATCGATCCAAAAAGTGTTAATTGGAAATTGAAAGATGCAACTATAAGAACAGACTTGTTTCCAAATGAACTTCTAGTTGATATGAAATCTTCTGGTATCTGTCATTCAGATATATTTTTCAGTTTTGGATTAGAAGGTCCAAGGATTTTAGGTCATGAAGGTACGGGTATAGTTAAAGCTATAGGAAAAAATGTAACTGCTGCACAAGTTGGAGATCCAGTTTTACTTTCTTTCAGTTCATGTGGTAATTGTAAGTTTTGTAATACGGATGTCAATGGTTACTGTCAAGCTTTTATGCCTTTGAATATTATGAATACAGATCCTGAAAAATCATTTAATGTTGAAGGAGCTCAGTTAGAAGGTAAATTTTTTGGTCAATCTTCATTTTCGAAATTATCTGTTGTTAATGAATCTTCAATTGTAAATGTTAAAGATTTTGGTTTAACTGAAACACAATTCCTAAGTTGCGCACCTTTAGGTTGTGGTATTCAAACGGGAGCCGGTGCAGTATATAACACGGGTGCTCCAAAGAAAGACTCAAGTGTTGTTATTTACGGTCTTGGTGGTGTGGGATTTGGTGGTTTAATGGCTGCAAAAGTAGCAGGAGCTAATCCGATTATTGCTGTTGATGTAGTTGATTCCAAGTTACAATTAGCAAAAGAATTAGGAGCAACTCATACTATCAAAGGCGATGATCCTGAAGAAGTACATAAAAAGATTTTAGAGATAACTGACGGTGGTAGTGATCTATCATTTGAATGTGTTGGAAGAGGTCCAGAATTTATTGAGAATGCAATAAGAAATACTGCTATTAGAGGAAAAATTATTTATGTTGGTGTTAGCGATCCAACAACCAGTATTAAAATTCCATCATTTGATTTCATGGAAAAAGGTCAACAACTAATAGGCTGTATCGAAGGTGACGCCAATCCTCAATTATTTATCCCACAAATGATTAAATGGTATCTTGAAGGTAATTTCCCAATTGATAAGATTGAAAAGTTTTACTCATATAAAGACTACCAGCAAGCATTAGATGATATGGCTACTGGTAAGGTTATCAAGCCTATTTTAAAGTACTAAAACATACGCTAATATATATCTATATTATATATATATATATATCAATTAAAAGCCAAGTGTGAATCTAGTATGTAAAAGTAGTTTTGTAAAAGATAAAGTAAAACACAGATTTCCACAAAAAAAAACTTTTGATTGGAGATGTTTTCACGTGATCTTGATGAGTTGATAGCTTTCGCACCTATATTATTCTAATGTGTAAGGAGATTAGTAAGATGAAAGGAGATGTTAGCTGAAGAATAATAATTAGTAGTTGGTATATCAATAGTATATATTCAATTAGCGTAGAAATATAATGAGAGTACTTCGAAGTGATATACATACTAGAAACAGCTTGCTGGAAAGCGATAATGATTTGCTAAACAGACTGGATGAGTTAGATAATTTGGATCAGGCTGGAAAAGAAGAAACAGAAGAAGAAACAGAAGAAGAATTGCTGACTGAAAGTGAGAGTAGTGAAGATGGGGATAATGATCGTACCATTGACAATCAGCGGCTTGAAAATTCTAGAGAGATACCTGAACTTGATATGAATGATATAGTTGAATTGGCTAATACATATTTAAATAACCATCAGGTTTTGAGGTTAAGCTTTCCAGTACAATTAAGACTGAATAATAACAGAAGAAGGGAACCTAGCCGAGAAGAGATATTTACCGCTAGGGAGGTGATATTACATAATGAAAGAAATAATTTCTTGGAAAGGGAGAGAGAAGGCACAAGATTTGGATTTGGATTTAGGAATACAAATCTAATAGATCAATTTAGAAATGGCACAACAAATAATAATAATAATAATAATAATAATAATAATGAGAATAACAACGTGAGATATAGGTATTTTCAAGGTGACTTTAATAGAATTTATAATGATAATTACATACAGAGGAGAAGCATATGGGTGAATATCTACAATTCGATATTGCTAGTTTTAATTCCTATAGGGTTCCATCAAATGGTGAAAAGCCTTTTAAGTATGACGAGTTTTTCAATGGATGTACTTGAAGATACATCCAAGTTTATTGAAACGATGTCCAACAACCAAAATCAAGAAGGTCTGATAATTGGTGGTGACAATTCTACATTGGTGATGAAGTTTGGTCAAATTATAATGAACGAATTCCCACAACTTAGGCAAAACTCCACTGTAGTGATAGTATTAACATTGATGTGTTTCCATGCTTATACGATCGGCGTATCGATATTCATGATGATTGTTCTGACGTTTGTTGTGATGTCTGTATGTGTTTGTTTGTACAAGAGGGTGCAACCCATTCGCCGCCTGGTGACACGAGTAATATCATCTCCTCAGGGCCTGGCATGACAATTTGGTAAAGTTTTTATTCGATTATTTATTTTTATTTAGTTTTAACTACGATAAAACTATATTCTATAAACATTTCACTGTTTCTTTTACTTTAACTAGTAGTTCAACGTAATGAGATTATCTATCCATGATCTATCAATCAAGTATTTAATCGTTTATTTATCAAAGATGCAATCTCCGAATATTGTTAAAAAGTCTTTATATAGGCATGAATATACAACTCCACGCGTTTAGCTGTAATTTACAACACCCGTGCACATGCTAACGACGCGTTAAAGATGAGACGAAAACATCCCGCAGCTGCCTGACTAAACGCGCGGCACCACCAGTGAGCGAAAGCCAGTGATCCGAAAAGGAACGTTGAACTCCTACTAACAGCGATTCAGCGAAACCTTTGAGAGCTACTATGGTGGATGCAGTCTGGAGAATTAAACTACAGCAGTATATCAAGAAACACTCCTTTTTTGGATTATTCACATCAGTCCATTCTCTTCTGCCCTTTCCTCCATTATTCTAGATCTAGATTCAAATACATAGATATTCATAATGTTCAGAAGATCTTTTTCCACCACCCGTGCTGTTAAGAGTTACGCCGATACCATCAAAAACTTGAAAATCAATAAGGATACTAAGGTGATTTTCCAAGGTTTCACTGGTAAACAAGCTACCTTCCATGCCGAACAAGCTATTGCTTATGGTACTCAAATTGTCGGTGGTACTAACCCTAAAAAAGCTGGTCAATTGCATTTAGAAAGACCTGTTTTCGCCACTGTCGCTGACGCTATGAAAGAGACTGGTGCTACCGCTACTGGTATTTTCGTTCCACCTCCAATCGCCGCTTCTGCAATTGAAGAAGCCGTTGCTGCTGAAATTCCATTAGCCGTTTGTATCACTGAAGGTATTCCACAAGCTGACATGTTACGTATTTCTCAATTATTGAAAACTCAATCAAAGACAAGATTAATTGGACCAAATTGTCCAGGTATTATCGCTCCTGATCAATGTAAAATTGGTATTATGCCTCAAGCCATTCATCAAAGAGGTAAGATTGGTATCGTTTCAAGATCTGGTACTTTAACTTACGAAGCTGTTAACCAAACTACCAAGGTTGGTCTTGGTCAATCTTTGGTCATTGGTATAGGTGGTGATCCATCCCCAGGTACTAACTTCATTGATGCCTTGACTTTATTCTTAAATGATCCAGAAACTGAAGGTATTATAATGATTGGTGAAATTGGTGGTGAAGCTGAAGATGAAGCCGCTGAATTCTTAAAGCAATATAACTTAACCAGAGAAGTTCCAAAACCTGTTGTTTCCTTCATCGCTGGTGTTACAGCTCCTCCAGGTAGAAGAATGGGTCATGCCGGTGCCATTATTTCTGGTGGTAAAGGTGATGCCAAATCAAAGATTGCTGCCTTAGAATCTGCTAATGTCGTTGTCACTCCTTCCCCTGCTAGATTAGGTAAGGCCTTATACGATCAATTCGTTGAAAGAAACTTATTATAAATTTGAATCAATGAAAAAATGACAAATATAATTATATATATATATTGACAAAAAACCTAATGAAAACAATTAAATAAAGAAGCTAGATTCGTTTCATTCAATATTAATTTTTCTTATGTTTTTCTGCTATAAAAAATAAAATATAAATAATTAGTTTTCTTTTTGAACAGGTCGACTGATATCCTTGTATAGTAGGGGGAAAAACATATATCTATATATATATATATATATATATATCAATTGTTTCAGTAGTTAAATAAAGTAGAGTATGTGATCGATCTGCTACCAAGTAAATCCCAATTCTTTTGTCCAATCCAAAGTTCATCTGCAACTTTCAACCTCGAATAAACAGATGCCCCTTTCCATACTAACACACTTGGATCAATTTCCTTAGAGCTACTCAGTATTTCTATTGGAATAACGTTATTAGAATCTACGATACTTCTTATTTCGGAAGATTGTTTAGAATTCAATTTCAAAATAATAGGTTTTTTAGCATCTTTATCTTCTGTTGATGCATTCTCTTGTTGTTGTAGCTCAGCTTTCCATTCTTCAAATAATTTAATAACCTGATCCAATTTAGAACAGCTCAGTAATCTTGATCTCCATATATGCATTCTATCAATCAAAATTAAATCTAATCCATCAATCAATGACGATCCTCCTGCTAATAAGATATTACTATATAATTTTTCAGCTTTGGAGGAATCATTGTATGATGCATATGTTATTGATTCAATTATAGCTAAATCCAATGGAGTCATGTTTTTATCAGCCTTATCGTTTGACAATTTGCTGGTATCAGGGTTCTTTATTTTTGGTATGGTGTTCTCATTCAATAAATGGTTTATGATATCTGCATCATTCATTTTTGATGACGAAATCAATTTACCCAGAATTTCTGAATTTTGGCATCGAGATTCTGGGTTACCTAATTGATGACCTTCATATTTATTATTCTCAAACAATCCTGTTTCTCTTAGTTCAACAGATGGAAACTTTTTACCTCTTATTATACCATTTTGAACTTTAGAAATTGTTTCCTCATTAACTAAATCTTTATTGTCGACAAAAGCGTTTGGATAAAACAATGCCATTGGCGAGATCATTACCTCATCAAAACATTTGAATTCATATTTTTCAGTTAACCTGTTTGGTTTTCTTACTAAAAAATTATAGACTTGAATGGCAACGTTAGCATCTTGGAAGGTTGTGAACTTTGTTTTCAATTCGTCTGCCAATTTCCAATCATCTATGTTGTTGAGATTTAAATCCTTATATGGAAACTGAGAAGATAAAAGATTTTTGATAAAAAATCTTGTGATGTCATCACCTCCATAACTTAACTCAACTTGCGAATTAGGGATTACCAAACCGTCATCTACACAACAAATCTTAATTTGTGATGCACCAACATCTACTATACAGCCACTTGAAATACCAGTACCAAATGAGGCAGAAAGGCCTTCTTGTAAAACAGAAATATTTCCAAAGGATAATCTCTTAAGGAAAAAGTCAATCATTGTTTCAACATAAATCTTGTCGTATAAGTTAGGTATGACAAACATAATATTGTATTGATTGTAATTCTTTTTGGGAATCTTGAATTCATTTGATATAACATCGTTTAACAGTAACTCTATATCACCTAATAAATCTTGCTCTGAATTATAAACTAAATCCCTGTCATTGAACTTTCCGTCCAAAAAAGGAGATCTTAAAAACCAATTGTCATAGGTTTCTAGTCTTAAAGCGTCGTTTCCGGTAAGATATTTTTTACCAGATAAATCCGCCTCTTTCAAATATTCAACTTTATGAACATCATTATGATCAGGGATAGATTCTGGATCTACTCTTTTATTAAAATGATAGCAAGTTTCATTCGATTGCGGTAAAATTCTACGTTTATAATATCTCATTCTTTCCTTGAAATTAGTTGTGATTTGTTGTTTGCTTTTAAGGTAGTGAGGATCGAACCCCAGACTGATTTCTTTGTCGTTTATAACCTCTCTTGTTGGATCAATTATGTTGGGATCAAACGTTTTGAATTTGGTACTGGAGCTTATCTTACGATGAGCAACTACGTTAGGAATCACTTTTGGATCAATATCACTTGCTAATCCAATCCTTATGTTTGATGATCCAGGATGAATAACTATAGTTTTAGAACCTAGTTTAGAATCATCAACCTCTTCTTCGTCTGCATCATCATCGTCATCGTCATCTACAACATTTGGAGTCGCGTTTCCTGTAATTGGTGTGCTGAAGCCATTATCTGACGCTTTTAAAGATTTCTTTAACATTTCTTTCTCTTTTTTTTGTTTTAATTTTTGATTCAACTTCTCTTTAACATCCCTAATCAACATGATTTGTTCGTCTTTCTTGACATACTCTGTATAATAGTTTTTTTGGTTTATTAATGGAATTGTAGGAATACTAGTGAATGCCATATTATTTTCAACATCAGTACGCCTAATACCCAATTCATCAAGTCTATTTTGCAATTTCTCTTGAGCTCTAATTCTTCCTTCACGACGTCTTTGTAAAATTTCTGTTGAAACTTTATAACCTGGCTGAAAAGGATCAGGTGTAGACCTTGAGGATTCTTGATCCACAGGTGCTGTGGATGTCTTACTACTAGTCTTTTGCTTCTTTTTTGAGGGCCCTTTGTTACTTTCACCCAATTCTTTATCCTTATTTATAGGCAATGAAACCATCTCCGATGGAGTTTCAATTGGAGAAGACTTTACATCCTCAACATTCTCCAACTTTAAGTCAGGCATATTGATAGTCTTGGGCAACAGATTAGTTGTTTATAAGTAGATTAGGTCTCCAGAATCAGAGATAAACATCAGTTTATTAGCTTTTCGAAGGTTAGATTACTTGAATTGGATGCTAGTTGAAATTCTTGTTTGTGAAGTATCGACGCGTCGAGATTAAGTACAATTTACACTAACTTTTTGCCAGTAGACGGCTTTTAGTTTAATTAATTAATTACGGTTACATTATTGTTGAAGAGAGTGTATATATTTATTATAAAACGAGCCTTCCAATCGGAGATTAATGGCATCCTTATATGATAGACTTAAACATCTATTTGCGCTTTGCTCTTGATTGCCTTTTTTTTTTCAGCTGTCATTTTTGGTATTATACAATTTCCACCTTATTTTAGTTAAATCATTATGTAATTTGAGAAGTTTGCGTAGTTTATAATCATCTTTGTGTGCTACTGAAGTTTTCAACTCTTGATATAGTTTATAGTAATCCAAATATAGCCTGTTGAATGATATAACGGAGTCTTTTAAATCTTTTGAATCAGCCTTATTGGAAGACATTGCGCGTGGTTGTTTGGGAATCGGCTTTAGTTGAGGTTCAAATGATTGTCTAGTAGGAGAGTAAATACTTTGCTCATTAGTACGGACAACAGATGTAATTGAGCTTGAATTAGTTTTATATATCGTGATTGGCGTGGTTGCTCTTGAAGAGGTTGTTTTAGTGTTCGAACTAAGTTGTTTTTCTTGTTCCTCATTTTTGTGTTTAGTTAAATCAAGCAAGCTCATATTTTCAGATTGTTTGTGTTCGTATATGGTCTCACTTTCACCATCATCTTCAATTTCATCTTCATCATAGGAACTAATCGGCGATCTCGATTTTTGCCTTTTTGATGAGTCCATAGAACTCGTAGAAGACGTAGATACGGTAGATGCAGATGAGATTGTTCTTTTTTTAGAACTTATAACTGTGGAATTTGTTGATGAGGTTGTAGTATAGCTAGATGGAGACTCCGCCGCCGACGAAACGTTAGATGCAGATGCAGAGGATGGCGATAATTGAAAATCATCTGCATTACTTGATTTATCATGTTCCTCGTCAGATGAAATTATGGCATCGTCGTTGCTTTTTATTTTATCCTCTTTATTCAATTTAATATCTGATTGTTTTGTTGGAGTATAATTGCCCATTAATAACCTTATTGGATGTGTCTTAGGGTAATTTAACAAATCTAGTTTTTCGTTCACCCCATTATTTACCATTGAATTTGAGGATAATTTTATTAGAGGAATATACTCAGACCTGACTTGATTTTTTGAATCCAACACTTCTTTAATTAGCTGATTAATTGTATTCGTCAATTCTGTATCATTTATCTCATATAATTCCTTATTCTTGATTTCAGTTAAAATCGTATCAACAGACCAATTCTCGTCAACAGCAGCACGGCTAATAATGGATAACTTGATGTCCAATCTCATGAATTTTTCCATTTCATTTTGCAATTCCTGTTGCGAAAGTTTTATCTTGGAGTTGGCTCCATTATGACTATTATTCAATGATCCTGGGGTTCCAGCTGCATTGTGATTTTGTAAAGATAATCTAGAACTTATGCACCCCAGATTTATGCAAGTTGATTTTCTTGAATCAAAAGATGTAGGTAATGACATGTATAGATCCATATTAGGTTCTGTTAACTGTGTGGCTTGTAAAACTATATTCTTGTTGATTTTGATTTTCTATAAATTTGCAGATCAATTTAATGTTAGTATTGGGTCTGAACAAAAGAAAAACACAGATTTAGGTGAAAGTTTGTGTGATACGTACCATTTTCCCATCTTTGACTATAAGTTTGGGAGCATCTTTTGGATCATCAGAATTTGCATAACTTCTGAGGAGTTGAGTCAGTTGATCATTTGATAGTTTCAAAAGAAAATTTTGAGCAGGAAAGTCTTGAGCATTTTCTGACTCATATGAGCTCAAACATCTAGGTAGAAGATGAGATATCAAAGGTGGCATCTCGTGGACACTTTCTTTTCAAACAAAATGAATTTACACTATGCTGTGATGATTAATACCAAATTGTGGGAGTGGAGTCGAAATGCTGTATATGTGCGATATGTGCAAGTGTATCTCAAAGAGTATGCGTGCTTGTCTGTATAGCCGGACAAATTATGAAGTCTTTTTCCATGCAAAAGCAGTCTGAAGCAAAACCAACAGAAGCAAAGATAAACACATAAGACTCTGTAAAGGGGCAGACTGTTAGATAATTAGTGTATGTGCAGCTCAATACGGTAAATGGTAGTACAGCGACCAGACCAACGCTCTAGAATTAGACAAGCCTGCCCGGATCGGGCCTCCCAATGGGGGAATTGCTCGTTTCTTATCGTCGCTTCTTATTTCTGCCACGCGTCGATTCTACGTACATCATTTGGCAGACAAGCTGACAAGCAGGGCTGGCATGTAAGTAAATAAGTGGTAGTGTGTGGTTGTGGTGTATATCTGAGAGACACAAGAAGAGTTCTGAGAAGAGGATTCCACGCACTGCAGTACAAACATATAGGCGGCAGCATAGATATATATATATATATGCACATATGGATCCATTCTACGACGTGTATCAAGACGGGCAGGACCAGTTGAGGCTGCTAAAGGCCACCTCTGTCAACTCGCTTGATTTCAATAATTTGAAATCAGAGCTTGTCGAAATTATCAGTGACTTAGAAACAGCAATAGAGGTCATCCAACAGTCCAAGGCCAGAGCAAGACTTGGGAATGGCAGTGACAGCTTTCCTGATATAGACCAGGCAGAAATTTCTAAGAGAGAAGACATTTTAATTGGTTTTAAGTCTGATTTTATAAATATTTTGAAAGATAACAATCAACAAAACCCTTTTGCCACCAATAGCAACTCCAATAATACCAATTATATCTCTAATGATGATAGTAATGAAGAGCCTAAAATAAACACAGAAAGACAATTCAATGATCAGTATAATCAACAGTTATTACAGCAACAAGATGAATTAATAAGTGGAGAATTACATCAAACAATACAGAATTTACACAACCAAGCGGTTGATATAGGGAATGAATTAGATCAGCATAATGAGCTGCTGGTTGATGTTGAGGATAGAATAGATAGACTGAATTTCAAAATTGTTAATAACGGAATTAAAAGGATAAATAGATTTCTTGCTACTAACGAAAGAGGTGGCAATTGTTGCATAGCTTTACTTATTGGATTGTTGATATTCATTCTTGTACTTTTGGTCATACTATGAAGAATTATATCAAAAGGAAAGTATCAAATTAAACCAATTTATAATAGTATACACTCCATAAAAACCACAACCTGTTTTAAAAAGACGGGAACATCAGATTCTTCAAACTAAGCACAAAAAACCTGCTTCGCGTTGAATATTATTATTTAGTATTTCCATATTTCATACTTGGTAATTCATGAAACACCCTAATACCTCCCAAATATGTATATTTATATCTGTATCTCAAGAACTTTTTGAATAAACAATAAATAATACGCATGTATTTATCCAAAACTAAATTTTACTAAAACCGTTGACAGAGGCGGCTGTGGTTGAATACGGTAAGAGACGTTTTTCCCTTTTAAGATTTTTATCTTATCTTATCTTATTGTCTTCGGAGTTTTTCAACATTTATTATACTTATATTTATATTCGTGTCTTCTTTGCTTATGTATAATGAAAAGTGTTCTTGCTTCCTCACCAGGAAGCGTGATGCATTCTTTGCTAAAGTCTTTGTGGGTAATTGTTTAGTAACTGAACATTTTAAAAAAAATTTGAAAAAAGCACAAAAATGATTGATATTGATGATGTACTTCCTCAATTGACTAGAAAAGAAAAAATAGGACTTTTAGCTGGTGTAGATTGGTGGCATACTTTAGCTATTCCGAGACTAAATATACCATCAATTCGATTGTCAGATGGCCCAAATGGTGTGAGAGGACAACGTCATTTCAACAGTACGCCAACTACATGCATCCCAGTTGCTACTGGCCTTGCTGCTACATGGAACAAAAAATTATTATTTGAAGTTGGTGAATTATTGAGCGAAGAGTGCAAACTAAAGGGTGCTAGACTTCTCCTTGGTCCAACCGTTAATATGCAGAGATCACCATTGGGTGGTAGGGGATTCGAATCTTTTTCTGAAGATCCCGTATTATCAGGATTATTATCTGCCAACTACATTAATGGTGTTCAAAAATCTGGTGTTGGATGTTCATTAAAGCACTTAGTCTGTAATGATCAAGAATTTGAAAGAAATAGCGCCAACTCTATCGTTTCGGATCGTGCATTAAGGGAAATATACTTGATGCCTTTTCAATTGAGTGTGAGAGATTCAAATCCTGTTTCAATAATGACAAGTTATAATAAGCTAAATGGAAAACATTGCTCTGAATCCAAAACTTTATTGCAAGATATTATCAGGAATGAGTGGAATTGGAAAGGATGTATTGTTTCAGATTGGAGAGGAACGTATTCTACTTCTGATGCGATAAAAGCAGGTTTAGACTTAGAAATGCCGGGGCCAACTCTGTTCAGAGGTAAATTACTAGAAAATGCGCTTACTTCAAAGACTATTACCGAGAAAGAATTAGACAATTGTGTTTCAAATGTTTTACAACTAATAAATGATACAGAATCTTCAGAAATCCCAGAAAATCAAGTTGAAATGATAAGAGATTATTCAAAAGATAAAGATTTCTTGAAAAATTTAACTGCTGAAGGAATTTGTCTTTTAAAGAACGACAACGGTATTTTACCTCTTGAAAAGCATAAAAAGACTGCAGTAATAGGGTTCAATGCTAAATACACAGCATATGCCGGTGGTGGCTCATCTTTGGTAACACCTTATTATAAAGTCAGTCCACTACAATCTATAAAGGATAAACTAGGATATGAGAGTGTTAGCTATGAGCTTGGGGCATTTTCGGCTAAGTATCTTCCAAGTTTGGGTGACTGTCTTAAACTTCCAAACGGAGAAACAGGATCCACTATAAAAATTTATAATAGACCTAGTTCATGGCAAGGGAATCGTGAATTAGTTGACGAACTAATCCTAAAAGATATTAGTTATTTTAGAATGAATGATTATAAGAATGATAATTTGAAATCATCAACCATTTTCTATGCTGACATAGAATCCACATTTATTCCCGAATATTCTGGTACTTACGAGTTTGGCATTGCTGTTCATGGTACTGCCAATTTATATATAGACGATAAATTGATCATTGACAACACAACCCAACAGGAAAATGGTTCAGCGTTTTACGGTATGGGATCATCAGAAAAGCGTAGTAAGTTTGAATGTCAAGCGGGTAAAGAATATAAGTATAAGATAGAGTTTGGAGCAAAGGGAACAAGTCAATTATACGAAAACTTGCCAGACATAGGAGGATATGGCGGTCTCATTTCTGGGGGGATACTTTATTTATCTCAAAAAGAAGCGGTTGATAGGGCAGTAAAGCTAGCCAAGGATTCGGAGCAAGTTATCCTGATAACAGGCTTGAATAAAGATTGGGAAACTGAGGGTGATGACAGACAAGATATGAAACTACCGTTGAATAATGATGAACTTGTTTGCCAAGTTTTGAAAGCAAATCCTTCAACAGTAGTCGTTTGTCAGGCGGGAACTCCAGTTGACATGAGTAAATGGATTGACGCCACAAATGCATTGGTTTATCTTTCATATGGTGGTAGTGAAACAGGCTCTGGGCTTTCAGATGTTTTATTTGGCGATATTAATCCCAGTGGTAAGTTGCCATTGACGTTCCCAAAAAGAATTGAAGATAACCCAGCGTTTTTGAATTTTAAAGCAGATAGAGGAAACATATACTATGGAGAGGGCGTATTCGTTGGCTACAGATATTATGAGGCAACAGATAGGTCCCCTTGTTTTGCGTTTGGTTTTGGTTTATCTTATACTTCGTTTAAATTACATAGCTTGCTCGTTCAAATTGATGATAATGTAGATCATCAAAGGAAAAATTTGATTGTGTCTTTGCAGGTGACAAATACAGGTGACCGTTTTGGAGCAGAAGTTGTTCAGTTATATACTTCTCAGTGCCATCCTTCTGTTAAAAGACCTTCAAAAGAGTTGAAAGATTTCGAAAAGGTTTTCTTAACCCCAGGAGAGTCTAAGTCTGTAAATTTCATGATACCGGTTAAATATGCAACATCTTTTTGGGATGAGGAAAATGACTCTTGGGTAAGTGAAAAAGGAGAGTATACTGTTATTGTGGCTAACAGTAGTGACTCCGTTTCCCAATTGACACAAAACTTTGTGAATGTCAAGACATTTCACTGGAAGGGTATATAAATTTAAGATATAAGAATAAATTTCATAATTAGAATATAGTAACGTTTTTGTTAGATAAGCTCCGTGCCTTTCCTCGGTAAGCACGCTTCTTAGTGGAATACCAAAAAAACACAAAAAAAAATATACGTCTAGAAAAAAAGATAAAAAAATTGAATTTCAATGGAGAGTGTTCACTTTGTAATAATAAAGCTGCAATTTTTATCCATTTCATTACTTGTGTGTTAGGCCTTTTCTAATTAACAAAATATTGGAACAATCAGTCATGTCTACCCCAGAAGAGAAAATGTACATCTCGTACAATCATGTGCATCTCCTTTGTAAGGAAGCGGCTCAAAAGATTAAGCTCCTCAAACCAGATTTAATTGTTGCTATTGGTGGTGGTGGTTTTATCCCTGCCAGAATATTAAGATCGTTTTTGAAAGAACCAGGTGAACCAAATTTGAGGGTGATGGCAATTATCCTTTCTTTGTATGAAGATCTTAATACTGTTTCCACTGATGCAGAAGCAGTTGGTAAAGAAGTCAAGAGAATACAATGGATTGATTATAAAGCAGGTGGAATTGATTTAGTAGGTAAAAAAATTTTGGTTGTTGATGAAGTAGATGACACTAGAACCACATTGCATTATGCCATTAACGAGTTAGCTAAAGACGCAGAGGATCAAGCTAAAGAAAAAGGCCTACAGAGTTCAAATACTGAATTTATGGTTTTTGTCTTGCATGATAAGATTAAACCAAAGAAAGCTGAGATACCTAAGTACGTCAAGAAAGAACATTACATTGCTGCCAGAACAGTACCTGACTGTTGGATTGCTTATCCATGGGAAGAGTCTATTGATATTGTTGAACATACAAGAAAAGCCATAGAACAAGGAAATGATGCTTTTGAAATATAACGACAAATTCTACTCATAATTTCGACACCATATACAATTATATAACTATAGAATCATTTATCAATAATATTACTTTTGAAAAAAACAGATGAATGCAATCATTTATTAATAATTAGTCGTAAAAGAAGAATATACATAAATCTGCTTATATACAAATTGAGACAATAAACGTAAGTTAAATCAATACTTCATTGAAAAATTGAAGAGATGTCTAATAGTTTTCAAAGGGGAAACTGTCACATTTAATGCAATGTTTGATTCTTCAATATTATCGAATTCCAGATTTTGTGCTTCTTTAACGTGCATTATCAGGTGATGCCTTGCTACTAGCCATGCTCTCATTATATATAATGATGCAGATGCCATGAAGTAACATAAGCCAACAAATATTGCAGGGTGTTGATATTGTTTTGGATCGACAACTCCATTCGAACTTCCTCCTTTAAGCACAATACCTATAATAGGACTAACAAACCCTGAGATTCCCACAAATATCCAGAGTGCAGCCATTGTAATACCCATTTTCTTTAGACCTGCGACTGCTGTTGTAATTGGTGCCATTATAACCCAGATTGTACCCATTAGTGAACCTTGGATAAGAGCAAAAAAAATGGTAGTGACTAAGTTACGATCTGGAATCCACATGGCAAATGAAAAAATAGACACTATTAAACTGACTATTGAACCAATGAAAACTGAGCCAAATCTATCTGACAAAATTCCCACAGTTGGTCTACCCATTATGATACCAACTGAAATCATCATACTGACAATTGACCCGTCTCCAGCAGAATAACCTAATGATATGGTAAAATCTGAAAGATTATACATTAAAACCACATATCCTAATAATGTGAATACTATAAATGAAACAAGACACCACACGCCAAAATTAGTCCAAACTAACTTATCAAAAATCTTATAAACAGGCTTAATTTGTGAATTTCTTGAACGAGCTAATATGATGGCAACAATTTCACACACAATACAAATAATTGCTTGCACTCTAAGTGACCATCTAAACCCATCATTGTCCATAACTTTCTGCATTCCAACTGTACAAATTATACCTCCTATTCCTGACCCGGATGCAGTGAGTCCCATAGCAACATTTCTTTTTTTTCTAAACCATTGAGGTAACAAGTTTACATTGGCGATGGCTGCTAGTGCCATACCAATACCTTGTAGAACACCCTGGGTCAGGTAAATTTGCCAGAGTTTTGTGGAAAATGACGCTAATATCAGACCAACAAACTGGATAAAAGCTCCTATTGATATAGTAGTTTTTAAACCAATGGTACCAACCATGAAATTTATAAATGGAGCAAAGGTCAAACCAGCTCCAAATGTTAGTCCACCAAGTATACCATAATCAATTTTTTGACCATCTTTAAAAGTGTTATAGTTCAAATAATGGGCAAGATATATAGAGTATCCACTATTTGACCCCCATGTACAAACATTGAATAAAAAACATGCTATTAATGTCAATAATCCAGCTCCTGAAAACTTATCTGGAATAGCAACGGCTGTCACCAGGGGAGGTGTATCGTGGTTAGTATTAGCGTTATTTTCCGGTGTATAGTTTGAATCTTTGGCTTCTTCTGAAGGCATTATGGCACTCATCGAAGAATCGGTGTGAGTTTCTTCAGAGCCAGATTTGCTAAGGGGTGATACCATCTTGTTTCTCCTCTCACAGAAAAAAAAACTTATGAATCTTGACTATATGAGTCGAAAGGAAATGTTGCCGTTTATATATGGCAAGTGTCTCTATCTGACTACAAGACCCGAAGAACTGTTGGAATAACAAATTTTACCTCTTGTTGCAATTACTTAGCTAATTACTACATGAAGAAACTGTTTAGTCATAACCTCGAGAAGGTGCTATCAATTTTGGCAATTTTTTTTCACGGAGAAGAGCCGTTTTAGGTAACCAGGCGATCGCTTATCAAATTAACCCCGAGTCACTATTATCTGTTTATACAACTATTTACTCAGATGGACTATATGTATTATTACGGACCACAGAGTGTACCTATCCCGTAAAGTAACTTGCTGAATTTTTAATTACTAATCAGCAAACACCATCATTGCTGGGACAACTATAGCAACTATCGGCTTTAAGTCATACGGCTATTTCCATCCGTTGCTTTGCATATATCTTAATTCAATAAATTTTGTTTAAGTATATACTAAATCTAAATTGAACGTATTACTCAATTCTTTAAGAATTCTAAGTTTTCACATTTACTTTGGATTATCCCACTTGTTTGGAAAGCTAGGATTATATAGATTAAATAGTAAATAGTCTATACTGAACAACAGGCAACAAATTAATGAATATTGTGTGAAGTTATACTTACTTCACGTGACTGGCATGACAACACAGCCATAAAATGAATGTTGAATAAAATGAAAGGGATAAACATAGTAAATTGAATATACCTGTAACGATAATAACAGTGAAAGTGATCTTCATGAGGCAGTAGATAGAAGTAACAGACATATTATGGAAGTGGTTGAAAGCGATAGAGAGCATCTCCTTCGGAGGCCATCAAGGCTATCTTATCTATCGACACATAATCAGAAACTTGATATTAGAGCACATCAAAGAACATACCAAGGAGCTTACATGCGTTCATGTTTGGGATGCCTATCATTTTCGGTGGTTATATTGAAGCTCTTCTCAAAACAGTTTTTGAAAATAGGACTGGTTTATAGTATTTTTGGCATGATAATCTGTCTAGCAAGTTACTTGAGATCGAGAAATATTGACCTATACTTTTTGAGTCAAGAAACAAAATCAAGTTGGTTAAAGATACATAGTGGGGAAAATGGTTATATTGACGAAAATCAGTTATTTTTTAAGACAAGCGGAGACATTGTGTTATGGCTTTCGATAATTAGTTTGGGTTGCTATATAACGTTATTGGTATTGCTGGTAAATGTATAACGAATCTCGAAAATGTATTAATAACACTTACGTAACATATATATGTATATGATTATTATTTCTTTTATCCATTCAGCATTTAGTCGATTGAGTGACTATTTAACTTTGTCCTCGTACCGATTGTCTTATTTTAAGTATGTGTGCTTCAACGTATATAGATGTTTTTGTGAATGGCACCTTATTTTGTATGTTAGGTGTATGTATGTGGTAAATTGTTGTAGTATGGCAACACAATTATTCTTCTTTAATACCACCAGTACCACTGGTTTCAGCCTTCGAAATAGAAGATTTGTCAGTCTTGACATCTCCTGCACCACCGGTTAAAGCACCTAATAAACCACCACTAGCCTTGAAAGGTCTCTTTAAATCACCTACAGCTGGTTTTCCAAAGATATGAATTTGAACCATGTTTGATTCAAGAGCACCCTTTAATGGAGAGATGGATTGCATTAATAATGGGTTTGTATATTTCATGTAAATGTGCATGAATCCCATCATAGCAAGACCAGTGAATACACTCTTGATTGCGGTTTGAATTTGTTGCAAATCATAATCCTTAACAGTGGTAACTTCTAATTTTTCTTCGGTTTCACCTGCAAAAGTATTTGGAGGAGTAACGTATTTCAAGGTGGTCAAATCGTTCTTCTTGATAATAACTGATCTACAGTATAAATATAACATTAAGATGACACTTGTACAAGTAGCGTACAAAACTCTGACGTAGAATAAATTGGTTGGATCTTCAAGATCTAAACGACGGGAGACTTGCATCATCCCCAACATAAGGACTAAATTAGATACAGCTGGATTCATTTTTTATTTGCTGAACTAGTAAATGAGCGTTAGAGGCCTTTGGTTATATGACTTTATAATAAGAATAACTTCAAAAAAGCACCAATATGAAAGCAAGCACTAAAAGCTGGGAGAGGAGATAACATACTGTGAGTGTACTTCTTCTTGTTAGCCAGGTAATAATATACTCGTTTTCTTCATGCCTCGCCAGCCAGAAAATTGACGGGCAAAGTTTTGTCGACGTTGATTTTGTTGATTTTTTTTGGGTGAGGGACGACTGCCTGATTAGCATGGAGATAAGAAAACGGGGAAGATTTCAAAGTCACTGTCGAAGTATTTGTCTACGAAATTTAATTGTTGACTACATTAGATTAGTTTAAATTAGGTTAAATTAGACTAGACTGGGGTAGGTTATATATCTATGTAAACTATAATCCAGAAAGAGTGGTAAGATGGGTGTGTGAGTATATAATTGTGTGATTATTTTACCTGTTTATTCGTAGCTAACTTCAGCATCATCGGTGACCATAACTTTAATGTTACCGTTGCTTGGATCACTAGAAATGTGCATAGCTTGGACAGCTTCTTCCAATGGGAAAGTATGAGTGACTAAAGAATCCACGTCAATAACCTTGTTAGCAATAAGGTTGATACAAGCTGGCCATGAATCATGGTATCTATTGATGAATTTGACATCGATTTCGGCTAATGATAAATGCATGAATGGGAAGTTGTTGATATCACCTTTACCGACACCAATAACAGTAAGAACACCTGATCTTCTAACGACAAAACAAGCAGTAACAATCGATGATTCAATACCAGTACATTCTAAGACACATGGAGGCTGGGAGTATTCATCATCACCATATAATTTTCTAATAGCTTTTGCATTTTCAATATTAGATTTCTTGGTATCAATTTGATAAGTAATAACTTCTGGAACTAATTGCTTAGCAAATTCTAATCTCTTTGGTGAGATATCAGTAATCACTAATGGAGTTGCACCTGAGGCTTTAGCTAAAGCCAAAGTACACAAACCAATTGGACCTGCACCTGCAACCATAGCAGCTTTACCTAAAGTAATACTTGATCTTTCAATACCATGATAAGCAACTGAAACTGGTTCGACTAAAGCACCTTGAGCATATGTCATTGAATCTGGAATTTTATGGACAAAGTTTTCGGAGTGAATCTTAAATCTTTGCATAAAACCATCATCTGGATAAACAGAAGAAAACTCAACTTCTTGACACAAGTTGTAATCACCTTGTAAACAAAGATAACATTTACCACATGGTAATTGGGGTTCAATGGCAACTCTATCACCGACTTTAACTTTAGTGACATTTTCACCGACGGCAATGATATCACCAGAAGCTTCATGACCTAAAACACAGTTGCCTTTAACAACTAACTCACCAATTTGACCCATTTTCCAGAAGTGAACATCCGAACCACAGATACCACAAGCCCTCATATGAACTAAAACTTGATCATTAACGGGTTGTTTGTATGGGTTTTCAGCTACATAAATATTGTGGTCGGCTGTAACTTGTAAAGAAGGGTTACTACTATTTGTGACGGTCATTTTGTACTTTTTTTTTCTGTTTTCTGAAAATTGGTGAATTAAAGAAGTAAAAGAATAAGAACAACAAGAGAAACACAGAGACAGGATATACCTTAAACCAAGAGGGATTTACAATTAAATTTATAATATTGTGAAAAACCTGACCCAATTCAAAGAATTTGGTGTAATTCTCTCAGTTCTCCCCACAAAACCATCGATTCGCTGCAGACTTTCCATATCGGGAAACACACCCATCCTCGGCACTGCAACCTCGCTCCTCTGCTTGAAGCCAATTTGGCGAGCTTTCCAGCTGTCTCCAGCTTTTCTACAAGGTGAAAGGAATTAATCAGTATGTGCTAGAATGCAATGCTAGATAACATACTGCGCTTTGTCCTTATTTCTACAATAGCCAAGAGTCAAATTGCCCGTATGATACATTATATTAGTTATACTAGATATGCATGCTGTTTGAATATTGACGCACGCTTGCAAGCTAGCCAGAGTATATTTTTCCGTTATCGTGAAAAAAAATGGTACAGTGTTTTGCTTCCAAACTACCTTCCACTTGTAAAATCACGCTACTACTATGTGAGCTCTCAGTGGTATGCCTACATCTATGTATAGCTCTACGTGTTTCATTAATGATAGCCACTAGCTCTCATCACTCAATGCATATGTTTTATCTAATGCGTCAATTAAGTTTAAATCTTGCGTCAATGTTTTCAAGTCTTGCGTCGTTTTGAAATCAGAGATCTCGATTGTTTTTTAACGCATGTATTGTCTCCTCAGCTACTATTCATATATGTATGAAGAAGACTGTGTAACTTATGTCCTGGAAAATTACTCCTGCCAGTCGCACGTACTATAAACACTACTTCATCAACATACTGATTTGCCTCGCAACGCAGATTCTACCATTTGTATCCACATGATATCATCTGGTTGTGTCTCATGAATATTCACAGAACGTCACCCCAAAAAGAATGGTTTATATATGTTATACAGTATATCAGATTTTCACAAGTGAGCCGTAAGGGTTTGTAAATTGGAGGGCAAGATTTGAAAAAAATACTACATTATACATTATACCTACGCTACACGATCAGAAGCAAAGTCAGAGTTGACTCCAAAAGTAACTAAAATGTTTGAAAAATTGAATTCTATCTATGTTATAAAAATTTGAATGAAGGCATTCTCATGAGTATGCCTTGTTTAAAATATTTATGATTGATGGTCATATAAGGACAAACATCTCTAAACTGTACGCTTGTTGGAAGGCTCAAATGGAAGTAACGCTGAAATGATAGCCAGAGATCCAATGATACCTCCACAAACCCAGATTGGTACGGCCGAACCACTTGCTTCTCCAAAGTAATAAACCACAGGTGAGAATGCACCAAATACTCTACAAATCACCAAAGCCAGGGCAACACCAGTACCTCTTGCTTGTGATGGAAATACTTCTGGTGTATAAGCGTATAAACATCCATAATAAACGTTCACAAAAAAATAAGTTGCAGCACCAAAACCGGCATCACCGGCTGTGGTTCTTACAGTTGTATAACCAAACAATATCGCCATACTACTAAGAGCACCAAATACCATACAGCCTCTTCTTCCTAGACGAGGAATCATAATCAGCCAACCTCCCAATACAGGCCCAAATATACCTACAAAATTTGCAAGTGTACTGTTTCTGTAAACATAATATGTTGTGTCACTGATATCTCCTCCATGGTCTGCAATATAAATGTATAGGAAATTATAAAATGTTCCATAAGAAATACCAATAAAACCCCATGATATCCAGATCAAAAATGTAGACCAACCAACCAACTTGTTTTGAAACAAAATCTTTATATTTTTCCAAGTAACTCTGGCAATCAATTTATAGTCAAATCCATTTTCTTTAGCAGAGTAAATCTCTTGGGTAAGATCACCACATTCCTGTAATTTTTCTAAAGTAAGACTACATGTTCTGTTATATTTGGCGGCCAACTTTTGTAAATTTTCAACAGCTTCTTCATCTCTTCCAACAGAAACAAGAAACTTGGGCGTTTCGTCTAATTTCATAACAAAAAGACGCAATAAAGCAGCCACTAAAACAACTGCTGAATTGACGTACCATGTATATCTCCATCCTCTGTTTTCGTGAGAAGGACAATCTCCATAGTCACCATCAACACATGAAAAATTTGGCATAAATGCCCAAGCAATCAAATTTTCAATTGTTTGACCAACACCCCACCATAAAGCCATGGTGGTATTTAAATACTGATACTTGAAAGGTAAGTACTCAATAAACACAGCAACATCAAGAGCAAGATTACCACCAGCACAAAAATTTGCCAGTCCCATAAAGATACAATAGGTAGCAAATGAACCCATTCCACCTGCAATAAAACCAAACATGGCGGTAAATAACAAAGAAGTGTTGAACGCAAATTTTCTACCAATCAAATCACCAGAAAAACCCCAAAAGATACCACCAATAATTAGTGCAAAGTATGAAATTTCAGTGTCCCATGGATATACAACATTAAATTGATATCCAACGTAGGTTCTAACGGCGGCTTGAATCATTTCCATTTGGGAGTCAACCGAGTAACCAAACCCAGCAATACAAAATAACTTTACATGATACCATGTGAATCCTATCTCATCAATAGCATCATTAATTAAACTCATCTTTTTAGATAAAACCAAGTCAGACTCGACATCAGTTAAATCTTTGCTTGAAAGACTGACGCCTGTTTCTAAAAGAACACTCTCATCATTGACGGAGTTTGATGTCTGATTATCCTCATCAGTTTTGACTTTGGACATCTTAACTAGTGAATTTGGTATGCCACAAAAGGTTTTATCAGATTAACAGTTGTAAATTGAAGAGTTACTCATATGTTTTGTGTTTACAATTAAAAATATACAGATGAAAGATTGAAATTTTCGGCTGTTCTATTTTTTTCGTCGATAAGCCATCGGCTGAATGCTTTTTTTCAAGGGACTAGATCGCTGATAGCGGTGAATGTAACATTACCGCGGATAAAAATGTTCCATTGTAGATTTTTAGTCTTATCTATATAGCTTGAGCAGATTATTACATGTAAACGGTTCCAACTAAAGTATTTCATAAGACATTATATGTTTTTTGTTTATTTTAGAGTATTCATGGATGCACTCTCAAAGATGAAGCTAAAAACTGGTCAGTGGCTTCATAATGAATAGATGTGTAGTAGTAAATCTGTAGAAAAAAAAGACCACAAAAACAAGCTTCTATGCTTTATAGCAATTGTTATTGCATCACGATACAATCTAATGCAGAAGCTCGCCAATAGATTTGACTTTGCACATCAATCTTGGTCATGCATATGGTTCTTTGTTATTTTATATGATTGCATACTTAAAAATTGTGCCCCTGCTCTTTATGTGCTGAAAGATACACTAGTTACATAAAAGCACGGGTTTCCATGCTTTACTTTGGGAGCAATTGTTGTTACTTTGGTTTCGTTCGTATTTTAGCATACTGATTCTGATAATAGCAAAGCGGTAGTCCTAGTATGCTGAGATCATGCAATAGCAGATATTTTAATTTAGATTACTAGAGCTTCTATGTATAGTAAATTGTTAGTTCTTAGCGTTTTATAACCAGTCGCTCTGTGTTATTCTATGATTGTTCGTGTAGTCAACAGTGACACAATTATGTAGGAGCCTCTTTAGGCACAGCAATAACCCACGTGTAAAATTGTAATGCATTCCAGTCATTATCAGGCATCTAAAAAATGCTGGGTGAGAGCAGATAGTGCGACGGCAATTGCTGTTGTGACTTTTAGGTACTTGCAAGTTGAAATAAAAATTTAAATTCACAAACAATTTGAATGATGTATTTATTGGAAATGCGTTTATTTAAAGTAAAAAGTACAATTAAAGTAAAATGATGTTATATATTTAATAGTTTAATAGTAGTAGTAGTAGTAGTAGTAGTTG